>OY755178.1:17571165-17956503 GCA_963576735.1 Bedellia somnulentella | reverse complement strand
AGACCGTGTACTCACACTAGGGGACAGACCCTATCGCCATTTTGTACGAACTGTCACATGACTTGAGTACAACTCAGCCATGTAGGTTTCAACGACCATGTGGATTAACCACACATATGACTTCAGATTCTAACCCATTAAGCAACGACGCACGGTTATTGCAAAACCTGCGTGGCTAACTAATAATAATAAGTGACGGAGGCACACCCCCCAAGTTTGTGTTGCATTTAGTAAGTAGTGTTTGCGTGCAAAAAATAAATATTTTAGCGCGGTTATTTTAATGTATTGTTTTACGTTAGTGCGATACGTTGCAATTCGTCAGTCGTCCAATTCGTCGCTCAATACACACTGAGACCGGCGCGCCGGGCCGCTGACATGTCGGCAACTTTTTTTAGGCGCAGTCTAGTTATCATACATAGGTTAGACATAATTCTTTTAACTCAGGCCGCCGGGTAGTGTTGCCACGAAATGTCAGCGGCCCGGCGGGCTCAGTGTGTATTGCGCTTTAGATAAACAACGCAAAATTCACTGACATGTATGTAAGAGTATTTAGTAGAAAACGCTGTTCTCTGTAGTCCTATTAATTAATATTATAAATGAAATTTTTGTGTTTGTAGCTAAATGTAGCCTAATTCACAAAACTTATTTTAATTAAAATTTTCGTGGAAGCTAGGTTATGATCCCAATTAACACATGGGACACTTTTTATCCCAGAAAAATTAGTTCAGTCTATTTTATTAAAAAATGGCAAAACTGACTGACTGACTCAGAATCAATGCTCAGCCGAAATTACTATACTTATAAACTTAAAATTGGTGAATTTCTAAGAAATCGGCCATGTGCGTGTCTGCTCGCGCACTAAGGGATCCGTACTATCATCTACATATATAGAAAATCACGTTTGTCAAATCATGTCAATCAAGTCAAATCATGGGAGCCCCCCTTTAATATTTACTTTATCGTTATTTAAAGATATATTTTAAAGGGTAATATATAAGTGAATATTACATACATACATACATATACTCAAGCCGTTAATTCCCATTGGGGTAGGCAGAGACTATCGATCGCCACTTCGTACGATCCTGGCAAACCTCTCTTGCTCCGTCTACATCCATCAATCTTTTCATACATGCTCTTTTATTCTTCATACTTCGGACGCCTGCCTATTTGAGCACACTTTCAATTTGGTCCAAGTGTGTCTTTCGTGGCCGTCCTCTACTAACATTACCTTCCCGATTAGCTCTATAGATACGTTTTACCAATTTCCTATCATCCATCCTCTCGATGTGCCCAAACCATCTCAACACTCCTTTTTCTATCTTACTTACAATATCATCTTTTACACCACACCTTTCACGAATCACATCGTTCCTCACACGATCACATAACCTTACATTACAAACTTTTCTGAGGGACCTCATTTCTACTGCATTCACTCTGCTTTCATGCTTCTTCTGCCACACCCAACATTCACTGCCATACATAAGCGTAGGAACAAGAACGGCATCATGCACAGCCATTCGGGCCCTTTCGGACACCGATTGACTAGACATTAGACTATCCAATGCTCCATTAATCGCATTACCCTTTTTCACTCTTCTCTCAATATCTTCATCACATTTTCCATCCCTTGTAAACAAACTTCCCAGATATACAAACTCCTTCACCTGTTCCACATCCTTACCATCAATCGCAATCACGCATTCTGTCACATCTTCCTGTCTCTCAAAAACCATCGTTTTGGTCTTATCCACATTCACCCTCATTCCCTTTCTTACAAAAGACTTACATACAATATTCATCATCTCTTGCAACTCTTCTGCCGATGATGCAAGTAGCACTTGATCGTCAGCATACAAGAGGCATTTAATGATGAATCCACCCATTGTTAGTCCATAATCACTTTCACGCAACTCTGTCAAACAGTCATCCATGAACAAATTGAAGAGCCACGGAGAAGCTACACATCCCTGTCGGACACCCCTAGAGATTCCGAACCAGTCAGTGTTTTCCCCGTTTATCACATGCACTAGAATCCTCATAGAGTGATACCAATGCACGTATAAGTTGACTCTATAAGTGAATATTCTGTGATAATTTAAAGCGTCTAATTGTTACCGTTTTTTGTATTCAGCAAAAAAAATATTTTAGTATTTGTTGTAATAGCGGCAACGGAATATAAACAAAAAAAAAACAATAGGGGAGATGACTGATTTTTGTTTCTTTCACCATTAGATAGTTTATTAAAAACTATTGAACACGTATTTTTTCTTTTTTATTATACTCAAACAATTACCGAGATATTTAGAGTTGAAATTACGCATGACGTCACACTGTGGTACGATTTCTACCTAGTTGTGACGTATTTAGCCCCCACTATTAAACTTTAACGCCTTATAACTAAGTGATTATTCATTAATTTCGTAAAATAAAAAATACGTGTCTAATATTTTTGCTTTATCTTATTAACGGACTAATTAGAATTTCGTATTTTTGACCCATGCATCTCGCCTATTGACAGCTTGAATCACAAGCAAAATATTATAAATATTATATCCGTATCGTACAGCGCAGTGCCACAAGAACCTCTTATTTTCTATTAGTACCTCTGCCATCACTTACGGGACTTAAGGCGTAACGTTTGAGATAATGTTTTATCCCCATTAATGTCTTAATAGATTTTCACAAAATTAGAATTATAATTTATGAAAATCTTCAATATCAGAATTTTTATTAATGCGTAACTTGTGTCAATATCCTGATTGTTGCGCCCCAGTTATAATTCCTATGATTATCCATTGTCCAGACATAACTAGTGCGCAACGATCAAAATTACTTAGTATGCGGCCGAAATAATACTACGAAAATAATTGATACGAGTTTAAAAATCATATTTTACTTTAGGCGATAGGCCTGCCCCCTATCACGTGAGTACACTGTCCATGCAAAACGTGGGTACTCTGAACACCAGGTGACAAAGTCACGTGATGTTCAGAAGTATTAGTACCTCTGCCAACCCCTTCGGGGATATTCGGGGTGAACGTTTATGTTATGTTATTTTACTTTACGGAAATATCAAAGGAAATCAGAACACAATTACCTATAAAAGTGTAATATCAATATTATAAATAGTTTAACCAAGATTGATAACAAATATTTTAACAAACAAGACTCAAGATAAATAACCGACCAAGTGCGTGTCGGCTCGCGCATTAAGGGTTCACAGAAAATCACATTTGTTGTAGTTATACTAATTTGTATTACTTACTAAGTATTACGTATTTACTATTTGTATACTTTACCATCTTTTCCCCATTCAACTTGAACAAAGGAGGATGGGGGCCATTCAAATATTACGTAGGCAGATTCATTACAATTATTTACCCCCCATCCATGACAAGGGTGTCAGAAAAAGGAAGCAAAGCTCTTACCCCCTTCCCCTATGCTTACGTAAACATTTTTAATCACATTTTTTATATTAAATTATAATATTATCTATTATAAATTATATATTATAATTTTAAAAATAAAAAAAAGATTACGATAGAGTTTAGATTTGACACAAAAAAACTGATACGTAAGATTTTTTGTCTCTTACTCATTATAGAGTTAAGGACAAGAATATTATAATATTACGAACATAACTAACTTATTATAAATTTTTGGTACACATATTAAATTCAAATCCATGATTATAAGTTTTCGATGACATTGGATTGCTTGGATTGCTGCTCAAAAATGGGCAAAAATGTATGGGAACTGGTATACCTTGCAATCACTAGAAAGATATTTTTTGTTTGTTAGTACTTTAAGTCTTACATACTGAAAATCATGGTATTTCACGTACTACATGTTACTTTAAATAATGTTTCCTGCAAGGAAGTTAGTTTGTGTAAGTTTGTTGGTGGTAAGTATGTAAGATTGATAATGTGATTCGAAATGTTATAAATCCTGAATTGTGAAGAGTAGCACTGAAAATCATATCAATAAATATAGGAACATCACCAAATTATTTTAATATAAAAGCAACAATCATTTCCGTAGCCTATTCGCAACCCTCCTCTTGCTGTTCTTTTCTGACTCCTATCTCCTTCTTGCTCTTGTTCCCGCATTCAAAAGTTGCATAGTTAAGGCCAAAGCACAATTTCTGTATCTCCGAACGGACAACGATTTAGGGAAACTCCCTATTATAAATTGATGCACTATATTATACTTATTTCAAAATGTACGACTCATTGCTATTGGACTGGACAGTATACCAATATGCTCATCCTCCTTTGAAGCGTCTACTTGTTACCGTTTTTAATTTAGCAAAAACATACGAAAACACTCGTTTATTGTATGGAAACCCCCCTTGATATTAGATTTTCTTAAAATTTTATATGTAATTCAGTATTTGTTGTTATAGTGGCAACGGAAATATATCATTGGTGAAAATTTCATTCATTTAACTATCACGCGCTTTATGAGATCGAGCCTGGAGGCAGATAGACAGTAATAATAATAGTAATAGAGTTTCATTTACCTTTGGGTACGGAACCCTAAAATTAGGGGATGCAAACTCGATCTCGCAAGATCTCGTAATTTCTTAGCGAGATTGATATCGGACGAAAAAAGTGCAAGATCTCGCGAGATTAACGAGATTGCACTAGAGCATAAAAATCTTTTATTTATTAATAAAAATTTCTTATTCAAAGCGCGGGCTGGCACGGACGGAGTTACGATCTGTCGGTTTCGTTCGTGGCGGCTAGAGGTAGAGCTCGAGGGGCCGGACGTAGCGTCTCTCAGATTCGTTCGTACATGTAATTGGCCGAAAATTTAGCGGGCATGCGGCGTCATCAGCGCGTATTTGTTTTTTAACTAAGTTGTTGCTAGCTAACGTGATTGAGTTTACGTGTCTTTTAATAGTCAACTTAGATATTGAGTTTCATTTCTTTGACTTATCTTTGTTTTGTTTATTATAATAGAACAGTTTTATTACTTAGATTGTTTAACCGACTTCAAAAAAAGGAGTGTTCTCAATTCGACCGTATATTTTTTTGATATAGGAAGAGAAGACTGGTTGTTTCTTTTATTTGATAGAAACGTACTTCAAAGGTTTATTAAGAAATTGTAGACCGATAAGTCAGGCAATGTTTGTTGTGCATGAAACCTCCTTAATACTTATATTTTTTATTATATTATTCCTAATTAATTAAAAAAATGTGATAGTTTGCAAAAAACACATGACTGCAAATCTCGCGAGATTGGCAGTCTAAACTCGCGGGATTTGCATTCCCTACTAAAATAACCTTAGATACTAGACAGACTCGCACACTAAGGGTTCCAGCAGGTTTGAAAAAAATGCATAAAACTTTCTGCTAATGTGCTCTGTTTGATATTCCTAAGGGAGTAGCCAGAGCTACAGACTTAGAAATTCCTCAGCCACTTATAATAATCATAATTTGATTACTCTCGGTATTCCAAGTCACTAGTGAATGTAGAATATCAAGCAATAAATAATTGGTGTAATAAATGATTACACCGAATTTTAATTATTTTTTTTTGTATTTCTTGTCATAATGGCATCTTTTGAGTTAATTTATTCCTTGTATTGGATGGATAGGTGAATAAGTCTCTTCAAAAGGATTTTTCTTTTCCTTCTTGGGATGGAACTATAGCCAAAGGAGAATCCAAAAGTGAAAACTCATTAAATTAAAGAACCAGAACATTTATATTTTTTACTCACATGACATGTGTGTAACTAAGGGAAATTCAATTAATGCACAATCTCAAAGTGTTCATTTCTATTATATATAAATAGCAACTGTGATAGCTCAGTGGGTAGACCACCGCTTATCATACAATGAGGGTTTAAATCCTCTAAATCTAATTTCAGAAGTATTAGTACCACTGCCAACCCCTTGGGGAGGGTATACAGTAAGAAAATTTTAGTTTGAGTATGTTTAAATATTTGTGAGGTATAAGATATTTAGTTTATTTATATATCACAATGATAAAATGTGAGAAATGGTATCTACAATCCTTACCTCCCTGTATTGTTTCAACAGCTGTGGTGACTGTGGTAATGACCAGTCCACCGCAGGCCGAGCTCCACAACCCCAGGCTGCTGCTGCCGCAGCCACCAGTGCCTATGCGATTCCATACGAGTTGTATGTTAATAAAATATAGACTAATCAAACATACAATACACACATATCACAATAAGAATAAAAGGTTACAATCTCGAGAAAATGGATCTGCCAAGATGATTTTTATTTGTCACTGTTGGAATTTTATCCTCAACCATTTAGCAAACCTAAGTGTATAAGCAAGAAAATTGTTCAGAAGCTGCCCACAACCACCACCATCAACATTAATAGTTAGCTTGATGCAATTATTTATGGGGCAACTTACAAGATGATATAAGCATATTATGTTGATACCTTTCGTGCCATTGCAGCTCCTCTATGTGACTTGTACTCCACAATAGCAGCACAAGAAGCAATCGAACGGCGAATCCGTACTTCCTGAACTTCATCAGTTAAAGCATACAGTAAACGAACAATCTCAGCCGATGGTGTCGTTGGCGGTATTCGGGATATAAATATGCGACAGTTATTAATTGAAGGACAGACACCTAGAATGTATAGAAATAATCAATTAATCGTAGCTATAAGCGATATACGAGATAGCACGGCAAACCTTTGAAATATGATGCTTACCGAGTTGCCAGGATGGTCGTATCATATAGTTATTAAACATGCGTATAGCGTTGTGGGCTTCAGCGTCCGAAGTATACATCGCAAAAGCATAGCTAAAACAATATTCTCTTTAGAATCAAGAAAAAAATACAATAAGTTGGAGAAATTTTAAGTTTGAACAAAAATGGCGCCAAGCAGCCGGCTAAAATGGCGGGAAAGTTTTAATCAAAGCTTTGTATCAGTTTCTCATATTATTTCTTCGTACTAAAGCTGTGCAATGAATAATTAATAAAATAATAATTAACGAAATAAAGGCGAAACAGCGGAAACAAATGAGGTGAGATGTTTTGTGCTTGCAAAGTACGTGCAATAGCTAAATTATCATCACTTACCCCCGGTTCCATCCCGAAAAGTTTATCATGAGTCTGAATTCGAACAACTCTCCAGCTTGTTGAAAGAGAGGCACCAAGGTATCTTCAAAACAATCATGTGGTATTCTCCCAATAAAAACCTAGGGTACAGACAATACCATTATTGTACAAATCTATCAGTAATTAAATTAAACAGTAAATGCAACAAGGAATACGATATTAAACAAACTTACCTCACAATTTCTTGAGGGTTCGGGACCACTCCATGCATGAGGAGCTTTTCTGTAGATTCGCTGTCCATTTATTTGGGTCAGTGTGTAGGAAGTATTTTCCGTTAAAGATAATAGTCTTGAAGATAATTCATACTGATTCACTTCACTAAAAGAATAATGCTTAACAGGCGGCATTTCAGATTAATTTAACTTTTTCTTACGTATAATAAACACCTAAAATGTAAACTTTCCCTTTTCCTTCTCTGCGTAAATATAAATATATCTAGAACTTTTACAAATAGCTCTTGTAGGTTTCAAAGAGAAATAATCTTCAAAACCCGGCCGGCACCGATAACCGCCATCAACAAAATGGCGAAGTTTTTTGAAAAAGCAACAAAATGGTTGCAAAAAGATATGTAGAAAAGAAACAAAATTGAACAAACTACTCAAAAGACCAAAACTCGTAGAAACAGGAAGCGGAAGACCATGTGTTTTAGAACTAATTTATCATATTGAGATATAAAATATTTAATTTTTAGCATAATTGTTTGAAATTTACAATGATTAAAATATGAAGACTATTTTTAAACATTAAAAGTTAAAATTATTTGCGATATAGCTTTATATTTTTATTTAGTCACTAGTTGGTTGTCGTAAATTTAAGCAGCGGAAGTATCTATCAACTTTTACGCTCAGCTAATTGGTCAGTTTTAATAATAGCGGCAAAACATATTCGAAATGGAATTATACTTTGATCAATGATTTAAATTAGGCCATAGAGGATGATTTAGATACAAAACGAGCTGTATAGTCATAGACATAAAAAGGTTCAAACTATATTCCGACTGCGACATATAAAAGAAAGTGGTGTTAGTTACACTATTTATAACTCACGATCGGCTGAAGCGATTTGGCTGAAAGTTGGTGGGGAGATAGCTTAGAACCAAGAAAAGGATATAGAATATTTACACTAAATATCGTAGGGGATAAGCAGTTAAAATATTTAAAACCATCCGTGCGAACCATATCGGGGCGGACCACTAGTTATTTATATTATACACATTTAATTAATTCCTTTTGGGTTAGACAGAGATCCGTAATCGTCTTTTTTACCAACATGATTTTAAAAGACATACAAACATAATATACTTTCTTATTTGGATATTTATGAGAGTCTTGTTCGTCTTAATTGCCTGTGTCGGATAACCGAATAAAATCAATCATTAAAGTATTTGTCATTAAACAAACGTGTCATTTTTTACGTGGCTCTTCCTACAGTCCCATTAATATTAAAAATGCGAAAGTATAGATGTTTGGATGTTTGTGCGTTTGAGGTAAAAAGGCTTCTCAATTACAGTATGGATGAAATTTAGCAGAATGCTAGATAATGACCTAAATTATAACATAGAATACTTATAATACGAATGTTTTTGTTCATGAAAACCTCATGTGGGGATTATTCTCTATTTATTAATAGAATACTTATCCCGGAAAAAAATACCAATAAAATATTCACGCCTTTGGGCGTATACCATAGATGTACTAATAAAAAACCGTAGATAAGTCATGCGCGCTCAAAAGTGGCACTTAAAAAACAGGCTAAATGGCTCATCTGACTTCAGTCGCGCACTAGCTGCCGTCGCAATCGTTCACCTTTTTTGGCGTGTTTGTTTATCAAAATAATCGAGAATGCCGTCGTGTGTGATGAGATTTTGCACAAATTAAAGTAGAAAAACTACTAAAATGATGAGATTACTTATCATTCGTAAGTATTATAAATTTACAACGTTTTAATTATAATTTATAATAAATCGTGTGTATAGGTCTTAATTATTCTTTGTCAAACGGTCGTCTTAGTGTCATATTTCACGACGGTACAGACAAAATATGTTTATCTCTTTTTAGCGCTTGCTTTAAGATGTGCTATCTCGCCTACATTTCAAATGTATTTCTTGGTGTGTTGTTTGGATATATTTCTAGTGGTGCCGCAATCGGTGCCACTCGTAAGCGCCGGTTTCCTCGTAAATGACCTATCTAACGTTTTTTAATCTATGGCGTATACAGAAAGAAAGCTGGAAACTTATAAGCGCTTACCGGCGCTTGACAGCGCTGGCCGCTGCCATTTAAAATTAATAAACATCTGGGACAACACGTGCAATTACAACAGGCATATTTATTTTGATGAATATTAAAACACCGAGTTACTATTTATTAAAATGGATAGTGACATGTTGATATCCTTAGTCTTCAGTAAGCAACCTGTGTGGGACAAAAGGGATAAAAGGCATTGTAATAGAAACGTGACTGACAAATGTTGGAAAGAAATAAGTGAGGCAATGAATGAAGATGGTAAGTATTAATTGATTTTATATTTGTTTCTCGACTTAAGTAAAGTTAATAAACAGTTAAGTTTTGTAAGTTCTTTATTTAAGGGCGTCCCCCGAAAAAGTAAGAACCTTGAAACGGCATTTGGGCTTGCCCCCTGCCGTCTCCTCACCTTTAATCAAACTCGTAAAATAAGCCATCTAGTGGCCTCACTAGTAACTATTATAACCATAATACCATGCGCCATCTACGGAAATAGTCTCGTACTACGTTGTAGAATTGCGACATTCGTATCGATATTATAATGATGTCTCGCTTGGATGAATATATTTTGTAATTAAAATAACTGAAACAAAAACTTGAATCTCACAAAACTATTTTTTATGACACCTTCGGAATATAGGAGGGGAATGTCGAGAAGAAAACTCGTGATAGTAGGTTTCATGTGACACCAAGTAAAAGGGGATTATGTTATTCTTAGCCGGTACAAAAAAGTGATCGTGGATTGCAGTAGAAATAACGTAACGTGCTATTATCGCAACATCCAAAAATCACACTTGAATAAAAAATCGGCACAAATTATAAAACAGGAGAAAGCATTTAGTAAATACTACCAGTCGCCTCTTACGTACACCCACCGGCACCGGAAAAAAATGGGGTAGTGCTATTCCAAGCCGACACTACACAGCAATAATATATAATTCATAATAATAATTCATACATATATACTTGGTTATAGTTTCTTGTTAGAAGCAGACTATAAATATGCGTCTTTTGTATTTGTTTATTTACTTAATTAGAGGTTTGCTCTTTAAGGGATTTTTGGGCGATGCGGTTGGTGACCCATCACCCATCACCAACAACCTTTATTCTACCATCTTTTTCCCACTCAACTTTCAAAAGTGGCTGAGGAATTTTTAATTTCTCAGCTCTGGCTACCACTTGTATGGATTTATAGCCGTTAGTATATGTATGTATGTTGCTCAAAAGTATTTTGTTCAATTGGAAATTTTCGATTTTCTGCACATGTTTATTTCCTTTATTTAATTTTCCGTCGTTATTATAAGGTAAAAAATACTTTTAATCTTTGGTTATACTAAACTATGTAATAAAGGGTATTTTAAAAGAAAAGCAAACAACTTACTGTTTTATCTAATTAAAAACACTAGCCGTGTTATACAAATATTTCTCCTTGTCGATATAGTGGGATGAGTATACGCAAAAATATAAATAATTATTTCATAAATTAGTATAAAGCTTATTTGATTGAGTTATTTTTTCACAGTTGTTTACAAAATGAAAGTCTAAAAATTTATAAATATCAGCTTACTCTATCAATTCACCTTGACGAGACGGTTGAGTGGTTGCGAATTTATTTGAACCTACTCATCCCCTCGCAAAGCTATACATTTTCGAAGTATAAACTAGAATTATTAGCACATTAATAAAATAAAATGAATCAAGATAATTTATTCGAAGAACGGTTTGAATGCACATATGAAATATTACAAAAAAGTTATGTAAAAATATCACATAAATTTAAAGCAAAACGATAATAATTGTTTCAGCTAGATTTATGGAACATTAGGGTAATACGAGCGTATTCACAAAACAGAACAATTCGCAGTATTTTTAATAATGCATTTATCATCATTACCGAACGAAAATAAAGACAAAATTATTTTACCTGTAAAGAAATAAACAAAAAGCACATACCGAGCCGAAGATTTGAACTCACGCCCTCACCTATGGCGCATAGCACATTACACGTTGGACCATTTCGTTCTTACGTAATAGGTTGAAATTAACGATAATATTACGATTGAGACAAACTTATAATGAAAGGCGAAACAAGCGACTATGTTGCGCACAACCAAAATAAATTATCAAAAAAGCCCGGGAAGCGGCAAGCAGCCATATTACAGAAAAATCCGACACAAGCTCTGCGCATGAAGGCTAACAGCCATCTGCCACCCGTTCTCCGCGCAGGGACCCGCAATTGAAATTTAGGAAAAAAGCTTTGTAACTCCATAATTAGGATAAAAAGACTAGAAAATTATCACTACAATGATAGATTACTCAGTTGTCTACGCAAATGATAGGTAATCGATAACATATATGCAGTATTCTGACTGCAGTATCAGATTTTACGATAAAAAAGGCCCCCACAATTATTATTTTTTCTTTGTCAATTATTTATCAAAAACAAAATATGAACCGTCATTTTTGAAGATAAGATATTGAACTTGAACATATATTTTATTTAGAGTGTGATTGCTTTATTGAGCGGATTTTATTGAGTTTGAAAACTACCAAAATCAGTGAACTTTTCGAGGGAGGCCCTTAAATAATATGTCTGAATAAAATGTTATTTAGGTGGTGATGCCGTAGCTAGTTAAATAATTAATTGTTGTAAGTCAATGTATTGTGTAAAAAATAGTCAACGTAAATATTCTTATATCCATTGCTTCATTTGTAGGGTGATTTGCTCTATTCCACCTTAAATGTGTTGTATTTACAGGAGTAAAATTTCGGCCAATACCTTCTTTATCGATTATAGTGTTGTGTAAAACACAAACACATTTAACATTTTTTTCTGCTAAATCAACATTACATTCAATGCATTTAGAAAGTAGTCGCCATTTTGAGTTCGCTATGCCGAACGCACACTCAACACATTTTTTGGCTCTCGATAGACGATTATTAATTTTTTTTTGGTCTGAAGACAAATCTCGGCCACCAAAAGGTTTTAATAAATATTTTAGCAATGGATATGCTTCATCGCCTATAAAAACATACGGTGCTTTTACGTTCGTTCCTGGAAAATATTCCGGTTCTGGAATATCCATCTCCCCGGTATTTAATTTTTTATATAGTTCGGAAGCCTTAAATGTTCCACCGTCGCTCTGTTTACCAAATCCACCAACTTCAACTATTGTAAATTTATAATTCGCGTCGGCGACTGCTTGCAGAATCATAGAAAAAAACTTTTTGTAATTGAAAAACATAGATCCTGACTGATCTGGACAGATTACACGAATATGCTTCCCGTCGATGGCCCCTAAAGCATTCGGAAAATCTCAAATATTCTTGAATCATTTGCTATTGAGTAGAAAGTTTCTTTTGTAGGTATAGGCATATGTTTTGGTTGTAATTCATCCCATAATATACTGACTGTTTCTTCAATTATCGCCTTTACTGTAGAAATCCCCATTCTAAATTCAGATGCCTAATGCGCAAATGATGCACCAGTTGCAAGATAGCTGAAATAAAAATAAAATATTTTATGTTTCAGAGAACAAAGTCAGGAAGAAATGGAAATATTTGAGGGACCAATTTGCAATCGAACATGGAAAAATTCCAGTTCCACGTTCTGGGGATGGAGCATCTACTTCCTATGAACCAAAATGGCCATATTACAAATCCCTGCTGTTTTTGAAAGATATTATAAGATATCGTTAAGGCTGCTTGCTGTGTAGTGTCGGCTTAGAATAGCACTACCCCATCTCTTCCCGCGGGTGTCGTAGAAGTCGACTAAGGGACTAGGGCTTTTCCATCTTCGCCCTTACACCAATCCAAGGTCTGCCGCGCCGAGGGATGCGTGGCCAGGGGTGAGCCTGGTCGCTAGCGTGCCGCCGTCCCGGAGCTTGGTGCACTCCGGGTACTAAATAACCTTACCTAGTCAAGCGGGGCTCTGGCTAGGTGGACAGTTTACTTCCCTTGCTTCTCGTGGGTCCAATATGTGTTCCAATTCTAATAAACACGGAGGCGGCGATGTAGCTCGCCACTCATCACGCCATGGTTTCTCACGGGGCGAAAAGTGGGCTAAAGAGACCCGCTTCAGTACGATGAATGTATGTGGAGGAATGTTTGAAAAATTAGATGAAGTATGTATGATTATGAATGAAAGAAAACTGGATTTTCTATGTTTAAATGAGACGAAGCGTAAGGGAAAGGAAGTTTCACAACTTGGCAACATCACAGCAATCTGGTCTGGAGTCGCTGACAATGACCGAGCTAGCCAAGGAGTGGGACTTCTGATATCTGAAAGGATGGCTCAGTGTATGAAAGATTACGAATGTGTGAGTCCAAGGCTCCTGTGGATTAAGGTGAAATTGGGACTAGTCCGGATGCGCATAATTTGCGTTTATGCTCCGGACATGTCTAAATCCCTATCCGAGAGGGAGGAGTTTTGGAATCTGTTAGACGATGTTGTGAATGGGTGTGATCAGAATGAGAGACTTATAATGTTAGGAGATTTTAATGGCTGGGTTGGTGTGTCACGCAACGGTTGCGAAAGAGTTTTAGGAAAGTTTGGTGATCAAAGAATGAATGAGAATGGTGAGAAATTGATTGAGGTATGTTTGGAGAGGAATCTTTGTGTTACAAACACGTTGTTTAAACACAAAGATATCCATATGTATACAAGACAGAGGGGAAGCGAGAGAAGTATGATTGATTTTGTGATAGTTGATGAAAGGCTGAGAGCAAAGGTTGTTGACACCAGGGTCTATAGGGGCACGAACGTTGGCACAGATCACTTTCTCGTTATATCACGATTAAGGGGTCTGTGTACGCGTTGGCGTCACAGGCCTAAAGTGTCAACAACGGATTTTGCGAGAATAAAAGTGGAAAAACTGCAAGAAGATGAAAATATCAGAGATGAATATGTGAGAAAATTGGATGATAGACTAAGTTGCGTGGAGATGAAGGATGAAATGGAAATAGAAGAAGTATGGGATGTGCTCAAATCGACGATGGTTGAATGTGCGACGGAAGTTTGTGGTGTGTGCAAAAGGTCAAATAGACCACCAACAAGTTGGTGGGATAAAGTTGTGAAAGAGGCGGTTGGCGAATAAGACGAAAGCGTGGTTAGATTTACTAGCGATTAAAGCTAGTAAACGGATGAATGCGAGTGTAACTGACGATGTAGTGCAGAAAAGTGAAGATGAATATAAGAGAGTTAAGAATGAGGTGAAGAAGAAAATAGAAAAGAAAAAGCGGGATTTGCAAGAGTGGTGTGAGAGGAAACTTTCTGATAATTTCCGGAATAACCAAAAGTTATTCTGGAAGTATATCCGGAAGGAAAAGGGAGTTTCCCAAAACACGAGAGTGAGTGTAATAAGAGATGAACAGGGTGAATTGGCGACGGATGAAAGTAGCATGAAACGGGTATGGAAGAATTATTTTGAGGGACTGTTTGAAAAAGAGGATGCATCCATTTCTTCGCCAATCGACAGTAATGTTGATTGGAACGAAGAGATGGGTGATTTCAGTGACAGTGAGATTAGTATGGAAGAAATAATGAAAGCAATGAAAAGTATGAAAGTAGGGAAGGCGGCAGGGTATGATAGGATTACTATCGAAATGCTGAGGGCTGGTAAAGGGTTGGTGGCTTCTTGGTTGTACTTCCTTTTCCAAAAATGCTGGTCGAGTGGCAAAGTTCCTCGAGACTGGTGCAAGGCGGTGATTGTGCCTCTATATAAAGGAAAGGGGTCACACCAAGAGGCTAAAAACTACCGCGGCATCAGCTTACTCAGCATTGTTGGTAAATTGTATGCTAAGGTACTGATTGAAAGAGTGATGAATGAAACTGATGAGAAAATATGGGATGTGCAAGCGGGATTTAGGAAAGGAATGGGATGTATGGATCAAATCTTCTCTCTAAGGAGCATCACTGAAAAGTTCTTAGCTAAGAACCAAAAGGTGTATTGCTCCTTCATTGATTTAGAGAAGGCGTATGATAGGGTGGTAAGAAAGTATTTATGGGAGGTGTTATCCAAGTTCAGTTTGGGGAGTCAACTTATACGTGCATTGGTATCACTCTATGAGGATTCTAGTGCATGTGTAAGAGTAAACGGGGAAAACACTGACTGGTTCGGAATCTCTAGGGGTGTCCGACAGGGATGTGAAGCTTCTCCGTGGCTCTTCAATTTGTTCATGGATGACTGTTTGACAGAGTTGCGTGAAAGTGATTATGGACTAAGGATGGGTGGATTCATCATTAAATGCCTCTTGTATGCTGACGATCAAGTGCTACTTGCATCATCGGCAGAAGAGTTGCAAGAGATGATGAATATTGCATGTGAGTCTTTTGTAAGAAAGGGAATGAGGGTGAATGTGGATAAGACCAAAACGATGGTTTTTGAGAGACACGAAGATGTGACAGAATGCGTGATTGCGATTGATGGTAAGGATGTGGAACAGGTGAAGGAGTTTGTATATCTGGGAAGTTTGTTTACAAGGGATGGAAAATGTGATGAAGACATTGAAAGAAGAGTGAAAAAGGGTAATGCGGTAAATGGAGCAATGAATAGCCTAATGATCAGTCAATCGGTGTCTGAAAAGGCCCGAATGGCTGTGCATGATGCTGTTCTTGTTCCTACGCTTATGTATGGAAGCGAATGTTGGGTGTGGCCAGGGCCGCGCCGACCCCAGGCAGCGCCTGTGTGCAGAATCTCTGAAGCGCCTCTTTTTAGGGTTCCTTACCAAAAGGTAAAACGGGACCTTACTGAGACTTTGCTGTTTGTCTCTCTGTCTGTCTCCAGGCTGTATCTCATAAACCATGATAGCTAGAAAACTCAAATTTTCACGTATGATGTGTTTCAGTAAAGTTTATATTAAGAGGGGTTCCCATACAATAAATGTGTTATTTTCTTATTTTTTGCTCAACTAATATTGTTGCTGTATCTCATAAACCGTAATAGCTAGAAAGCTGGAATTTTAACAAATTATTTATTCTGTTGCCGCTTTAACAACAAATTCAAAAAAATAGAAAAAAAATATTCACGCAAATGGCACGCATCGCATCGGGTTGCATTCACACACAAACTACTAACTCATACAAATTCGGCGCCTCTACGGCTCAAAAGAACTGCCGCCGTTTAAACTTTGAGCTCGTAAGTAATATGAACTACAACCCTAAGCGTAAAATGAAACTACGTAAATAATAATAAACATTAGATAGTGAGAGACTTATTCAATAAGCGTAATAGATGTTTTGTTGTTTACAAGGCCTATGTTGGGCCAATTTTACCTACTTACATACATACATAAACTCACGGCTATAAATCCCTTAACGGGGTAGCCAGAGCTTTGGAATGAAAAATTCCTCAGCCACTTTTGGAAGTTGATTGGGAAAAGATGGTAATAATAAATGTTTTTGGTGACGGGTCTCCAACCACATCGCCCAAAAATCACTTAAAACGCCCCTATACCCTTAGTCGTCTCTTACGATCACCCACGGGTAGAAATGGGGTAGTGTTATTCTAAGCCGACACTACACGGCACAACCTACTTACTCATATAAAAATAAATCTTTTAGGTAACAAAAATAATTTAGGTGGCGCGGGCGCGCGGCGCCCCTATAGTCCTGGCGCCTGTGTGCGCCGCACACTTCGCACATAAGGGAGGCGCGGCCCTGGGTGTGGCAGAAGAAGCATGAGAGCAGAGTGAATGCAGTAGAGATGAGGTCCCTCAGAAAAATTTGTAATGTTAGATTGTGTGACCGAGTGAGAAATAGCGTTATTCGTGAAAAGTGTGGTGTGAAAGATGATATTGTAAGAAAGATAGAAAAAGGAATGTTGAGATGGTTTGGGCACATAGAGAGGATGGATGATAGAAAATTGGTAAAAGGGATCTATAGAGCTAGTGTGGATGGTAATGTTAGTAGAGGACGACCACGGAGAACACACTTGGACCAAATTGAGAGTGTGCTCAAAAAGGCTGGCGTCCGAAGTATGAAGAATAAAAGAGCATGTATGAAAAGATTGATGGATGTAAACGAAGCTAGAGAGGTTTGTCAGGATCGTACGAAGTGGCGATCGATAGTCTCTGCCTACCCCAATGGGAATTAATGGCGTGAGTATATGTATGTATGTATGTATCGTTAAGGCAAGAAAATCTTCGGGAAATCTGACCAAATCGAAACGTCAATTATCAGTAGAATCTGAGCCACAAACCAGTGATTTTAATTATGTCCAAGGTGATTCTAATCTCGACCAAGACAATCTCGATCTAGACAATCTCGATCAAGACGATTCAAATCTAAATCAAGCCAGCCCAAGTAACGTCTCAGAGAGGTCAGCAAGCACCAAATCATCGAAAGAGAGCTCAGTACCACGCAAAAAAAAAACCAACACATTCCATCAAAATATGTTAGACATAGAGAAGCAAAAATTGGAGTATTTGAAAAACAAAAGAAGTCAGTATGAAGATGATGATAATTTATTTTTCCTAAAGAGTCTCCTACCTCATATTCGTAAGATACCTCAAGAACGACTGCTGTCATTTCGTAATGATATTCAAAAAACAGTAAATGATTATGCATATCAGTCACATTTTTCATCAGACTCATCTCTCTCTAGGTACTCACCGTATACGCCATCACCACCACCATTTACACATCAATCACCAGATACACACACCACTCAATTGTTATCAGCAACACTCCAGTCACCACCAATCACACATCAATCACCAGATACACACACCACTCAATTGATATCAGCAACACTCCAGTCACCACCAATCACACATCAAGCACCAGATACACACACCACTCAATTGATATCAGCAACACTCCAGTCACCACCAATCACACATCAATCACCAGATACACACACCACTCAATTGTTATCAGCAACACTCCAGTCACCACCAATCACACATCAATCACCAGATACACACACCACTCAATTGTTATCAGCAACACTCCAGTCACCACCAATCACACATCAATCACCAGATACACACACCACTCAATTGATATCAGCAACACTCCAGTCACCACCAATCACACATCAATCACCAGATACACACACCACTCAATTGATATCAGCAACACTCCAGTCACCACCAATCACACATCAATCACCAGATACACACACCACTCAATTGATATCAGCAATACTCCAGTCAATCACAAATCAATCATCAGATCTAAACAATTATTTTCATTCTTTTTCTAAGAGCATATCAGAATACCCTTATGAGGATCATAATTAAGTACACCTTTTTATAAAAATGTGAATCAGAAATAAAAATATATTACCCTAAAACGGTTTGTTTTTTATATTTTTGTTATTGAGATCAGTTAGGCTGACATCAATTAAATATTCATTTTTACTTATCGTCAGTCAACTTAAAGGTCAGAAGTTATTCTATAAATAAATATATTTTAATATTTTTAAAAATCTACCTAATATATAAATAACTTTATCTTTGAATAGCTGTTCCCCGCGACATATACTGTCGCGGACATTTTTTTAGATCTTTTAAAGAGGAATAATTCTTCATACATACTTTTTGGGTAACTCCAACCGTTTACGCAGCGCACACAACGGAAGCCTGCAAATATAAATAATTTTCCCCGTTTTCGAAACATTTTTCGCAAATACTTTGCTCCTATTAGTCGCAGCGTGATGATATATAGCCTAAAGCCTTACTCAATAAATGGACTATCCAACGAAAAAAGAATTATTCAATTTGATTTTGTGGTTCCTGAGATCCTAGCGTTCTAACAAACAAACTCTTCAGCTTTATAATATTAGTATAGATAAATAAGCTATAAATATACTTACCGAATGGTGACAACAAGTCTTTCTTCTGGAAGGATTGGTTGTTTATGCCAATTACACCAATTTTTCATCAAATGGTTTTTCACTAAATCCAAAATGTAATCGAATGTTTCTTGAGTCATTCTTGTACATTTATAAAATCTTTCATCATCAAATTTCAATTTATTGACAAATAAATGATGGTACTCTCCGAAATGTTTTCTTTCTCTATTAATGGGATGTATAGCTTCTTTTCGCATTTTTAAATACACATTTTCTAACAAAACCAAATCATTGTCCGATGAGTCCAACATTTTGCTTGGTCTGCTTCAACCTGCTTCCTTTCTGTAGAACGAACCAGCACTATCAAGCGCCAATAAGCGCTTATAAGTTTCCAGCTTTCTTTCTGTATTCGCTGGGTGCAAAGTAGGGGGTGGGGAAACTCGAATCGATCACAGCGCGCACTGTGGCAAAAAAAGGAACATTCGGCGGCTAATCAAGTGTATAACTCCCGCGAGTTAACATGACACCTGCCGGGGTAGCATGAGGCGTGTGAGAGCCTCTGAGATACGGCTATGTCACCGTTCAAGGGCGAATTGGCCGCCATATTTGACCGTTTCTCGCACGCCCGAGCATGAGGCATCTGAGATGTGAGAGCGCTAGTGACTCGCCTTTGACATCGCAGCGCCGAGTCACATGTGCGAGCATGAGCGGCGTGACAGCGACATAAAATGAGATGTTTGTCATTTAATGTAAAATTTTTGTCGACGTCAAAATTGAGCGCGAGAGCCAGTGAGAAAGATTACTTATCAATATATAAGTGCTGTTTTGCAGCTATTTTAACGGTTTTGTGTAGTTCTCAGAATGAAAATGTGATAGTAAAGAGTGTACATCACTTACATTTGTTCTGAATGGAAAAAAAAACGAAAAATGGATATTGTACTCATCCGGGTGAAAGTTTACCGCAAACAAGTTCTTCGAAACATATTTATATGTCATGATTATTTCCAAGGACCTCTATAGCTTGTGACCTATGAAAAGCCTCAGGGTATAGTTTCACATAAGGATACATACAGGATTTAATGATTCCACATGATATCATTTGAATTGTAAATTTTAACTAAATTAAGTGTAATCTACAACAAGTGCATGTGTATTAAGTTTTAAATTCGTTAAAATACCATTGGCTTTTATAACCAGCAATGCACTAGGCATGAGGATATAAATTCTGCAGCCTAAATCCGTGTATATGTCCAATTTTCTGATGCAGTGGAGAAAATCAATGAATGTCATTGATATTCTTTAAAATAACTATTGAGAACAGTTTCTAAACTTATAGTATGTTTCAGAGGTCAAATATAAAGCATGTTAGATAGATTTCTATTCATTATTGTTTGCTATGTGGGGTTTGATGTCTTAAATTATCATTATCATCGTAAAAGACAATTCCAGCTCATAGCATATGCTTTCATCAACAGGCACAGGCAAAGTCTGGATAGTTTAAGTAGACAATAGTCCACTTGTTGTCTTAGTGTGGCTAGGAATGTTAAGATAATTTTTGTTACCTCTTTATCTACCTACACACTTAATGCTACAAAAGTTGTTTAAATGCAGGTGCTGGAACTTTATGCAACATTATAAAACAAATTTGGTAGTCACCTTGCTAGTATATTGAAATGACTTACTATGAATATAATGCTTATTTTGTTTTCTTATTTTCAGTAAAACTAAATTGTTTCAGAATCTTTGTATAAAAACAATTAGTGATTTGGAAGGAGTCAAATGAAATTTATCAGAAACAGCAAAATATAACAGTTTACACAACAAATAAGACAAGAAATTAGTTAATCATGATGTATTATCAATAAAATTGCCTTAATATTAATGAAAACCTTTTGTTTTAATCCAACATTTCAAGTAAATCCAACATTTTCCAATTTCAACTCATAGCAGAACCCTTCAGACCATTTAAAATGAAATGATAATCATTTCATGTTTGGTGTTGAATCTCCAGTTACATAACCCAACAGCCTTAATACCCTAAGCTGCCTCATACAACGCCTGGGGATAAATGGGATTATTGAAATTCAAAGACAATACTACACAAAAAGTGGAACAAGTGAAAGAACTTGTATATCTGCAAAGTTTGTTTACTAGGGATAGAAAATGTAAGGAAGGAGGAGGAATTTGGTGAATGGAGTCAGGATCAGTCCGATGTCAAACCAGTTGTTGTCTGAAAAGGCTCGAACGGCTGTGCATAGTGCTTCTCAGGTTCCCACACTGATATATGGTAGTGAATGTTGGGCATAGCAGAAAAAGTGTGAAAGTAGAGTTAATGCTATGGAAATGAGATCCCTCAGAAGTATATTTACTCTTGAATTTTTTAGGTATGATAGATGACATAGTATGCTAGATAGAAAAAGCAATGTTATGTGATTTTGGGCAAATAGAGCAGATGGATACAAATTAGGTATCAAAAGAGATATATAGGTGGGTATAATGGTTGTAAGTATGAGTAAGTTTATTGATGCGGCAATTAATATTCCCTGCCTACCACAATGGGAAATAATGTATAGTAGAATATGTTTGCACATTTTACAACTGAAATCACATCACAAGTGTAAAAGTAAAAGCTGCCTATGAAAGGGCTTTATTTGCTAGTAAAACACATTTTGTGGAGTTAACTTTATTTATTGAATAAACACTTTTAAACAACCGATTCAACATCATAGTTTCTGTTGACAAACTCAGTTATAACTCATCTGTTCTTCACATTTTTATTCTATTAACATCACTTTTACCTTACAGAAACACTACAGCTTGTTTATACACATTGCAGTCATAAGAATGCTCTTTAAGTATGGAAGCATACTCAAATTCTGAATGCATTCACCAAGACTGTTTCCATACATCAGAGCTTCACTAGCTATTGGGAATATAGGATATTGTTGAAATCAAAATGTAGTGGAGGTTGTTAAGTTAGATAATGCCCAGCTGCGCCTCTGGGAATGGACTGGCGGGATGGAACTAAGATGTTAAGGCAATAGGTGCCATAGGCTGCACAGCATTTCTTAAATTTTCTCATCAAACACTTATAACTGTGCTATATCTGCAAACAAAAAACAATACAAATCATTAAAAGAATGCTGCTCACTGTCTAGTTAAATAATAGTTATATAGAATAATAAACTGTAATTATTACTTACTTAATATTTTACGATTCCCCCATCATTGTAAGGAAGTTTAGTCGGAAACTTGTTATCTTAAAACTAAAACTTATTACTTAAATTGGAAAGTTGGGAACTTGTATTGCGAAATTAATTATAATTATTATTTATGTTTGTTTACGTTGTTTTGTTTGGTTACAAAATGTTCATATTTGACGTAAGATTAGTGAAATATGACACATGTAGCTACTATTTTGGTTCAAAAAGATCGAATAAAATAGAGAAAAAATATTCAGAGACCAATAATGGCAACACTGCTCTATCGATACGGCGACAGGGCTCTCGCATCTCAGCCGTCTGTCATATTGACGCTCGTGCTCGCAAAAATGACATAGATTGGACAAATGAGATGTTTACTGACATGGCTCTCGCTTCTCAGATGACAACTCATGCTACCCGGGCTGGCTCGACAAACAACCCTCCCCCCGCTATCCCGCGCAGCGCCCCGCTCTCGCCAGTAGCGTTAGCATCTCTGGACGTGCGCAAAATGTGTCACTTCAGTGAAAAGAAAGATATATATCAATGGGGGGTACTGAAGTATATCTTTCATTTAGTTTACTAGTTCATTTAGTTCAGTTCACAAAGAGTCGAAGAGTCACTGAAGCGAGATATCTGAACTATTAGTATGTGAAGTATGATATTGATGAATTGATAAGATTCCATTCAAAAACTACAATAACGATAATAATACATACAATATTTAGAATTTCTTTAAAATTGATATTTATTAATAAGTAGCCTTGTCTATAAACCGAAATGAATAAAAAATGCTATTAAGTTCTAAAATAACATATGGGTCAAAATCAAAAGGCCAAGTTTTTTTTGAAAAAAAAAGAATCGTGTAAATATTTTTTCTTCAATTTTTATTGTTTGAATGACATAAAAACATTCAGAAAATGAGATCAGAACAGATGAACACATGAAAAATTGTTGCCGAACTTGCCTCCAAGTGGCATAGTTGTGATTGATAATGCTCCGTACCACTCAACGCAATCCGAAAAAATTCCGTGCCAGTCATCATTGAAGAGTGACATGCAAAGCTGGTTAACAAATAATAATGTAAGTTATGCTGCAAATATGACAAAACCAGAGCTATATCAAATTATAAGATTGAATAAGCCAGAAAAAATATATGTGGTAGAAGAATTATTAAGGGAGCACGGCCACGAGGTCGTACGTCTGCCACCCTACCACTGTGATCTTAATCCGATCGAATATATCTGGAATTTGATCAAACAAAGGGTGGCAGACAAAAATATCGATCAGTCGGAGAAACACATTGAAAAATTAACAAGAAGAAACAAGAGAAAGGGAGTTTATTATTTCACTTGGGGGTGAAGAAAGCTCCGACAGTGAAGCGAGCGAGGGAGACGAGGGAGAAGAAAGTGACACTTCTATAATGTCAGGTATTGAAGAAATGAGTGATGTTGATGAGTAATTATTTTGAAATAAATCTATTTAATATTATATGTTTGTTTAATTTCTATCAGAAGTTAATTATTCTAGCTGTGTATATTATGTTAGCTGTGTAGTGTTGGCTTAGAATAACACTACCCCATTTCTGCCGGTGGGTGTAAGTAAGAGGCGACTAACGGTATTGGGGCTTTTTGGGCGATGCGGTTGGAGACCTATCACCAACAACTTTTATTTCACCATCTTTTCCCTACTCAACTTGCCAAAAGTGGCTGAGGAATTTCTAGTTCCTTAGCTCTGGCTACCCCTTCTAGGGATTTATAGCTGTGAGTATATGCATGTAATTATACTATTTATTTAACGTATTTTGATAAGTTATTACGATAGATGTAATTTGATAACTATTAATCACAAATAAATATATACACGCCCGATTTCTGAATTGAGTATTCCAGCTGAGAACAACTTAAGTATCGTTCTGTCACATTGAAATCTTTAAAACTGAACGAGACAAAACGATACTTAAGTCGTTCTCAGCTTGGATACTCAATTCAGAAATCGGGCGACAGAGTATAAAGTAATCAGTGCTACAGCCAAAGGCTTTGCACCCATTGCGAAGGCAATGTACCCAACATACTGAACAATATCTGATATAAAAATAAATTTGCAACTCAATAAAAAAATAATTGTACCCCATTTAAAAAAGGTCAGCTGACTTTTATGCACTCAGTACTTTCAACAAACGTCAATCGAGCCAGGTGTCATGTTAACTCGCGGGAGTTATAATTGAAATGATGGAAAATATTCATAGTACTAAAATTTACAAATAATGCCAAGTTAATATATTTTCGCGTGTCGGAAATGAAGGAAAAACATTCGTCTGCAATATTTATGCACATAGTGGCAAAGATATATGTGATTCTGAAGTTCAAACTGAAATATCAAGCAATTTGAAGATTAGCAAGTTTGGCAAAAAAAATCAAGCACCACGGATGTAACACTATTGTAAAGACTTTCGCTCATCGAGCAACCTTGCTTGCAAATGCCGTTCATCCAAATTACAGTAACACTAGAGCCATTATTGACGGTACAGAGTTTTAAGTAGAAATACCATCTACAGTTGATAATCGTGTGTGGTGCTACAAGAAAGGATTTACTGCAAAGGTGCTCATAGGTATTACACCCGGAGGCTTCATTTCCTTTATATCAAAAGTGGCCGGTGGAAGGAAAAGCTATGCTCAAATAATAGTCCAAGATCCCAGAGCGATAAGACATAACTTATTTTCTAAAAGATGAAACTTTAAGTTCTCAGTAGTGTCTCATGTACTCTGTATACCTGCGTGTTTGTGAAGTTTGCACTGTGACACCTGGGCAGGTACCAGGTGCGAAAGGTGACTAAAAATAAGAGTAACTTTACTTAAATTTAGATGGCTGATTTTTAGATATATTTTAAAGAATATCATTCTCAAATAGTATCGCAAGTATCAGACACTTCTCTTGGGCCAAAACTTTTGTCAGACGCTTTAAAGCTCCACCAAAAATAAATGAACTTTACTTATTTTCTAATGTCTGATTTTTTTATATGTTATCAAGATAACTATTACAAAATTATATTTAGTCAGTCAGACAAATTGGAACGACCAAAAATCCACTAAACACAAAAATTATTCGGCCGTGAGTACGGACACGAGAGCATTATGCATGCGTTTCAGAGCGAGTGAGACGTCCATAGTAACCCGGTTCTCCTTCTTTAACTCACATTCTGTGTATGTGCGCGCAATGTATAATATAGATCTGATAATTTCAAGTCGGTAGATTTATGAATTCCCAAGTTGTAATGCAAAGTTTCGCATTTTCGACACTGACTGACTCACTGATCATCAAAATAGAACTAGTATTTCCCATAGACCTACAGAGCTGAAATTTGGTACAGAGGTAGATTTTAACGCCCACATAAAGAAAAAACTATCAGAACAAGGTTTATGGAAGATCTGAAAGAAAACATAAGAGTACTTATTCAGACTTAACTAGAGATGTAAAGAACTCGAGTCTTTGAGTCTTAATTCGATAGACTCGGCTCAATTTTACAAGACTCGGTGTGCTAACAAAACTCAGAGCTATGAGTCGACCCGAGCTCCAGTCCTTTTTCGAAGACTCGAGCGCCAAAATAGAACTCGTATTTCAAAAAAAGCTCGAGTCTTAAAAATGAAACTCACGTCTCAAAAAGAACTCAAGTCTTAAAAAGAGCTCGAGCGTATCGAGTCTTGAGCGTAATAAGGTTGATTTATTTAAAATACATAGTTTATGTGGTAACATGCTAAATGTGGCCTTTAGGCATGGCATTATTATGTTCTGTGTACCTCAAGAGGGATAAAAACGCGACACTTATTTGTTATGTGGGTACGGAACAATATTTATTGCTTTTTATTTTACGAATCTTTACTTAACTTACCTTTTTACTTCTGTGGTTATTATTTATAATTATTGGAATAAAAATGGAGACAATAAATAATTACAACACAATGATATTTAATATTTTTTCTTTGTTATTCGTTATGCTATTCAGAATCGGAGAAACTAGGCAAACTAACATCCTTTAAGCTATCTTCCTCTCGTACTTACCGTATAAAGTCTAATATCTTGGAGTAAGTCAAAGTACGTTTTTCTTCGGGTACTCGATCCATCTCAAACGCTATCAGTTTAGAAAACTCTTGATTCCTTGGATCACATGGTTTTTCCAAACTAAAGTCAATATCTTTTAGTAAGCTTGTACAAGGGCGTAAATCAGACGAGTCCCAGCGATTTCTTTTATACACATACGAGTCTAGGATATCTCCATACGTAACCTGCGTTTGTTTATCGGCTTTTACTGGAGTGGTCGACTCTAATAATTTTCTTTTCTTCTCTCGAAATAATCCTGTTAAAATACTAGGAGAAGTAGATCTTTCACCGTCAACACTGGACATTTTTGTAAAAAAATGAACGCACTTTTGACACGATCTAAATAATTCTCAAAGAACGAAATGTTGTCACTTGTAATAAACTATGATGACACCCGAATATGTACAGATCCACAATCTTTTCTTGGCCGGCGGCGACTAGGTAGGTAGGTAGTCGCCGCCGGCCAAGAAAAGATTGTGGATCTGTAGATCTAGGTTTCCTTGTTTTATGATACTTTAAGTAACCAAGTAATACAAGTAGTTATGCAATTACTACTTGTGCTTCAAATCAATAAACTTAAATACTTCGTATGAAGGTACAATGTTCCAACATTTTATTATTTTACCCTCAATATTTATTATTGTGGTGAATGTCAAATAGTATTTGTTGGATCACTTCACAGTTACGGTTTATTAGCTATTATAAAAGACTATTTACATTATATTATTTAAGATTGTAGTTTTCCT
Source organism: Bedellia somnulentella (assembly GCA_963576735.1). Classification (NCBI taxonomy): domain Eukaryota; kingdom Metazoa; phylum Arthropoda; class Insecta; order Lepidoptera; family Bedelliidae; genus Bedellia; species Bedellia somnulentella. The sequence continues at coordinate 17,929,305 of OY755178.1, read as the reverse complement.
GTTTTAATCAATTGTGTCAACGAATGAATATGGAGTCCGTGGAAGAAGAAGCCAGTACTTCATTGTGTTCGATTCCCAGTACTGATTCGCCGACTGAAATGATGTTGGATTTCGGACTTAAAACGGGCAAAAAGTGTTAAGAATACAAATTATAATAAAACGTCATTGCATTATGAATGCTAAAAATGTATGAAACAGTTTTCACTTAAAACGTCGCACACTATTAGAATCGAAAGATCTAGCTGGACAAAATTATATGACCACGTTAAAAGTTTTTAATGAAGGTATTGTTGACATTTAAGATAGAAATAGCATTTAAGTATGTATAGTAACTTTATTTAAGTAATATATGTATATCATTATCCAAATTTGTATGTTTTTTAATTGGCAATTTTCTGAGCAAAGTAACATAGGGGTCTGACATTGTCAGCAAATACTTAATTAAGTGTGTACTTAATTCAGCAGTGTAAGGGTTTTGAGACACTTTTTTTGAGACCGCTTTTTTATATTCTGTGCCGCGCTTTCCCGATTCGGCAGAAAGTTCTTTGATTATATTTGATGCATCTCGTTTACCGGAAGAGTGCAGAATTTTCTGAGCCGCGAAAACAATTTTTTCACTCTCGAAGCTTTGGTAAATTTCTTTTACTTTCCTTCTTTTGGACCTATCTGAACTTTTTATACCGTATTTTATTTCGACCGTATATTTTTTTTTTTTTATGTATGTTCGCCGATTACTTCGCCATTTGTGAACCGATTTTGATTATTATTTTTTTGTTCGAAAGAAGATACTCCTGGATTGGTACCATGGTGAGGATGTCAGGGTTTGATGATGGGATCTTGGAGAAATCGAGGGGAACCCTGAAATTTTATAGGCAAATGTACCGCGTTTTACATATTTTATGAACAAGTATTGGCATTTGCTTCTGAAAATCATATTGTTATGCAGCTGAGCTGATGATGGAAGGTGTGGGTCCTTAATCACTAGGAGTTAGGAAACAGTTCTTTCACCATTCTATAAAGATTTATGCTCCTCTTCGTAGCTTTTATGAAGATAATACAGGTTCACTCAACATTTCTTTTGTTATGTTATTGTTACCGAGAAAGTACCATAAGACCAGGATCTGATGATGGCATCCCAGGAAATCGAGGGGACTGTCGAAACTCACAATCATGTCACAGTGTATTTGTTCAAAACGCCGATAGGCCTGCTCTGTATAACGTGAGAACGTGGGTCCAAGCAAAGCGTGGGTACTCTGAACAACAGGTGACAATGTCACGTGATATTCAGAAGTATTACTACCTCTGCTAACCCCTTCGGGGATATTCGGCGTGAACGTTTGAGTCTTTCTTGAGATGTAGAATTGTAGACCACCGCCTTTCGAGGGATTTCAAGAACAATGTAAAGTTACATATAGTTGAGCCTATTTAATATCGTATAATAATAGAAATACCGGAAATACGAAGAATAATAGGTACAGTAACTGTCGCACTGCCTAATACGAGAGGCATCTTTGCCAGGTCTACCCATCTCTAAAACTTGTAAAATAAAATAACTTTTAACAAAAAGAAAACCGACTTCATAGCGGGAAAAACAAACGAAAATAAACAATCTAGTACTAAAAAGTACGAAATAAGGTTTTTAATTGAATACGAGTACTATGATTAATACCTTAGCAATTTCTTTATTCCACACGCGTCAGTTCAACCTACCTAAATATTAAAATTCTCTTAAATTAATTTTTGAGTCGGTGCCAGTCAAACAAAAGTGAATTCACCCTACTATCTATCTCTGATTATTACAATCTAAACAATATATATCTATCGCCTAACGTTCTAAATGGTAATACGTACAAAAATAAATTTACCCTACAACTACAAGGTATCCTATACTGTACATGTGTATGAAGTGCGAAATAAACACTTATTATTGTCAATCATCCCACAGGCTGGCACCGGCTCACAAATTAATTTAAGAGAATTTTAATATTTAGGTAGGTTGAACTGACGCGTGTGGAATAAAGAAATTGCTAAGGTATTAATCATAGTACTCGTATTCAATTAAAAACCTTATTTCGTACTTTTTAGTACTAGATTGTTTATTTTCGTTTGTTTTTCCCGCTATGAAGTCGGTTTTCTTTTTGTTAAAAGTTATTACAAATTTGGTTAAATTCAAGTCTATATCATCGTTGCAGTTTTCTAAATGTAAAAGAGTCTTAATAAAGGTTTTTATTGCCGGTATTCGGTCCTTATTTTTACGTGAGCTCCATATATTGAAAATTTCAATCCGTTTTGGTTGGCGGATACCTACGGAAAAATTAATAAACATGAATAATCGCAAAAAATCGCACTTAATGACTATTATTACCCAAAAGTACTATAAACATGCTATTTAATAAGATATCTCTTAGACCTTGACTACCCTTGACTGCAAAGATATTGTCTAAGAAAGACATCATACCATACATTCAACACTAACAACATCGATGTTGTTTGGAAATTCCAGTATTGACAATATAGGCAATCAAACTGTTTTTATATTTATGATTCATTTAGTTACATACCTGAACTTGAAGCCATATTGCATAGAAACTCACTCGTAAACAATAACTTTAGTTTATGACTTAAAACGAATCACGAATAAAAGCAAACAAAGTTTGTGAATAACACCACCTACAGATGTAACAACTTTAAGCATCAATTTCTTTTGATCAGTTGATTTTTAAACTACCGCCTTTTGCATTTTATTTAGTTGTCTAATGAAGAATGCTAAAATATACTTTAAAGCGTTGGTTTTAATGATGAATTTTGCTAATTGTGTCCAGCTAGATCTTACGATTCTAATACTGTGCGTCGCATACAATTTTAAAAAGACACGTTGCTAATCATCACGATAAAGAAACAATTAAAGAAAACAGAACAAGTAAGTACTCTGTGTACGATAAGCTGATTCTAAACTTTATAATACACGGTGCTCACCCTCATAGTGTTGTGGAAGAAGAACACTTTATTAAAATGATAAAAGGATTAAAGCCTAATTTCCCGGGAATAACACGCCATAGTTTGAATCTGAATCTGAATATACAAACACTTTATGGTAACGCAAAAACTAACTTAATAGAATGCATAAAGTCAATAAATAAATTGTCTTTAACATTTGATTTTTGGACATCAGTGACGAACAAACCGTACATTGTTATTACAGCCCATTTTGTTCATAAATCAAAAATGAATGCTATCATATTGGATTTCGATCTTATACCTTTTCCGCATACAACTAGTGAAATATTAATAAAAATCACGGAAATTTTAAACTGTTATGGGTTGCAAAATAAAGTTATGTCTATAACAACAGATAACGAGGCCACCAATATAAAGACTATGCAGTTGTTACAACTTTTTCATAGCGATTATGAAAATGTCATTCACACCAGATGTTTAGCGCACATATTGAACCTAAGTGTTAAAAAAGGATTAGAAAAATTGAATAATGTCGTGTCAGATATATCGAAATTGGTAAATTTTATTAATTTTTCACCAAAGAAAAAACAACTGTTCTTTGATATTTGTGATTTGTTGAAAATATCACGATTAACCCTACTTAAAGAAATACATATAAGATGGAACTCCACATTTTTAATGTTGGAACGTGCCTATAACATGCGTGGCGTGTTGGATCATATGTGCAACAATTTTGAGGAATTCAAGAAGTATCTAATTGAGGATTGGGGACAAGTAAAAAAGTTGATTGATTTTTTAAAACCTTATTATGATGCTACCCTTTTACTCTCTAAATCAAAAAACCCTAGTTTGGTATACGTGATACCTATAATTGATGTGCTGTTGGATCAAATTTCACAGAATTATGATGACGACAATTTTTTGAATGCTTGTGCACATGCTATGGCTGACAAATTAAATCAATACATATCAGTGTTGCGGACAGAATATGCAAAATATGCAGTTATTTTGGACCCCCGACTAAAAAATCATTATTTTTCTGAAAGAGAGGAACATGAGCCACTTCAGTTATTGAAAATATTCTACCATACGAAATACGATCAACGTTGTAACATAAATGAACAGTCAGAAACCGAAGGCAGTTCAAGGAAAAGTATTTTTTCGACCATTTATAGGAATAAAACAATCATTACGGATGAACTTCAGGAGTATTTAATGATGCCAATAGAAACAGAAGACACTGATATTATATTATGGTGGACACAACAAGCTAATAGATCACCACACCTTCAAAAATTTGCGTTTGATATACTCAGTATTCCGGCAACAAGTGTACCGAGCGAACAGGCATTTTCAAGATCTGGTAATTTAATCACAAAAAAAAGAAACAGACTCGGTAATAAAACCATACAAGCCACAATGTGTCTAGCATCATGGTTAGACTTTTTTCATTAAACGTTTATATAATAAAAAATAAAGGTGTACTAAGTATGTACAATATGTACATACCTAATGTGATTTGTTTATGTTAAGAATTATTTTCATGATGATTAAATTTTGTTTGTCATATTTACCTCTTTTAATTTAATAGGAAAGATTAATCTGACGTATAACCTGTATTACTGTAAAGTTTTAACCAAATCCGTCCAATAGTTTTATCGTGAAAGAGTAACAAACATATTCTACCCATCCATACTCACAAACTTTCGCATTTATAATATTAGCAGGATTTTCAAAAGCTAAGAATATTAGACGTTATAAAAATAATTAAATTACTATTATATCTCACAAAGTTACATATTTTATTTCCTGTTTATTTATAAAGGAACTCCAAATGGAAAAGAACTTGAGCGCGACTCGTCGCGTAAAACGACTCGAGCGCGAATCAAGACTCGAGCGCCATGTTGCGCTCGTGTCTTTATTTAGACTTAAGTGCTCGAGTCTGGGGTTCTTGGTATAACGAGTCGAGCTGTGCAATTTGTCAGCCGAGTCTAAAATTTAAGACTCAAAAGGCTCGAGTTCTTTACATCTCTAGACTTAACGCCTGTACAAATATTACGCAAAAATACCATCGCGAGAACAATTGCCGTCACCCGTACGTCAGGCGCTTAACATACATACATACATATACTCACGGCTATAAATCCCTTAATGGGGTAGCCAGAGCTTGGGAATTTCTCAGCCACTTTCGGAAGTTGATTGGGGAAAAGATGGTAATAATAAATATTATTGGTGACGGGTCTCCAACCACATCGCCCAAAAATCACTTAAAAATGCCCCTATACCCTTAGTCGCCTTTTACGATCACCCACGGGTAGAAATGGGGTAGTAATATTCTAAGCCGACACTAAACGGCAAATATTTTATCGAAAGCAGTAAGCACATTTTGGAATATTTAAATTCTTCGCTCTGATAAACATGCGCATAGTGCTCTCGCGTTCGTACTCACGGCCGAATAATTTTTGTGTTTTGTGGATTTTTGGTCATTCCAATTTGTCTGACTGACTAAATATAATTTTGTAATAGTTATCTTGATAACATATAAAAAAATCAGACATTAGAAAATAAGTAAAGTTCATTTATTTTTGGTGGAGCTTTAAAGCGTCTGACAAAAGTTTTGGCCCAAGAAAAGTGTCTGATACTTGCGATACTATTTGAGAATGATATTCTTTAAAATATATCTAAAAATCAGCCATCTAAATTTAAGTAAAGTTACTCTTATTTTTAGTCACCTTTCGCACCTGGTACCTGCCCAGGTGTCACTGTGCAAACTTCACAAACACGCAGGTATACAGAGTACATGAGACACTACTGAGAACTTAAAGTTTCATCTTTTAGAAAATAAGTTATGTCTTATCGCTCTGGGATCTTACTCTATAACAGTTGAATCAGGATTAGTTGATTAGGTATTTAGAAAATGGAGACATTGTTTTGGCTGACAAAGGACTTCCACAAATAAAGAAAATTTAAATGAAAGTGGAAAAGAAATAGGAATTGTTATGCCACCTTTTCGAAGTGATAAAAGGGAATTTTCAAGAGATGAGACAGATGCTACTTACATCGGTGTCGCTTTATTAAAACTTGTTTGCCATACAGATGATATTTTGCATATTTGTTGTGTATTAGTCAATTTGCAGAACTCAATAAAACAAAATATATAACACAATTTACTTTTATTTAAGAACACAATAATAGAACAGAACAATATACTTTAACAGATAATCAACAACAGTATTCACCTAACTTCATCATTTTTATAGATTTATTATGTTTTTACCAGTAAAAGAACGCTTTGGCAGAATCTGTTTATTATTTTTTTCAGATTTAATTTCTTTCACATCTTGCATATGTTGAGCTAAAACTAATTTTCTTCCTTCTATTGTCGTTTGTAGTTGGAAAGTGAAGTCGTGTGTTATTGCTTGGAATCCAGTTTTTATAATTAATTTGGCCATATTTAACTGAAAATACATAAAAAGAGTTCATTACTTACAACAATACAGTCATAAATTATCATCTGCAATATTTATAAAATGTATTATTCGATTACATTTATTTATTTCTGTACTTACTTCTCGTGAAGTCAGCGATGAGAAAGTCCGTGTATATTATCTGTAATTTATTTATTGTCACTCTAGACGGGTAATACAAAACATCAGCGTTATTATCGACGCTATAGATTAACATGATCAAATAGAATATATATAAATTACGATACTTTCTTGAAATTATTTGTTTGTTTACAGCCGCCCACGCCCATTTGACATTTCAATGTCCGCCATAATTGTGAACGCTAGTTGGCGCTGCCGTCGCGCACCCAGCGAATACGCCGACTATGAACACTATAGACAAAGCGATGTTACGTCATCCATTTTAAAAAGAGAAGCCCTTATTTAAGTTCTTATATGTTAAAAAGAGACACAAAACTTTATTGTCATCTCTATCGCGTAACCCGTTTTGTTGATGTCACACTTTTAAATTGTGACAAACAAAGCGTCGACTTGTGAGCGATTTTGGTTTTCTTTTGATTTTGAGAAAGATTTTATTCATTTGTATATTGTTATTGTGACAAAAGAGACTCCATTAATTAAGTTATTGTTTAGTGAGGTATGGTTGGGTGTAGCGTGCTTGGCTGCGGAAGCCACAGCGAAAAACACATCGAAGGATTGACTTTCCACAAGTGAGTGAGTTCTTTAATGTTTTTCTACAGATAAATACATAATAAATACATTGCGCGATCAGAAAAAAAGTGATTCAAATGTTAATTACGTTGAACTAGATTACTAGCATTTTCTTTAGTTATTTTGAGCAATTTTTTAATAGCATAACCTAAAAATATGCAGTATCTCAGTGTTCCCATAATTCACGTTTTCATCCTACCCTGTCGTTAGGGTAAAATTTTCAAATTAGTAAACTGATGTTAATGAGTGAGTATATTAGAATTTCGTCGCGCTATAGCGACGCTGAATGATTTCCAATTGTTATCTACGGAATTAGTAAGTAATAAATTTGTTATATTTATTTATTTTCTTCTTAATCATTACAGTTTTCCTAAAGACCCGAATCTACGAGAAAAATGGATTGCGGCCACTGGAAGATGCAATTGGAAATCAACCAAATATAAAATACTTAGATGTACGAATACATCATCTTTTGAAAAATGTGGCTGAAATAGACGAATGAATTCGAAATTTTCACACGAAACTGATTTTGTTTAAAGGTCAATAGTAAATAATGCAATAAAACTCATGTACAAAATAGTGCTGTCTTTTATTTTTCAAAATACAAACATAGACCCCACTATACCCATGATGACCCGTATGATATTTACATAACTTGCACTTATGGAACAGCTGTTTTTTTTTGTCCAGTAACAAAGTTAGTCCCGTACAAAAATTTATTCGTAATCATGGGAAGATTCATCCCTGATAGTTAGTACAATGCTTTAGATTTCACGGTGTATTAAACATCAGTATAAATGGTAAAATTAAACAAAAAAGATTGTATAATACTAGGAGCAAGTATGTATAATTATATGATTGCAGGAAATAATATAGTAAACAGTAAACCTTTACAATAAATAAAACGACGTAACAATAAATTGACGTAATCAATTTTAAATTAAAAAGTAGCTTTTAGAATGGTGATTATAGTATTTTGGGGTAATTGTTTTCTAGTGATCGCAACATTACAGGGAAAAATATTGCTATCTAAAAGAGGTACTCTCCCGTTGCATTATGACTCTGTCTATAAAAAAAAAAGTCAAAAAAAAAGTCAAAAAGTTTATTTTTCAAAATTAAGTTAAAAACTAACATTTTTTGAACGTCAAATTTTTTAAATTTATCATTAGTCCGTATCATATAGTATTCATAGTCAAAGATTCACGCCTATTTGAACTCAGATTACCGGAAAAAACGCCTAAACTTTGGCATAAGCAAATTTACAGTATGAAGACTATTCTTCTTAGTTTATTCTATGATGTTATGTTTGAATTGATATTGTGGATATTAAAGAGGCAAACCGTGTAGAGCCTGCTTAGAATGTCACCATCCCTTTCTACCCAAACAGGTGTCGTAAGAGGCGACTTAGGATATGGGGTTTTTTTATTGGTTTTTGGGCGATGCGGTTGGCGACCCATCACCAACAATACTTTATTTCTACCATCTTGTCCCCTATCAACTTCAAAATGTGGCTCGGGAGTTTCTAGCTCTGTAACACTCTTTTTGGGACTTACGGCCGTGAGTAAGATGATATACGTATGAATGTAAAGAGGAAAAGTGTTCATTCAAAATATCAACCAACCAACATCTGCTGGTTCACCATACTAAAAATATAGTCTTTTTGTTCGACGCTGTACTTAAGCTAACACTTTATTTGAGCCTATCAATCATAGGATAGCGACGCTGTTGGGATTTGGAAAAGATTTAATGCTAATATGGTGTTATAATTTTATATTAAATAGGTAAATCATCGTGTCGTTAATATCGTCATTAAAATGCAAAATAAAATAGCAAGGAACGTTTCCAAACTAGTATACAGAACCGAGTTCCCAAACTTGGCATAAAAGGAAAATATCTCATCCGAATTCTTCAGTTTCATTCTCAACACGAAGGTTCTTTTTGCTGAATCTCCCATCTGCAGTATTTGCTCCACAGTGAAATGCTTCAGTTTCTGTTGACTGATGCTGTTCAGGGTTTTGGAAGATATTCCAGAAACTGCTTCTAAGCTTATTGATGATATATCTTCAGCGTTTATGTCTAGGTGACAAAAATGCCTAACTTTAGTGGATATTATTAACGTGATACAAAGTGTACGGTAGCAAGTGAAAGTAAGTGTGGTATAGCAGGTATTATACAACATGGACTAAGTTCACTAGCTGCCGTGCTCTTTTTGCCATGCGTGTAATACCCATTTCAGGAAGACATGATTTGATTGCTATTATGAAAGACGACAAAAAAAACAATCCCGTCGATTACTGGTTGGAGTGGGAATTAAATATTAAGTTTCACAAAACACTGAGGTGGTGCTTGGCAATAAAGCAACCTCTAATAATAGATGGTGATCATAATCACGCTGAAAATTCTAATTGGAGCCAGGGACTAAATGAGAAGATCATTTTATAAAACACGCTTCTTGGTATTAATAAGGCTTACTTCCAATCAACGGGCCCAACTTGTACACGTCTCTCGATGTCCATTTATGGGGAGGGCCGTAAGCTGCAGGATGGCAAGCAATTTGAAATATTGTCTGGAAATTATATTATATTTTTATTACTGTGGTTCTTAGATCTAATTAGGATTGAAATTCATATTTTTAATGCAAATATTGCACATTGTGATAGATTTGTATTTGAATATGTTTAGAGTAAATTTACTAACGTTTAAATAATTAAAGAAAGAAAAGTGTTTATTCGCTAATTACCTACAAACCTACTTTGAACCGACTTGAACCAAGATTATGTTTGCGAGTACTTTGTCAGTTAAAAGCGTAGACCCTCGGCACCTTTATTAAATACGGCTAGTAAGCGATTAAAAGATATTTCTCATTCATGATTTTGTTATTTTAGTGATGTAAAGATGCTGATCGCTAGGAATCCGGTTTTTAACAACAATGCTGAGAAACAACTTATACGTTAAAATATAATATAATGGCAGTCTTCCTAGTTGCGACTAAATTTTACATAGTGAAATGGTTCCAGTGAAACAACTTATTTATTTATCACTTCAAACTGAACGTATATGTTGCTTTATACATAATAAGACATACATGTAAATACCAAATTGTTTAGTTTTTAATATTTTCATATGTATTTCTGGAAGATAGGATTCTGGATCTGCATGAGGCGTGAGACAGCGAGTCCAGTGACATCCGCTTACTAAAATCACGCTCTAACCTTGCGAAGCTTATGATAATATTTGAAACAAGTTATACGATTGCTCTACTCACTTTTCGTTGGGTCGAATCACATATACCTAATTTTTCAAAAACTTCTTTGGGTAACTCTTTTAAAACACTTGGTCTTATTTTGCCGATTTCATCCGCACTAAACCCGCAAATCATATATCCGACGTCACAAATGGCTGAAACGTTGTCGTACCATTTCCTCCCAAAGAACCTTTGGTAAGATGAAACGAGAGGGCCAAGCTGTAATAAAAATAATATAATAGACATGCATAGATATACTCACGGCAATTTCCTCAAAAAAGGGGTAGCCAGAGCCAAATCCTCAGCTAAATCTGGAAGTTAATAGGAGAGATTAAGTAGAAATTAAATAGCGTTGGCAATGGGTCTCCAACCGCATCGCCCAAAAACCTTTGTACCTTTAGTCGCCTCTTACGACATCCGTGGGTAGAAAGGGGTAGTGACATTTTAAGCTGACACTACACGGCATATAATAATAATCAATAAATAAGATATGCAGTGAAATAGTTTCTTACCACCCGCTTCGGCAGCAATAGATCTGTATTCGCGAAATAATTCAGGACACTTGAATCACCAAAATTGACGTGATAGAATTCTTGTTCAGCAACGTTTCTTAAATGATTTCCTAAAGCCCTGTAATCATCACCTTGCAAAAATTTTGCCGTTTGCCCATCTATAACACAAGAAACCTTTTAATTTGGTTTCGCACAAAACTTAAATTTTATTTATCTTGGTTCATATTGGGTGGGATGGACACATCTCTTTTGCCAATGAAATCAAAGTTGTACACATATGACGCTGAATTTTATCTAATGCCTTGAATATTTTATGTATCTATTTTCGTATCTCAAGAAAACAACTGCGACCCTTTTGGGACCATACAGCGTGAAATGTGCGAAAAGTATACCTATAGTAAAAGTCATCCACAGCAAAACTGCCAAATCCTTTCCAAATTAGGCAGGGAGAGAGGAATTGTTGTATTCAGTTAAATAAAATACAATCCTTTACTCCTTGTACTAAATCCTTCATCCGCACTCCCAATGGACAAAACTGTAGGATGAACCTTAATTAAAATTTAAAATACCTGTAAGCAGATCCCACACCAGGCGAACCCACCTCTTCGGCACCTGCGACGACTGAGTGTGCTCTAGAATAGACAATATTGTTTCGGAGTCTACTCTCATAAGGGCACGGATTGGACTGTAAAACAGCATATTCATGGACTGGTCTATCGTTGGTGTTGTATCAATGCTATCGTAGAAAACATCATCTATCAGCGGGTTTAGTTGAGCTGAAAATAAATAAGACTAGTTGGAAATATCCTCTACTTTCATAATTGTGATTTCATTTGACAATTTGTGTTAATCTTGTCTTGCACCTGGCGTGCACCTCTACTTCTTTTCTAAGAAAAGTTGTGTATATTCATTCACATACATACATATACTCACGCCATGTATTTCCCATTGGGGTAGGGTGAGACTATTGATCGCCACTTTGTACGATCCTGGTAAACGTCTCTCGCTTCGTTTAAATCCATTAATCTTTTTATACATGCTCTTTCATTCTTCATACCATCATCATCTTTCACACTGCACTTTCCACGAATCACGTCATTTCTCACACGATCACATTACCTTATATTACAAACAATATTCATTCACCTTACAGCAAATACGGGAAACAAAAAAGTTATATACTGAGATAATAGTCCCAAACAACCTCACCGACTCTAATAGTAGTGATTTCAGTAAGATTATTTTAAGTTAAAGTCTATCTCTGTTACTGGGGTCGACAGTGGCCATACAAATTTGTTTACACCCTGTGTTTTTGCAAGAGATTTATGACAGGACTCTGATAACGTAAAAATATTATTTTTTTTTAAAATGGAACATGAAATACAATTTGAAATTATATTTTCTTGATACCAACTTACCATCTCTCTGTGGAATCATTGAGTTAGCTTCATCAGAATACTGAATTTGTATCCTACTCAGTTCCTTATGGAAATACCCACTTGCGCATGTTAATTGTAGGCAGCTGAAAATAGAGATAATAGGGTGGACTAAAACAAAATAAACCTAACGTTAATTTAAGAACTAGAAAATTTTACTGATTATGTGGATTTGCACATACCACATATAATTGTCTGTTTGTCGTGTAGTGCCGGCTTAGATTGCCGTGTAAAACCTTTATTTTGCCGCCTTTTCCCCACTCAACTTCCAAAAGTGGCTGAGGAATTGATAATTCCTTGGCTCTGGCTACCCCTTCTAGGGAATTATAGCCGTGAGTATATGTATGTATGTATGCAATTATCTGTTTCACCATATTGTTGGACATCTGTCTCACATGACTATGATTTATTGACCTCACTATTCAAAGACTGGATGTCCTCTGAGCTGTGGCAGCAAATCGAAGAAAGGCAAGGGATCAAGCTGCAATTATTGTCAAGCACTGAGCCACAAACTACTAGCCTCCAGGAGCGCTACAATATCCTTCGCAAAAATATCAAAAGAATGTCGAGACGTGACCAACGCAGAGCCGCCGACGAACTAGCGGAACGTGTGAACACCGCGGCCCGCCGCAAAGACATGCGCCAGTTGTATGACATCACGCGCCGGCTTAGCGGGCGCAAAGCACGTATGGCCAAAAAACCGCTTAAAGGTAGCGACGGCGACGGTAGCCTCCTATGTACCTTAGACGAACAACTGCAAAGATGGACTGAACACTTCACGAGCCTGCTAAAGCAAACCCAGACGCCAGACTCTCATGAAACCAGCACTAGCTCACCAGACACTGTATTATACATTGCGACAGCACCTCCCTCATTTGATGAAACTTTAATATCAGTGAAGTCTCTGAAACCAGGGAAAGTGCCAGAAGTCGACAATGTGCACGTGGATATGCTGAGAGCCGATGCTGCTACATCTGTTTCACTACTGTATCCCTCCTTACCCGCATTTGGGAGACTGGACGAGTTCCCGATGAATGAAAACCCGGCCTTTGGCGAAATTTCCTAAGAAGGGTGATTTAACGCGATGTGATAACTGGCTCGGCATTACTCTACTACCTTCCGCCGCAAAAGTTCTAACGAAGATTCTGCTTAACCGCATCCCACCAGCAGTAGCTGAGACGCTGAGGGAAGAACAAGCCGGTTTCCGCTCCGGACGCTCCTGCACAGACCACACTAACACTTTGCGCATACTGATCGAGCAGTGTGTCGAATGGCAGTCGGAACTACTGCTGGAATTCGTCGGTTTTGAAAAATCCTTCGACACTGTCAACTGGGGCAAGTTGTGGTCGCAAGTGGGGCATCTCACAGTGTATTATTGATATAATCCGCGCCCTGTACGAAGATAGCACATGCCGGGTTATTAATAATAATAATAATTTATATTTTCATTTTCGGCCATGGGAGAGGCGAGAAACAAAAATGTCTTTCGAAATAATAATAATAAAACTCTTTATTGCACATTACAAAAAAAACAACAATTACAAAAAAAAGATCGGTAAAAAAGCCAAAGTACAACTGGCGGTCTTATCACTAAGAGCGATCTCTTCCAGACAAACTTTTATTCATGAAAAGAAGCTGGGAACACCCATATGCATATCTGCCGGCGTCCAGCAAGGATGCCTCTTATCGCCGCTTCTCTTCATTATTCTGTTGGACGACGCCATGAGAGTGGTCACCCAAACACCTCAAGGTGTGAAGTGAGGCGCTTCTATTTATTTATTTATTTATTCAAGGCACACCAATAGCATTATAACATAAATTGCATTAACATTAATCTTAAAGTCTTGGTCAGTTATATTATAATGCCTTCTGTCTTGGAAGACTTGGACTACGTGAACGACATTGTGTTAATCTCGCCAACTCTAGCCCATTTAGAAGCTGAACTTGAGAGCCTTCGAAAGCAAGCAGAAGTCATGGGCCTGCAAATTAATAAACGCAAAACAGTCGACATGCGGATAAATCCTTCAACGACAGAACCATTGAAGCTTCAAGATACCCCCCTAGAATCCGCTCGTAAGTTTGTTTACCTCGGTAGTGTTATTACGTGTCAAGGAGGTGCAGACAATGATGTTGAAAGCAGGATACGGAAGGCAAAAGCGGCCTTTGCCCAACTCAGACCTGTTTGGGAGTCAAATGTCCTTTCCCGTCGAGTAAAGATCTCCCTCTTCGAATCCGTGGTGAAATCCGTTCTACTCTTTGGCTGTGAAACGTGGAGAGGGCAAAGGGGCTGACGAATAGGCTCCAAGTCTTCGTCAACAAGTCCCTGAGGTCGATCCTCCGCATTTACTGGCCAATGACAATCCGGAACGTGGACCTGTGGAAACAATGCCAGCAGACTCCAGTTGTGACTGACATTGCACTGAGAAAATGGAGGTGGATGGGGCACACATTTCGAAGAGGGACCACAAACGCCAGCATCGCTTTCGAGTGGAATCCACCGGACGGCAAGCGAGCCCGCGGCCGACCCGTACACACTTGGCGCCGGAGCGTGGAGAGCGAGCTGCGAGCGGCGGGCGGGACTGAGCTAGAGTGCGGCCAGGGAAGTCTCGGCAGACAGAAAGGCGTGGGGCGGTAGCTTGTACAGGCCTTGTGTACCAGTGGGGTGCCATAGGACTACAACAAACAACATTGATACTATTCAAAGGTTGTCAGGAAGAGATCGCTTTTAGTGATAAGACGACCAATTGTACTTTTGTTATTTGATATTGTTTATTTGTAAATATTTCTTCTTTCCTTTTAGAATATTTTCTAAATAAAAAGTTACTCTTACTTTAAAGTTAAACATCAAAATATGTGGAAAATTAGTTATTTTAAATAGTTTGTTTTAGGGTATTTTATTTAGCAACTAATACAAAAGTAAAATTTAAATGTTATTGTTGCTTGCATTTTTTGCATACATGCAACTATGCTTCATTCTCACATACATACTTATACTCACGGCTGTACATTCCAAATAAGGGTATCCAGACCTTCAAAATTAAAAATTCTTAAGCCACTTATTGTTCTTGAGTGGGCAAAAAATAATAAAATATAGGTTGTTGATGGGTCCCCAGCCACATCGCGCAAAACTTAAAAAACTCAATTTCCCTAAGTTGACTTTTACGATAAAAGCGGAAAGAAAATATAGATATTTGTATTCTAAGCCGACACTACATAACTTCGATCCCTTAATCACAGTTTTGCTTCCGCTGGTAGTAAGAATGAGAAATTATATTAAAATATAGGATCCGAGGTGGTCGGTTGCCAAATCATATTCATCGCCAACGGTGAATAAAAGAGATGTTGCAATGCTTTTCTTATTTATCTCTTAGGATCGGCTTCATGTCATATAAGAGAATTAGTCAGTTTTCATTATAGATTTCATTTGCTGTGTAGTGTCGGCTTAGAATAGCAATACCCCATTACTTCCGGTGGGTGAACGTAAGAGGCGACTTGTATTGGGGCTTAAGGGATTTTTGGGCGATGCGGTTGGAGATGCTGAAGGACGCATAAAATATGGAGATGCTGATGGTTTCTTTTGGTCCGTAGAAATAGGAACACGTCACCACCAAGTGACCAATAGTATAATTGTATGGATTGCCGTAGCCTATTGTTTTATAATTACCTTAAATTTATTACAAATATTCGGACTATATTAAATAAATGACACATTTCGATCATGAAAATCTGAGTTTACCGTTAAGAACTAAGTAATGTTTTTTTTACTACTGAAATTAGTGTTATAATCTAGATGGTAATGATTGAAGTGAAAAAAACTGGGCTTTGTACCTACTATTAAAATAACTGACCTTTTAGGAACGACTCTAAAAATAAAACTGAATAATATTGTTCTGCTATTTATTTTCTTCTACGAAATCACAATTATTACTTAATATAATATTTAAACTAATGGTAACGACTGGTTTGTTTGAGAGACTCAGTACGAATCACAGATTACAATATAGAGAATGCCAGCCATGCCGCTTTGCCTGCCTCAAGACAGCTGTCATTTCGTCCTTCCCCCGCCACTTCCCTACCACCAAAAAAAACACGCGAAAGTGGCGCCGCAAGCGAGAGTTTTGAAATACATTTAGATTCATTCTTTTCAAACGGAAACTGGCCACTAATTTTATACTTTAATTCATTTTGAACCCAATATAGCTCATTTGAATTGGCCTAGACCTCGCTTTTATAACATACCCTTTTTATATTATAAATCGATAAAGGACATCAAAATCAACAACTTTGCCCATGGAATGCCTATCTGAAATATTGTAATTTTCAAAATATAATAATAATTAAAAATTGTCGTACCTAGTTCAAACTGAGAATGTATACAATGAGATTCCTTGCTTCAGTGAAAATAAAAAATAAAAAAAAAACATTTGATCTATGGTGTAAACAAAAACATAACCTCTTTCGGTATTTTCCAGTTCAATCGCTCGCTTACCGGTTTATTTTCATGATATTATTTTTCAACGACGATCAATACAACTGGAAAATACAGAAAAAAGTTATATTTTTGTTTACAGAGCGAAAAGCATATATCAAATGTTTTTTTTTTATTTTTTATTTTCACTGAAGCAAGGAATCTCATTGTAAACATTCTCAGTTTGAACTAGGTACGACAATTTTTAATTATTATTATATTTTGAAAATTACAATATTTTAGATAGGCATTCCATAGGCAAAGTTGTTGAGTTTGATGTCCTTTATCGATTTATAATATAAAAAGGGTATGTTAAAAAAGCGAGGTCTAGGCCAATTCGTTTTTGAGACAGTTTAAAGTTGCAAATGGACTATTTTCTAACAGACGGCCGTCCTGAGGCAGGAATGTCCTCATTCCTTTTCGGCCATTCGAGCTTACAACTTCTATGTCCTCATACATTAACAAATTAAATATATTTAACATAATCATTTATATTTTCAGTTTTGCCAAATATTACGTAATTGATGGAGCGAGGCATAACATTCGTTTTAATTTTCGTGCAAATATACCAAAAGATTTATACATTAATGTACAATTTTATCATCTTAAGTACATGTATCGTTCGTTAGACGTTTATCTGCACAAGTTATAACAATCATAGTTCATACCACAAAATACAACAAGAAAAAAAAAATTACAAAAGTATATAGAAATAATAATACTTACTTAAAGAAAATTAACAATTTAAGAAATGACTATTTTGACATGGCTGGATTTAATTTGAAAATCAGTTTTAACTTAAGTTACTTATTCCTAGCTCTACCTGACAATTTATTTATCATATATTTTCAATTAAAATGTTAACAAAGAGCAATAGTAATAAGTAATTAACAAAAAATATCGACTATTTAACACATGCTTAAATCTAACATGGCAGTGTTTAAATTTCAAAATAAATTTTAACTTGTGCTTCTTACATAACTTATTCTTAGTTTTGTCCATAATGATTTAATACTTGTGAATCTTCTATTCGAAAATGATCCGTTACATCGAGCCAGGCAGGAATCAGTAACCTGAAATTATTGCATTGCGTTAATAATTTAGAAACTTTCTACGTGAAACTTGTATTCAATAAAATTATAGTATAATTGTAAAATAGGTTTACAATAGATTTATGGTAGGTACGAGTATTTTATCCTAGTAAGAAATAGAGGATTTGGGCCTTTATATTAATGTATATAAAAAAATAGTCTTATTGCTAATGGTACTACTTGCGCTTCGGCGTATTTCACAACAGAGAGCTGCTAGTGCTTCGGTATCCTTCACAGTAGCGAGTACCGCTTGCGCTTTGGCATCCTTCACATTAGTGAGTACCACTTGCGCTTCGGCATCCTTCGCATTAGTGAGCACCGCTTGCACTTTGGCCTGTTTTATAACTGAGATCAGTACTAGCGCTTCGGCAACCTTCACAGTAGCGAGTACCGCTTGCGCTTTGGCATCCTTCACATTAGTGAGTACCACTTGCGCTTCGGCATCCTTCGCATTAGTGAGTACCGCTTGCACTTTGGCCTGTTTTACAACTGAGATCAGTACTATCGCTTCGGCATCCTTCACAGTAGCGAGTACCGCTTGCGCTTTGGCATCCTTCACATTAGTGAGTACCACTTGCGCTTCGGCATCCTTCGCATTAGTGAGTACCGCTTGCACTTACCGATTAATTTGAGGAGCAATCCTTTTATTACTGGTTCCCATTCACCAATACTTCTGAAACAAAAATTGGGTTCTGGAAGGACTAAGGAGGGATGGGTAATGTCATTGTCATTTGAAAAAGTAAATGAGTTAATATAGTTAAGTCAAATCAATCCCCTTTTCGAATATGGTTTTGGGCCTTGTAATTTTGTTTCTAATTTATTTTAATTATCAAAAATATCACTAGCGTTCTTGTTTAATTCAATACTGTCATCGTCGGTATCAATGTCTGTATCGGGGATAGAGGATAGAGTTATCCAGCGTTTTAGTTGATCGGCCGGATAAATACTTTTGTATTTACGTTTTGAGTGACCTGCAATACTTGAGACCTCATACCGGTCATTATGCAAAATTGCTGTTATCCTGTATGGGCCTCTAAACTTTGGGCATAGTTTTTTACTCTTTCCATCGCTCGGCTTATGATGATTTGGGATCATAACAAGATCCCCTTTATTAAACAGGACTGTAGGAGCTCGGTCTTTATCGAAGTTTATCTTCATTTTGTGCTGATTGTTTTCGATACAACTTTTGACAGACTCTTGAATTGCCGTTCTTGTTTCATATGGCTCCGTCGCTCCAACAGAATCGTTAATAGCATTGAGGAGACAACCTTCTGCGTTTGTTGAGTTGCTGGTTCGTCTGCCAAACACTATTTCAGAGGGTGTTCTGCCAATCGCTTTGTTTAGAGTATTGTTAAGACTCCATTGTACCTTCCCAATTTGAAGGTCCCATTCCCGTTCATCAAGTCCATGGTTAGATGCAGATAGAGAATTGAGAATCGTACGATTATATCTCTCGATCTGTCCATTTGCACGAGGTGTGGCTACAGCGTTAAGTATGTGCCTGACTCCGATTGACTTCACATACTTTTTGAACATATCAGAGGTGAAGGAGGTTCCGCGGTCAGATATTATAACCCGTGGGCTACCAATGGTGTCAAATATTTCTTGTAACACTCTGATGGTTGTTTTAGATTTAAGATTTTTAACTGGTCTAATAAATATAAATTTACTAAACCCGTCTATGACGCCTAGTAAATATGAGTTTCCCAGTTTGCTCCGGATGAATGGACCCAAATGGTCTATATGAATCGTATCAAATGGCTTGTCGCCTTTGGGGATAGGGTGTAAATACCCATTTCCTTTGTGGGAAGCAGATTTGTTGTACTGACAGTTAAGACATGCAGAGACGTATTTTTTTACGAAACGATTCATCTTAGGGAACCAATAGTCATGTTTGATTTTTTCGAGAGTCTTTTCTACCGAGAAATGGCCTGCTTCATCATGGTTTAATTGACATACTCGCCACTTTGCTCCGTTAGGTACAAGCCATTTCAAACTTTCACCTATTTTCCTATAGACGGTGTTATCACGAAGTACGTAGTTCTGAGCAATATCCTTTATCTCTTTTTCTCCAGTTTTCAAAACGGTTTTTATGAGCTGTATTTTGGGGTCACCTTCTTGAATAGCTTGCAGCCAGTCATTAGCTGTTGTTATCCTCATAATTTCAAATTCTCTAAGATTTGTCAAGTCATATGATTCTGAACCGGAAATAGGATTTCGGCTTAACGCGTCGACATGCTTCATTTGTTCGCCGGGCCTGTATTCAATTGAAAACTTGTAATCCTGTAAAAGGAGCCACCATCGGGCAATTCGAGGCATTATGTCGCGTTTTGTAAGCGTAGACCGAATAGCATTGCAATCAGTCAAAACCTTGAATTCTATACCAATTAAAAAGTTACGGAATTTCTTTAATGACAGAACAACTGCCAAAGTTTCTAACTCAAAAGAGTGCAAATACTGCTCTTTTTTAGTAGTTTGTTTACTAAAGTAAGCCACTGGGCTAAAGGGTGTCTTTTCATTAGCTCTTTGCAACAAAATTCCACCTACTCCATATTTGCTTGCATCGCAATGAACTTCTGTAATGTAAGCAGGATCGTACAATGCAAGAAGTGGTCTTTTAGTAAGCTTACTCTTAATAATTTGAAATGCACACTCTTGTTCTGCTCCCCAGCTCCACGGAACATTGGCCTTCGTAAGAGTTGTCAAAGGCTTAACTATAGTAGCAAAATTGGGTATGAACCGCCTGAAGAAACTAGCTAACCCGACAAATTGTCGGACCATGTGTACGTTTATGGGTGTAGGAAACAAAGCGACGGCTTCTGTTTTCTTTTTCCCTGGTCTTATACCTTCTTCCGAAATCTCATATCCTAAATAATTAAGAGAAGTTTCAAAGAACACACATTTCTCTAGATTAAGCGTAAGCTTGGCTTGTTTTAAGGATTTGAAAATCCTCCGTAACTTTGTTAGCCCTTCCTCTATGGTGGCTGCCGGAGACAATAAATCATCCATATACGGCATAGCTAGCTCGTATCTGTCTTTTCCAAGGGCTTTATTAATCATGTGTTGAAATACGGCTGGTGCATTAACGAGTCCAAAAGGCATTCTTGTGTACTCGTAATGGCCATCTGGTGTAACAAATGCTGTTAAGTGCTTTGAGTCCTCTGCCATTGGTACCTGATAATAGCCCGATTTTAAATCAAGGCTAGTAAAATATTTTTTTCCGTTTAACCGATCTAGTTGGTCATCTATCACAGGCATGGGATAAGAGTCTTTAACGGTCTTTTTATTCAGAGCCCTATAGTCGACACAAAGACGGTACTCATCATTTTTCTTTTTAACCAAGACAATAGGGCTGGCGTAAGCTGAATTTGATTCGCAAACTATTTTATTTTCCAGTAAATTGTTAATTAGATTCCTTACGACGATTCTCTCACTAAAAGGTAATCTATATGGTTTGTATGCTACGGGGCTTTCGTCATTTAATTTGATGTGCATTTCGGTTATATTCGTTGTGCCTAACTCATTTGTATCCAAGGCAAAACAATCGCGATACTCATTTATCAATTCTACTAAACGTTCGCGCTGGTCCAATGTCACGTCTGCACCTACTTTTACCATATCAAGTGTGATTGGTAATTTCTTATGATTTTGCGATTGTTTATCATTTGAGTTTAGCACAATTTTACGTACATTGACTTGTTGACAAGGCAAGCTTTCAATGTCAGTCGGAAGTGAAATTAAAAGAGCTCTAGCTAGTAGTCTCCCTTTCTCGATGTTGATTGTCTCTCCAGAAATGTTTATAATAATTATACGACCCCGTCCATTCTTTATTAAATATGCACCTTGTGGCACCATGAGTTCTTTACCAGGTTCTAGTGATGTATTCCCAGGTAAATGAATAAATCCAGTGAAGTCACCATCACATTGTACGGTTACACAGCTTAACCCAAGCAGGGAAACAGGTTCAGAACAGAAGAGTCTTACTTTGTCTAGGTCAGCTTTATTAGAGTACAAGACTAGTTGCGTTGCTGTTTTGTATACTACTACTTCTGGCAATTCCGTTAGATTTTGGCCGATTAATAAATCGGTAGTAAGTAAATTGTCATTTACAACAAACGCCTCTAATTTAGTTTTTACATAGTGCAAAATGATTTCGAATGATACTCTACCAAGGGGCTGTACGCTTCCAAAACCAAAACCTTTAAGTACTGGTAATTTATCATGAAACAACTCAAAACCAGACAATTTAGCAATACTATCTTTGATAAGTGAACATTCGCACCCAAAATCTATGAACGATGTTCTTTTGACTCCATCTACTTGAATGGTTTTATAGTACAAACCTTGCGAATTTTCTTGAGCCGAAATTTGGTTCACCCCTTTTGGTGGTATCCCATAGTTTGTTGATGAGGTAGGTACACGTCTGCAGAAATCAATTATATGTCCCATTCGTTGACACCTCGTACACTTTTGCAATTCCTTGGTACATTTTGGGACAGTGTGCCCCAATTCAGAACAGTTAAAGCATCTTGGTGGTCGGTTATTGTTTACTACATTCGTGGGTCTAAGAGTTCTGGTTGATTCAGGTATTTTACTCCTTTCATTTAATGGAGCTATTCGCGGCATCCTTTTCGTCTCTTTCGAGTTTTTCATTGAAATACTTCTCAGAAATCTTAATAGTTTGGCAGGATCTCGAAAACCGCATCCTTGTGCATTCAATTTAATATTATGGTCATAAATTCCTTGTATTATGCAGTCTACAGCATCTTTCCCTTTGATTTTACAACAGTTAACCAATTTACATTTGTCATAAAAGTATTCTTCAAGAGATTCATCTCTTTGGCTCTTGCGATCTAACATTTCGTTTAGTTTATCGGCGTAGTTGCGATTATCTGGGAAACATTTAATAAGTTTTCGCTGCCACTCCTTCCAGCTATACTTGACAGATGAAAGCCCCTCGTACCATTTCTTAGCTAATCCAGACAATTTGGGAAGAGCATAGAAGATGATCTGCTTCTCACTCCAATTATATATTTTTGCAGTTTCGTTAACCTTACGTATCCATGATTTGACAGTTTGCGCTTTTTTTGACGGATCAAAATTAGATAGGACATTTTGCGAACCAATGAATGCATTAGATCCACGACCATTCAATGCATCGATGAATTTTTCTATCATAGAACTATCTTCATCAGGTTTTTTTGTAGCAGATCGGTTGCGATGTCTGGTACGCTGAGTAGAATGATGGTGAGACTGACGAGACGAACCGCTTGAAGAGAACTGGCTTGAAATTGACCTCTCAGAAGAAAGACTTTCATGTCTACGGCGCTTGTGAGCTGGAGATTGTGACAGTCTGCTATTGTCACTACTGCTAGTGCTATGGCGTCGCTTTCGTTTGTTGGTACGGTCATCACGTCGATGATTTGTTCGATACTGCCTTCGGGATTTATATCTACGCCTCGACGATCTTTTGGTTCGTCGCATTCTTGATCTTGATCTTGATCTTCGAAGGCTCGTATCCGAATCGGATACGTTACTGTTCCTTACGGGCCTTGATCTCGATTTGTCCCGATTGACGGATTGACTAAGAGTCACACCTAGCGATGAGGTACCCTCTCTCCTAATCGTCGTTATTCCCGTGGCTATGCCTGGTAACGGTGGTGTCAACCTTAGTAGTCTATCGTTTGTATCAGTCATTTTTATTGTAGACCAGTGGGCGATTTAACAGTCGTAACACTTCTGAACTATTAAAATAACTGACCTTTTAGGAACGACTCTAAAAATAAAACTGAATAATATTGTTCTGCTATTTATTTTCTTCTACGAAATCACAATTATTACTTAATATAATATTTAAACTAATGGTAACGACTGGTTTGTTTGAGAGACTCAGTACGAATGCCAGCCATGCCGCTTTGCCTGCCTCAAGACAGCTGTCATTTCGTCCTTCCCCCGCCACTTCCCTACCACCAAAAAAAACACGCGAAAGTGGCGCCGCAAGCGAGAGTTTTGAAATACATTTAGATTCATTCTTTTCAAACGGAAACTGGCCACTAATTTTATACTTTAATTCATTTTGAACCCAATATAGCTCATTTGAATTCGTTTTTGAGACAGTTTAAAGTTGCAAATGGACTATTTTCTAACACTACCTTCGTATATACAAAGCTAGAAATCCCAAAAACAAGTAGCTAGAGCTTTAGAGTTAAAAATTCCTCTGTTAAAAGTTTAAAAGTTAGCAGTAGCGCCAACCAAAAACTCAGAAAAGCTCAAAACCTCTAATAAAATTAGTCAGCTCTTATGAAATCCGTGGGATAGAAAGAGTGATTGCTATTCTAAGCACACCATAAGCCCCAAACTAAGTACAACTTAATGACCTTGTATTGTGGGATCGTAGAATATATTTAACACTACATTAATAATACACATATAAAAAACATCAAAGCCTAAGAAACTTTAATTTTTCTCATCACATAAATGTACATAACTGTTGCTCTCAGCGGGGTTCAATCCTGCAGCCTCTGGACCCAGAACCAGAAGCTAGTCTCCTACCTAACTACTCGGCCACGGACGTCGTCAGTGATCGAACTCCTCTGAAACGGCTCGAGGATCGACCGATTTCAAACAAATTAATCCAGTGGACATTACATAGTGTAGTAAGGGGTCGCATGTCGTGATCAAACCTACCATTATCGAATAATCACCGAAAAATAATTTTCTCACTGAAGGCAATAGAAAAAAGTTAATGGTTTCTTATTTAGAGTGCGGCTTAAATCTTAAAACTGACTGCACAGAAAGTAAGGAGACTGAGGTTTAACTAACTTGATTAGCCAAATTTAATTCAAACGCAATTTGCATTGAAGCCCCAGTTATAATTATTTATTATACACCGATTTATGTTATTCGAACTTCGTACCAAAAACTCTAATAATAATTTCCTTGGCGGCAATCATAGGTTTTTTTTTATACTCTGTGACAATAATTTAAAAAACTCTAGTTTGGTTTGACTTAGCAACACCGACTAATTTTCTAACCTAATTTCTACTTTAAGTGCAACTGGTGAAAAATTATAATTCTAATTAGTTTATTGATTAATAATAGTTCTGCAAGTAATATTAGAAATGGTTGTGTAGCATATAATTATTAACCTTTATATTTATGTAAGTTAGTAGCGCTTAGTTTCCCGTAGCCTTTGTTTACGTGTAACAAAATAAAATGGGTATCTTGGAGAAAATATCTGAAATCGAGAAGGAAATTGCAAGAACACAGAAAAACAAAGGTAAATTTAACTTAAGTTGCTTGTTTGTATTATTCTTTATTACTTGTTTTCGAATATTAAATATATTTTTATTTATAGCTACCGAATATCACTTGGGGTTGCTCAAGGCAAAACTTGCCAAATACCGGTCCCAGTTACTCGAACCATCTAAAAAAGGAGGAGAAAAAGGTGAAGGATTTGATGTGCTGAAATCTGGTGATGCTAGGGTAGCTCTTATAGGCTTTCCATCTGTAGGAAAGGTAAGTCAACATTTTGTGAAGTATCTTCCACAAATTAACTTTCATATCTAATATGAAAAGTTGAATGCATAATATATCAACAGATGTACCTTACAAACAGCTTGATGTATTTTATTTGCTTTCAAATTTGTGGTGTATTGCATTTGTCAAAATACCTATATTAAACTTTTGGCAATAAAATACTAAAATGAGTAGAATATTGGGATCAAAAATTTATTTTGAAAGCTTTTGGAAGTTGAGTGAAGAAAGAATGGTAAATAATATAATATAAATGATAAAAACACAGCTTGTTGTAATAGATTCTATTGTATTCTTAGCTTGAAAAATAACCCTACAAAGATAATCATATTTTAAATGGCATTGCAAATAATCATATGTTCCAGAGACATACATAGTACATAGACTGCTATATAAATATAAATACATTTTTTTTCAGTTTTCAGGGTATTAACAATTAACTTAGTTATAATTTTATAGAAAGAAAATGAATTTTAATAAAATATTATTGTATTTTGAAACTAGAAAATAAAAACAAACTTGTTGAAGAAGTTAACAAAAATGGCTGAAACATCTTACACACATTGATTTTTTTCAAAGTATCAATTTGTAGCTACTTTTATGGTATTATTTATTAAGTGTAAATACTTATCAATCTTTTTACATAACTAAAGCTATTGTATAATAATACAAGACACATTTCTTACACACATCTTTTTGATGATTTCCTCAAACCAGTTTTTTACATATTTTACATTCCATTTAAGTCATTCTTTTTATTTTGGACTGTCAGTATGCACAATATCTTTTCTTTTTTACAACAAGCCCTTTTTCTTGCTTTTTATCAGCATTTTCAGGAGTTTTTTTACATATTGGCTATAATGAAATTGCCATCATTTTTGTACATAAAACATTCAATTTCTTCCACGATCAACGTTCTTCGAACTACTATTGCAATATTGTCATTAAATACCTGGAAATAAGTTTAATAAACAAAAAAATACAAGATTTATATATTTCATTAAAATTGCACAAGAGATAATCTTATGTCTTGAAGATGTACAACACATCAGTATCTTGGTAATGTGTGGGCTTACCGTTGTTCTGCAGCCTTCTCCAGGTAGCTAAGACCAACGACAGAGTTGGCTGAGCAAGACAGCTCCCTGCCAATTACCAGTAAAATGAGGTAGTGATATTTCAAAATTGCGTTCATCCCGCGGACGTTGATTATCTTTCTAGAGTTAAGATGGCAGGCAAGATATATCATCATATTTTTCTTATTATCAAATGGGTGTCACTTAATTTGAAAGTATCAATAAAATCTTACTCTAGACTGAATATATACCAAATTAAATAAAAGAGTTCAGAATTGTAAAATAATGTTGCAATGACCATTATATTGTATAATTTCAGTCTACGCTTCTATCAACATTAACACACACTCAATCAGAAGCTGCCAGCTATGAGTTCACAACCCTGACATGTATTCCCGGAGTCATAGAGTACCGCGGAGCTAACATTCAACTGCTGGATCTGCCAGGTATCATTGAAGGAGCTGCCCAGGGCAAGGGTAGAGGTAGACAGGTGAGAACTATTATGTATTGTTAATTTTTAAAATATGTTTTAAGTTTTTATGTTGTTAACTTGGATGCAAAATATTTTTTTAATTATCATAAACTCAAAAAAATATTGTGTGGACTATCATTGGGCCGATAATGGAGCCAAAAATAATTTTTATTATAATGCTGTTTGTATACATATTGATTTAATTAATTAATCTAGAGCTTTCAAATAGTAAGTTTGTTTGGGTGAACTAGTGGGATGGAATAGATAGTATAGTATCTCATCTTGACCCATATAACATACATACATACATACATATACTCACGGCTATAAATCCCTAGAAGGGGTAGCCAGAGCTAAGGAATTCGAAATTCCTCAGCCACGTTTGGAAAGTTGAGTGGGGAAAAGATGGTAAAATAAAGGTTGTTGGTGATGGGTCTCCAACCGCATCGCCCAAAAATCCCTTAAAAGCCCCGATACCGTTAGTCGCCTCTTACGTACACCCACCGGAAGAAATGGGGTAGTGCTATTCTAAGCCGACACTACACGGCATCGGCATATAACAACATATGAATATAGAGGTGTAATTATCATTTACTTTTGTTTTTGGTTCTTTTCTTTGGCACTACCCCATTTCTTGCGATGGGTGTACGTAAGAGGCAACTAACAGTATTGGGGCTGTTAAGGGATTTTTGGGCGATGCGGTTGGAGACCCATCACCAGCAACCTTTATTTTACCATCTTTTCCCCACTAAACTTTCCAGGAGTGGTTGAGGGACTTCTAGTTCCTTAGCCCTGGCTACCCCTTCTAAGGATTTACAGCCGTAAGTATATGTATGTATGTAATAATGTTGTTTTTTATATTATCTTTCAGGTGATAGCTGTAGCCCGTACTGCGGACTTAGTAGTAATGATGTTGGACGCCACAAAGCCTTACGTCCATCGGCAACTCCTGGAAAAAGAGTTAGAGAGTGTGGGCATCCGACTGAATAAGCCTAAGCCTAATATTTATTTCAAGGTTGGTTTTTTTATTTTTTTATATGAATTGCCATATTTGTATGGTGGACAACCTAACCAAACTAACATGGGTTATGGACTATGAGTGCATCATCCTATATAGCCTTATAAGTCCTGTGTTTTGTGCCCTATACCAAGTACGAATCGAGAATAGTGCTTCAGACTGAGACAAACAGATGTCGGTTTAAGGCAATCTTAGAAGTAAATTACTATGTAAAAAAAACTACTGGGTAAATGAGGAATTCAAAATTTGTACTTAGGTAAGTATATTAGGTAGTTACTCTATCTATGTAGTTAAAAAGTCAGGTCTTACTGCTATAAATTTATTTGTACACGGGGATTTACGAGGATGGAGTTAGATCTAGGTATGCTACAAAAATATCTAAAATGTTAATGATTTCAGGTTTTTTGGTACAAATGATTTCACCCGTTTCAGTTATTCTTTTATTCAAACGATTTTAGATCATATCTAACTCTTATTAGACTAATGGCCAAATCTAGCACACATTTCATAAGCATTGGCTTTTAATACGGCATAAAATACTTTATAAACAAGTGCGAGTTGAACTCGCGTGAAGAGGGTTCCGTACGATGTTACCTGTCATGTTTTTTTAAATCTGACCCAAATTTGTTTGTGGTAACTAAAAAAAAGTATGAATGGTACCTTATTGGAGAGGGATATTACTATGGACTTCTTATAGGTTTTCCAAAAATCTATAAGAAGAAAACTAATTTCTGTATTTTTTTCAAAATTTTAGGTTCAGTAGTTTCGGAGATAAGGGGGGGGGAATGGTCAATTTTCGTCTATTTTCTTGAATAACTTGGAAACTTTTTATTTTAAAATAACAAAAAAATACATTTATGATCTTTTCAACAAGACCTTTTATTTGATATGCCACACGCACGATACAGTTTTTTTTTTAATTTTCCCCTTCCCCTCCAAAAATGACCCCCCATATAAAGATTTCATCTGCTCACGTCACACCTCTGTGTTTGGGTCACAGGAATTGATATGTGTACCAAATTTCAACTTAATCGGTCTAATATATTCGGAGATAATTGACTGTAAGCGACGGACGGACAGACACACGAGTGATCCTATAAGGGTTCCGTTTTTGTATTCAGACGTACGGAACCCTAAAAATTATAGATTTTACTTATTTCTATGTAAAACTTTACTCGGTACACCTCGTGCTCCAACCAAGTTTTGTAGTTATCTTCGAAACGCTTTGATACCGTGATGTGGGTCACTATCACTATCTTAAGTGTCATCAAGTGCGCAGCTTAAGCCGCTATCGTATAAACGAGAGTATTTTACACTTCTTTATGTAAAATTATTAATTACTCTTTCTGTTATAATTTCAGGCCAAGAAAGGAGGTGGTTTATCATTCAACTCAACGTGCCAGTTAACAAAAGTTGATGAGAAAATGGTGCAGTTGATATTGCATGAATATAAAATATTTAATGCTGAGGTGAGTTCCTCTTTGTATAAATCTCACTTCTAACATAGTTCATTCTCACATATTCCGTTAAAAATATCATGTCAAGTTAAAGAGCTAACAGACGATCGAACATGTACGGCGCGCACCATCGCACTGTGCGGTGCGCTCTAGCCTACAGACGATCGAACATGTACGGCCCGCACCTTCGCACTGTGCGGTGCGCTCTAGCCTACAGACGATCGAACATGTACGGCCCGCACCATCGCACTGTGCGGTGCGCTCTAGCCTACAGACGATCGAACATGTACGGCCCGCACCATCGCACTGTGCGGTGTGCTCTAGCCTACAGACGATCGAACATGTACGGCCCGCACCATCGCACTGTGCGGTGCGCTCTAGCCTACAGACGATCGAACATGTACGGCCCGCACCATCGCACTGTGCGGTGTGCTCTAGCCTACAGACGATCGAACATGTACGGCCCGCACCATCGCACTGTGCGGTGCGCTCTAGCCTACAGACGATCGCGCTGTACGGCCCGCACCATCGCACCGTGCGGTTCACTGAACTCCAGATGGCCAGTCGTATTGTGGCTAGCGTGAGGACGTCGCGACATGCCGCCCATTCTCTCTAAACAAGCCAAAGTTGCATTAGTGGTGGCAAGTATCGTTGCAACATCGCCATCACATACCCAAAAAAAAAGAAAAGAATGGGCAAAATTTTATCTCAAAAACAGACAACAATACAGTCATATGAATCTCATAAGAGATCTCGATGATGAAGATTTTCGTATATATCTTCGAATGAGTTCCGAAGTATACCATGAATTGTTAGATCTTGTGAAACCACATATAACTAAATCCGATACAGTTATGCGAGAAGCTGTGACTGTCTTCCATTTTTCTAATAGGATTTGGAATGCTTGGTTTCATGCCTCTTTATTAAAAAAAGAAAAGAGAGATTTTTATTTGTTTCTGACTAACAAAAAATACACAAAACACATACAGAAATTACAAAAAAAAAGTACAAAATTGATTTTAAAAAAAAGTAAAATAAAATTAAACAAAACAAACAAAAATTGGTTTTCTTTTCATGTCATGGCTTACGTCAGCAACAAAAGAGCACCTGACTCAGCATTTTGTTGTGAGTTATATTACAATACAGAGTATGCGCCGTATCCCACAAACATGGAAAGTCTTTATCTAAATCTAATAAATCTATAATAGCTTTTTTTCCGTGTTAAAAATATCTTCATTACGTTGTTGCTCGGAATCCATTATTGAAATACGTCGTGACGTGTTGCGCGTACGGTAGCACAAAGGCGACAGGCGACTGGACTGAAAAATGGTGCGGTGCGCCGTCCACACGATCGGATTGGTACGGAGCGTACCACGTACGTAAGCGTGTTCGATGCGCAAGCGCTTCGAACCAGCCCGCACCAATATTAATAATGTGCGGCGAACCACGCTACACACGTTCGTTTTTGGTACGGCCCGTACCACAAACACTGGTGCGCGCCGTACATTTTTGATCGTCTGTTAGCACTTTTAGTTTTCCTAGCTATCATCGAATTAAATATTAAAATAAAGTAATAAGTTCAGACAAATCCGCCTAGCTGTTATTGGATATGTTGGTTGTTTAGATAGGCTGTGTAAGCACTGAAAGATCAACCAGAGTTACTCGAAATTTAGCAAATGACCTTAGTCCTACCTTTGTAGAACCGCGGGCACAATTTATCTAAAATACTCGGCCGTTTAAAATTTATTTTCATAGAATGCTAAAAATCGTACCATTTTAAGTCTTGTAAAAATAGTTATATGCCATATGCTTTGATCATATACATACGAAAGATGCCGCACTCCATACAAATTCAACGCACAAAAGGGACCGCGAGAATGACAAGACTGTTTGACGGTTAAATATTTATTTTTCTACAATTATCGACCTTACCGCATTTTCTTAAGACCTATTATTTATTGCAAGATCTAGCACGCGGCTGTCAGTGAAACAGTGCTTACCAAATAAAAAAGCGCTGTTTGGCCGGGCCGATTTTCGTGCTTTGTTGGTGTCTTTGATATAAATGATGATCGAAGGCTATATGCATATCTGTATAGACTAAAAAATAACTAAAAATTTAATGTATGTAATTATCGAAATTGTATTTCATATGCTGACCTGTAATTGGTTTAAGGACCAGCTGTATATACCTGTTTTTATGTATGTGATATTTCTGTTCTTGAACTGTTGGTTGGCTTTAAATAAATAAATAAAATAAATAAATAAATAGACTACACAATCCGTAATAATTGTTATCCCCAGGTGCTATTCCGCGAAGACTGCACGGCAGATGACCTAATTGATGTGATCCTGGCAAACCGGGTATACCTACCATGTCTGTACGTGTACAACAAGATCGACCAGATATCTATCGAAGAGGTGGACAGGATTGCTCGCCAGCCCCACTCCGTTGTGGTCAGGTTAGTGTTGTTTAAAGTAAAATAAGTATAGTTGGTAGATGTGTAGTGTCGGTTAAGAAGAGAACTACCCCATCACTTCCGATGTCTGTTCATAAGAGGCAACTTAGTTAAATAAGGCTTATTAAAAAAAATGTCGATGTGGTGGAAGACCCATAACCAATAACCTG
The DNA here is from genome assembly GCA_963576735.1 of Bedellia somnulentella. NCBI lineage: Eukaryota > Metazoa > Arthropoda > Insecta > Lepidoptera > Bedelliidae > Bedellia > Bedellia somnulentella. The sequence continues at coordinate 17,897,236 of OY755178.1, read as the reverse complement.
TATTTTACATTAAAATTTGTTTACCAACTAAACTTCCTAGAGTGGACGAGGAATTTCTCATTCCGAAGCTCTAGCTACCCTCTCTAGGTAATTATAGTTGTGAGTTTTTGTATGTTGGTTGGGATAAGGTGATCTTGGCAAACCGGGTATACCTACCATGTCTGTATGTATACAACAAGATCGACCAGATATCTATCGAAGAGGTGGACAGGATTGCTCGTCAGCCCCACTCCGTAGTGGTCAGGTAATAAAACAATTAGTTGGGATAAATACTGCCTGCATATACAGCTGTTTGTTATGGTTCTATAACCGCATCGCCCAATATTTAATTAAAAAGCCCTAATACCCTTATTTGCCTCTTTTGAACACCCACGGGAAGAAACGTGGCAGTGCTATTCTAAGCTAATTCTATACAGTGTTTTAGTGTACTCTCATTAATAATTATTTATATTCAATTTCAGTTGTAATATGAAGCTAAATTTGGACTTCCTGTTAGAAACATTATGGGAATACTTATCCTTGATCAGAGTGTACACCAAGAAGCCAGGACAGCCCCCAGACTTTGATGACGGACTCATTTTGAGAAAGGTGAGTACTGAAACTAATTTTATAATATGGATGGATGTTGACGCTAGAGTTAAGGTAGGGTTTAGGGCGTTAGGGTTTTGAGGAATAACGAAGATAAGGGAGAAACATATTTGGCTCAGATTGTGATTAAGGCCAATAGATTGATAAAGATCTCTTTTGACACTACACGGCTGTAAACGAAGTACTTTTACGGATGTAAACGAAGATCGTACAAAGTGGCGATCAATAGTCTCTGCCTACCCCGATGGGAAATAATGGCGTGAGTATATGTACGTATGTATAAAAATCGTGTACTGTGTAGTATCGGCTTAGAATAGCACTACCCCATTTCTTCCGGTGGGTGTACGTAAGAGGCGACTAACGGTATTGGGGCTTTTAAGGGATTGGGGACCCATCACCAACAACCTTTATTTAACCATCTTTTCCCCACTCAATTTTCCAAAAGTGGCTGAGGATTTTTTAATTCCTTAGCTCTGGCTACCCCTTCTAGGGATTTATAGCCGTGAGTATATGTATGTATATATGTATGTTGTTCATTATATCTTTCGTGATCATCACAGCTCCTTATCTATACTTATAATAAATCTGTAGAGACGTCAATTCTGTACATGAAATATATTTTCAAAATTACTATCAGGTGGTGATTAGGGATCGATACTGATGCCAAAAATGCAATCAGTAAAATTTTTGTCTGTCTGTCTGTCGGTTTGTATGTTCCTTATGGAAACAAAAACTACTCGACGGATTTTAACGAAACTTGGTACAAATATTCTCCATACTCCTGGGCAGGTTTTTGTATACTTTCCAGCAGAATAGTAAAGGGGAATTTTGGGAAAACGGGAGAAGTTACTCCATTTTTTAAGCTTCCGTCGCGTGTGCAGCCTTAATGGTTAAACTTACATAGAAATCATGTATGACGGAAATATTCTTCATAAAATGATCTAAAAAAAAATCCTACACAGTTTATGTCTATCTTTTACGGTTGACTCACAATAACACGTGTAATTCCTGATAGCTTAGCAGTTCGGAACATTCTGATTGTATTTGTTTACTCTTACGTTTGTAAACCTCTCACTCATCCCTTATTTAAATAAGGTAACATTATTACCTATTCATTAAAAAAAGAATCATAGAAATCGGTAGAGAAACACCGAAATTATACATAAAATAAGCCATCGCGCCCGTGACCAAAACCGAATCGTTACTAATTTACTTATAAAATACTAGATGGCGCCAGTAGTTGCATCCTACAACACGTAATGATTAATTTTTTAGATTGTTATAAATACTTCATAGCGTTTTATTCCAAAATTTGCTATTAAACGGAAAAACTGAACCGTTCATTAAAGCGCATTCAAAATCACCAAACTACACTGTTTAGGGAGTACTTTAAATTTAATAAATTGAAAACATTGCGCTGAATTTCACAATGGTTGAGCAGTGACTGAAGAAAGAAACCTCAGATATTTAAAAAAAAAACGCTACCCGTGCGAAGCTGGGACGATCCACTAGTGTTTCCCCAATAGCCTCGGGTTGGAATTCATTAGTAACTACTACTGTGATAGCAGCGGAGATGACTTAACATTCCATCTGAAGCTCAGAATCATCTTAGTAATTAGAGAAACAGATGATGCAGCATGCAATATATTGTCAAAAAACTGATTTTTACAAGTATGTTTTATCTGTAGAAAGATTGGTAGTTTTGGCACTGATCTAGAAAAATATTTTGAATGCACTATATAAATAGACGACGTGATAGCTCAACGGGTAGAACACCGGTTAACGTGCAAGCAACTAATGTTCAAATCCCGGGTCGGGCCTAAACCAATTTGTCTTTTATAAATACATATGTCTGGTTAATTTATCACGGTTGTTAACGTGAGGGAAAACATCGTGAGGAAACCCACATGGCTGAGTTGTACTTAGTTATGTGACAGTGTAGTCGTTCAAAACGGCGATAGGCCTGCCCCCTATCACGTGAGTACACCGTCCATGCAAAACGTGGGTACTCTGAACACCAGGTGACAATGTCACGTGATGTTCAGAAGTATTAGTACTTCTGCCAACCCCTTCGGGGATATTCGGCTAGAACGTTTATGTTATGTTATAAATAGAACCATTTGTTTTCCAGGGAGTAACAGTAGAGCATGTCTGCCACTCCATCCACCGTACCCTGGCCGCTCAGTTGAAATATGCCCTAGTTTGGGGAACCAGTACCAAATATTCTCCTCAAAGAGTCGGGATAGCCCACACTGTTCACGATGAGGATGTCGTTCAACTCATCAAGAAATAACACTTGAGTTACTATCATTATGGGTTGCCATTCGTCCCACATTTTAAATGGTCCTGGGTAGAATTTATGAGCCTAGTTATAAAAAAGCTTATACAAACCAGTTGATATAAAATCTTTTATCATGACCGTCTTAGTTGAAAGTGAAATTTAATTTCTATTTTCAAAGATGGAATGGCAACCCTACTGTAATTATTGTATGATAAAACCCGGTTTAGATTTCTTTATGTATACATACATACATACATACATATACTCACGCCATTAATTCCCATTGGGGTAGGCAGAGACTATCGATCGCCACTTCGCACGATCCTGACAAACCTCTCTAGCTTCGTTCACATCCATCAATCTTTTCATACATGCTCTTTTATTCTTCATACTTCGGACGCCAGCCTTCTTGAGCACACTCTCAATTTGGTCCAAGTGTGTTATGTATACATATTATGTAAACTGCTCGCAGGGCTATAATGAGATTTTAATAAAGACAATTAAAATCATAAAACACAGTTTCTGTCTGTCTGCCTCTGATTAAATATCTATTATGCCAAATAGCAAGCCGTTGTTTATTTTTATCAGTCTTTGTATCCTCTTATTTAGGATTGATATTAACCCTGCTGTGTTTCTGAATACTTCTTAGCAGAAATTCAAGTTAAAATACCGTATACCTATTTCGAATTATTTTATAATAAAAAATAATATATTAAAGGAATGTTTTATTTGCACCAAAATAAATTGTTTCGTTTAGTGTAATGAATACTTGGTCACAAAATTTAATCATAAACATTATGAGGAAATATTGAATGACAGTCGCGTCACGTATCAAAGTGGACAATAGAATCACTTCTTTTTTTTTCTAAACTAAATTTATATAAGCAATCCAAATTGTACATATGTACAGTGATAGATCAATGTGATTTCAGCTATTATAGTATGACAAGCGTAATTTCTATATATGTGGGCATATTTAGTCAATGTGTGTCAAACAAACATTGTGTTCAGTGGATAAATAAATCTACCCAGTAAATGAATTGCTAAGCTGTATTTAATATCGGACCGGGCTTTAGTCATCCATTTTATTTTAATAATGTTGTGTAACTGTATTTAAATTAAAAGGCATTGGTAATTCGATTGAATTTATTTCAAAGATAGAGAATGGGTTAACTTATTCAATCAAATTATAAATGGCTACGGTAATATTCGTTCGGCAATAATGTATGTATATTGTAAGTAATTGCTGAGGTAATAAACATATTTTATATCATTTGGGTGTTTTATTTATTTGATAAGCATATTTTTTGTTAAGGTAGAATATATAACATTATTTTGAAGTGTTGACTCGCCATTTTTGGAATAACAGCCATCAGAAAATTTATAAGAAAGGAGTCATTTAATAATGTTAGAAATGTCTTAGACGACTGTTTGTACCGGAACCAATGTCACCGCTTCACCTTCACCATTACAAAGTAAATACGTACGTGTGGAGAAAACACGTTGTGATTAGTAAACTCACTAATATTCTTACAAAATAATTTCATAAAAGACAAACCAAGCAGCTGAGCCATCATGGGCTACAGGTGACGCCACACTGCTGTTTAAATTTAGTAAAATATAGTTAAGAAACATTATGATTCTTTTTAGAAAATGATTTCATGTTGGGAAATAGTAAATAATAAAACATTTGACTGTCGAAATAAATATATTTTAAAGAAAATAATAGCCAAACTATATAACGTATATTCACTAAGTTTTTAAAACACCTAAACTTCAGGACTCATTTTCTCGGTTGCTCACATGAGGATTCGTGTCGCCAGCATCAACTCACTAGTCTTAAGGATCGCAGAGTTTTACTGGACATGACGCTATTACACGATATTCTCTTTGTTCGCTTTAATTCTCCATTCTTGTTATCTCAACTGTCCTTCTGTACTCCACAGCGCCGTATTCGTCACACTTCTGAAAGGCTCTTTTCTATAGCCTCTATTTAAGCAAGGAATTCTACAATGGTTCGCCTTGCCAATCAATTTAATAACCTCTTTGGTTGAACTGATCCCTTTGCTTCTTCAAAGGCCAAATTCCGTTGTTAAGACGTTACAGAATATATAGAGGGAATAAGTGAATCGTACACACACATATACATACACCATAAATCATTCTACACATTTTTTGTTTCATCTTTTCTTGCATAAGTATCTGAATGTATTACTGTTTTTTGCATCTTCTGTGGATGTCTGTTATTGGCTTTTTCTTTGTATTTATCTAATTGTAACTTATATGTTTATGTGCTGTTGATGTCCCTAATAAAAAAAACAATGAGCTAAATTTCTTACATTTTCTTGTAGAAGCCTTTGAACGTGAAGCGAAATCATTTTATATGTGTCAAAACTGTCAAATAATATATTGTTAAGAACAAAAAGCTGTATCTTGAGATACGTGCGATGAGCCTAGTTTGGGACAGCTGAGTCTTGAAATTATGTATCTATTTAATTTGAATAAATAATTATTATTATTGATTAAACTGCATTGCAACAGCTCATGTTAGTCGTTGCTATAAATCGCTACAAAAAGCTATAAATCCCAAAAACTGAGAGAGCATAAAATACGAAATCCATTGGCTACTTTTGAATGGAGCAGATCGTAAAAAAAGTGTGGTTCGGTGATGTGGCTAGAGGGCCACATCGCCATCATACACTTAAAACGCCCTAACGCCTAAACCGCCTTTAACTATACCTATAGACAGAATGGGCTATTTGACAGGTTTTTATAATGTCCATCCATTTTATATGATGTAGTAGAGTTTAAGGAACCCAGTAAAAGTTATATTTTTTAAAACTGGTGCACATTTGCTGCAAAAATATCAAATTAAAAATTGAATATTCAAATCAAAGACTAGATTCAAATAGCGCGTCAAAACACTATTTTGACAATATGGCCCTGCCAACGGGTCAGTGACGTCACTTGCCTGTATTTGGTCTGTGGCAACAAACGAGCCACGAGGTTTCTTTACAGGCATGTGACGTCATCATAAACTCGACCATTGAAGAACGTTTTGTGTCACGTAACGTTTAAAAATTTGCATTTTTATTTATGGATTTTTAAAGAAATCAATTATTATTTTCAGCTTACGTTAATAAATAACCATTTTTAAACTCTTAATTTATACTGATGACAGCAATTAACACTTTATTTCTCGCATTGTCAAATAGCCTATTTAGATAGTGCTATCCCACATCAATACTACTACTCAGCAGATATGAAGATTAAGTCATATTACGACGCGAGTGTGCCTCTCTCATTTCTTCTCAACATACATACTGACATATACTCACGGCTATGAATCCCTTAAAGGAGAAATTCCTCAGCCACTTTCGGAAGTTGTGTGGGGAAAAGATGGTGGAATAAAGGTTGTTGGTGATGGGTCTTCAACCGCATCGCCCAAAAATCCCTTAAAAGCCCCAATACCATTAGTCGCCTCTTACATGCACCCACCGGAAGAAATGGGGTAGTGTTATTCTAAGCCGACACTACACGGCACAGCTGACACTAACTACTTCTTCTCAAACCATGGGTCCACCACTTCTTATCACTCTGATACACAAAGGTAGAAACAATGCTATAATATATACGGGAATTTTTGATCTGCCATTATCTAAGTCGAATCAGAACACACATAAAAAATAAAACTCGTAAAGTATCACATAAAATCTTATATTTATTAAACATAAATAAATAATTCTTACATTGCACCCTTATCATTTCGATACGTTACAATTTAAAACATTAGGGTAGATGTTTTTATTCTGTCAATGAGATAATTGAATACTTTTTTAAATGCAATGACATACTTAATATAATGACGAGTTATATGTGATAAAAGATGCGCATGTGACAGACAAAGTACTAGTCAACTGTGACGTCACAACTCCAAGGCCAAAGGCGTCAAAATATTAATGTAACTTTAAATATATTATAATTTATTTATTCAATACATACACCTCCATCTTCTTACGAATGTCGGACCAACACATTACACTGTAACTGTATGTATAACTAAGATATTAATGCATAATGAATAAATTATAACAAGATTGCTCATAAAAACACTTCCTAGGTTTCTTCACAATACAAATTTTGTGAACTGCATTAATAATGGCTTATCCCACATCTGTATCACCCTATAGTTGCCGCGTTATAAACTGAGTCGTTGGACCACATTGTTCCCTACGTCTATCTCGCTCACACTTAATGGTCCTCAAGCGCTATCTCTCTCTCTCACGACTCAGTTAAAAACGCGCCCACTATAACAAATTGAGCTAAACGAATGAATACATTATCTGACGCGTGCCAAAAGTTCAGACTCAACATTGGCTAAGGCGTACTTGTGTTCTGTGATCTCGAGAGCTTCCCATTCAGCTTTGAAAGCAGCTTTTGGGTCTGGAGGCATCGCCATGGCTGCCCCTGACATCTGCTCTTGCATTACTTTGGACTGATCCGCAGCTGAAAAGAAATGTTGGGTTAGGTTATCATTTGCTTTGTGGTAAGAGTAAAGCTATTGTGCTTTAGGCAAACAAACCTGAGATATAATGAAATCTATAATAGAAAAATTTCGTACTACGATTGTCAAAGATATAAGTAGGTACTCCAAAAGTATGAATGACGGCATAAGTTCATCATACCGTAAATATCGGAAATGGTGGCAGAGGTACTTATATTACAAATATCATGTGACATTTCTCTCACTTGGTGTTCAAAGCAGCGAACCCACGTTTTGCTTGGACATTTTACTCACGTGATAGGAGCAGGCCTATCTAAGGTCTAAGTTCAACTCAGCCATGTTAGTTGTCTCACAATATCTCCTAAACTTTACTTTGATAAATTAACTACACATATAACTTATGAAAAGACAACGGTGTAGGCCTGACTCAGAATTCGAACTCATGTCTCTTACATGAGAAGTGATGGTGTTCCAACTGGGCTATCAAGGTTGTTATCAGATAGTAGAAAGGTTACAACACCTTTATGTTTTTTGTGACCTACTCCAAGTAAAATACTCTAGATACAGTTTATTTACGTCCCAGGGTTTATCTTATATTACACAAGCTTACTGTAAGTTCATATAAGAAGAAATAGCACCCTACCATTATTCTCTCCAAGCACCAAAGCATAGATGGTCCTCAGTCCGAACACATTGAGAAAGTACCAGGAAGCCGAAGAGACCCAGGAGGCGTCCAGAGCCACCAGCTCCACTCCTCGCTGCAACATTGGCTTGAAGCGGATGGTCAGAGGAAATGGTACTTTGGCTGGAAACATAAAAGTAAACTTTTTAATTGATTCAAGAATTTTAAGCAGAATTTGCTATCTGTTTCTTATTATGACAAGATTTAAATACCTATAGAGAAACTAGTGATGGGGTTGGGACTATTAAATTATTTTCAGTATTTTTCTTTTGCTTACTTGGAATGTGATTGTAATTCTTCGAATGTAAATTAAAACATGTTGAAAATCAATGGCATTAATTAAGTATGTTGCGTACCTTCTCCTAAAAAAATATTTGAGAAAAACTAACTAAAATTAAATATGAACTGAATTAAACTAGTCCGAAACTTATTTAATGATAAGAAGGTAAAAAGTTGCATATTGTGTAAAACTTTTATTTGTACAAATATTTGAGTGAAAACCCTTTCAATGTTTGATTTAGTATTCAAGTATTACAAATGGGCATTAAACTATGTTAAGTGCCCATTTAAGTTAAGCATTTAATTATGCATCTATGACTTACTGGTCAAAAATCCGCTGAACATCCAATTGATCCATCCTCCAATCACTATCATGGGCAGCACATTGGTGACATTGCCCTTTAGCATGTCAGTCATCATGCTTGGGTCAGACATTGGGTTCTGTAAGAGATATTTGTTTTTGAGGTTAACTGTACAAATTTTAGCAAGTCAGCCAAGTTTTTTTTTTAATCCTAACTCTATTCCAAGTTTCCTTAACCTTTCACGTCCCGCCGGCTCCCAGAGTAGCCAGAAGTAAAAGTACCGTCAAACCCCGATGGCTCCCCGTGGAGCCGCCGATGGCCACCGTGTTCGAATTAACCCCTTATTTCTTTTATTTTAAGAGTTAAATTATGTTTAGCCAAACGCAAATAATTCTATTGTTCCTGGGTTTTGACGGTACTTGTCCTTCGCTAGTGCTCGGGAAGTCACAGGTTAAATATGTGTTTTATGATATAATACTGTTATTGTTATTAATAATAATTATTTTACTTTTTATTATTTTAGTACTTATTGTGTGTATTTTGTTAGTTTTTGTGCCTTTTATACAGCATATAAATAACTTAATTTCTTCTTTCTTTAAAAAGACACAGGAACATTTACACTACATCTGGTTCTATTTATTAAAAAAAATCATTTTTTTTAAGAATTCATATAATAATATTATGTGAATGATGGCTGATGGCTACCATGAATTTTATCTGAATTTTTTTCATAGAATAGCACTTACCCATTTCTACCCATGGGTGATCAAGAGAAGTGATTGAGGGTATTGCAAATTTTTAAGTGATAATTAATTTTTGGGCTCTCTCTGATTGTTGGAACTCATTACCAAAAACATTTATTTAATCTTTTCCCCAGTTGACTTCCAGAAGTGACAGATTGTGAAATCGTCGCCGTAGAAGAAAAGGGAACCAGTCCACAAAATAAGTTATTCGAGAAAATGGTGCGCAAACAATTGTGATGCAATTTGCGACGTTATTTCCTATGTATTATTTTTGCATTTCATGATCATTATTTGAAACTTTAACACATACTTATTAAATTATGTATTTCAATAAAAACAAAAAAACAATTGCAAAACAGTTATACTTCCAAAGATATTGTGTGTTAGTACCATTGATCACTCTATATAATTTAAAGGATTCTACATATTTTGCAGTAGACAATTGGTAATTTTAAATAACTGAAACGAACATATTTTTAGACCCAAATTCTTTTACCATAGCATTTTTGATACTTTAAAAAATAATTTGGCGTAAGTAACTCATTTTCTCTAAATTTGTGGCTTGGCTCCCTTGACTTCTACGGCGACGAAATACTTGTTCCATATTAAACCAAAAATCTCTAACGGCAGAGATTTGAGAATGTTATGAGCAGCATAACATAATTCACATATTTATTGTTGCACATTAAGTTTATTTCCCAATTATATTAAATAACAATTGAATATATGAAGTGGTGAAAACTTTACTAATAGAAAGTGCACACGATCTGTTAATTTCAAATTAAAAACACTCATTTCCGAAATTCATTTTTTGTGGTTGGAGTCCTTTCTGTTTAACAACAACCAATCTACAAAGATAATAATTATTAATAAAACTTGCTATCTCATTATCCTACAAAGATGTAGCAAAAAGATATAGTTCTGACTGAACTTGAATGGATGGATGGATGGAGAAATCAAACTAATCTTGGTATTGCATTATTGCCTTAGTTAGATTCAACTCAATTGTGTCAATTTACCTGTGAAGTAGCTGCTCGCTTTTGAACTTTAAAATATCCAGTTTCTTCATTGTTAAAGAAGTGACGTCTCATCGCAAACGACTGTCGGGGTAGGTATTTGCCGTTCTCCCGCAGCAGACGAGAACGAATCATAACTTGACTGAAAACATTTAGGTTATATCAGTAAGCTAAATTATGAACGATACTTTATGAGCCATTATTTAAACAAAGATAGCTACAGACCTGTCCTGCACCTGGAGGAGCTCAATTTTCTTCTGGGATGAAATGATAATGGAAACGTAGTGTCTCACAATTCCTACGAGGAAGGTGATTATAACAATGGGAAAAAATACCCATAGTCGAATGTTGGGATCAAGAAGTATTTCTACCATCTTGAAATTTTTCAACAACCAACAACAACAGGTTTAAGTTTTACACACAAATAAATTGAATTAAATGTAAAATATAAATAATTGAATGTCTCACAAAATATCAAGTAATCCAATCAATCAACAATCCATTATGTCTTCAATCCAATCTCTTTGATCAATCCCATCATCAATCACTGTTATCAGTTTTTTATTTGGTATAATGGTTTTGCCGTTCTGGTTTCTAGACCTTTTTTGCCAAACCACATTGATGTCACATCACTCGCACAGATATACAGAGACAGACTAATTCAAAGCCAATTGATATCGTCGATAGTGTAGTTGTAGTCTTGCAGATGACGTGATGATACTCACACACTGATGGCAACATTCATATTTTCAAAATGGGCATTCGTTTCATGTTGTATATACAGGCTGATTACGGGGTCGTGAAGCAAGAAAGAAGCATTTAACTTAGTTCATAACTCTTTGTTTCGTTATTATTTATTGTTATCGTTTATTGACTTTGACGTGTTGTCACATTATTACTCATAAATTATTAAGTATTCTAACAAAGAGTTTGTTATCTAAAAAGATGTAATATAAAAAGTAGGGTGACCACGCATTTAGAGTCAGTAAATAAAAATAAGTAAATAACGAATGATCTTTGTTTCAATTAAAATAAATACAGGTAGCATCGCAATAATTTACTGAGTCAGAAAAAAATGGTTGGGATCACGACCCCGAAATCACCCTGTATTTATTAGTTAGTTTTAAGTAAGCTTAATATCTTATTATGTTTTTTTGGCCTTGTTTAGTGCACCTACCCAAATAATTAATTTATCGACCTTCCAAAGGTTGTCTGGAAGAGATCGCTTTTAGCGATAAGACCGCCAATTGTACCTCACTGTAAACTGTTTGATCATATTATTACTTTTGTAAATTTGTGTTTGATGTGCAATAAAGAGTTATTCTATTCTATTCTATATTATAGGAGAATACACTCACAACACGCAGCCAGTCAAAAGTAGCCGCAAGTTATTTTAATTTAATTAATTAATTATTATTAGAAGAAAAATATCTTTCACTTGTTTTTGATGCATATTATCACATCAACCTCCTCATCATATCAACGTATTACAGAATTGAAAAATCCATAGGTGCCGTTGCACATTCAGCCGCAACTACCTCGCAGCCAAGTGTAAGCAGGTAATATTTCGGTGTGTTTTATACGTTCATGTGTTACACGTATATTTCTTATATGAAATTAAAGCTATTTTTTTCCTAATATGATAAGTTATCATTGATAATACATAGCTGCCTTTGAAAAAGCGGCCGCAAATCAAGGTTGCCATCTGTTAAAAACGCGAGATGTCCAAGATAAAGTGAAAAATAATTAGCACGCTACGCTCTCATGAACGTATAACACACCAAAATATAACCTACACTACACTACACATAGCTTACTTACACCGAGTGCGTAGCGTACCAGGCGTAGTGTAACACTACGCCTGGCTGCGAGGTAGTTGCGGCCGTATGTGCAATGGCACCTATGGATTTTTAAATTCTTTATATACATTGTTATGATGAGGATGATATTATACTTCAAAAACAAGTAAACTAAATTTTTCTTCGAATAATAATTGACATTAATTAAATTAAAAATTACTTGCGGCCGTTGCGGCCACTTTTGACTGGCTGCGTGTTGTCAGTGTATTCTCCTATTCATAAACGTATGTTAAAAAGTGTGTTTGACTCAATACGTAATGAACGTAGAGATTTTTTCTTGGTCCTAGATGAGTTGGTTGCTACTTAACCATTGTTCGCAACCAGTATCCCATTCCACAAGAAAGATGAAAGAAAGAAGCAAGAAACGAGTTACCCAACACAAACGGATTAAAATCCTATACGCTTGGCTTCTCTTGATTATTCACACTGGCAAAACTATTGTGGCTAACACGATAGAAGCCAAAGCCATTAATCGAAAATGTAGTAAATGTAGTAGAATTCGAATTTCCTTTCTTCATTTCGATATTTTCGATTAATTTATATAAATAAATTAATCATATTAATATTTTGTCACAGTCCCATTTGTGTGGAATAGCGGCAAATCTCTTGATAATACTAGGTAAAAGTTAGGAGTTATAAAAAATTAAGAGAAATTTAAATTGTTTGATCAGAATGCCGCGAAAAGTTAAAAAAGATTTCTCAGTGGACACAAATGTATTTATTAGAGTTAATGATGTTGTTATAAAGAAGGAACCACTAGAAGAAGAAGAGACAAGTAAAACTATCAAAAATGTACACGACTTTAAAAATTTCAAGTACGAAAAGAAGCCTCATGTCAAAATCGAATACGAAAAAGAGCCTCCAGTTAAACAGGTCTGAGCTTATCATTTAAAAATACATAGGTATATATTCTCACGGCACTATTTCCCATTGGGGTAAGCATAGACTGTCGCTCGCTACTTTGTATCATTATTCTTTTTTAAAAGAAACACTCATATACCCACTGCGAAATTCCTCTGAAAAGGGTAGCCAGAGCATTTTAAGCTTGCACACAAGCATTTACACAATGTGTGTAATTTTATACTTAAATTGTAAAACATGTATTATTTGACGTCAATTCTGTTATTAAATTTGTTATTGTATGCTAAGGTATTGATTGAAAGAGTGATGAAAGAAACTGATGAGAAAATCTGGGATGTGCAAGCAGGGTTTAGAAAGGGAATGGGATGTATGGATCAAATCTTCTCCTTAAGGTGCATCACAGAAAAGTTCTTAGCAAAGAACCAAAAAGTGTATTGCACCTTCATTGATCTGGAGAAGGCGTATGATAGGGTAGTAAGAAAGAATTGAAAGAATTTGTGGGAGGTGTTGTCTAAGTTCGGTTTGGGGAGCCAACTTTTACGTGCATTGGAGTCACTCTATGAGGGTTCCAGTGCATGTGTAAGAATAAACGGAGAAAACACGGACTGGTTTGAAATCTCTAGGGGTGTACGTCAGGGTTGTGTAGCTTCTCCGTGGCTTTTCAATCTGTTCATGGATGACTGTTTGAAAGAACTACGCGAAAGTGATTATGGTCTGAGAATGGGAGGATTCATCATTAAATGCCTCTTATACGCTGACGATCAAGTATTACTTGCATCAACGGTAAATGAGTTGCAAGAGATGGTGAATATTGCGTGTAAGTCTTTTGAAAGAAAGGGCATGCGAGTGAATGTGGACAAAACCAAGACAATGGTTTTCCAGAGAGAGGAAAGTATGACAGAATGTGAGATTACAATAGGTGGCAAGAAAGTGGAACAAGTGAAAGAGTTTGTATATCTGGGAAGTTTGTTTACAAGGGACGGAAAATGTGAGGAAGATATTGAAAGGAGAGTAAAAAAGGGAAATGCGGTAAATGGAGCCATAAACAGTCTAATGTCGAGCCAGTTCCTGTCTGAAAAGGCGCAAATGGCAGTTCACAATGCTGTACTGGTTCCTACGCTGATGTATGGTAGTGAATGTTGGGCATGGCAAAAGAGGCATGAAAGTAGAGTGAATGCAGTGGAATTGAGATCCCTCAGAAGTATATGTAATGTAAGGTTGTGCGACAGAGTGAGAAATAGTGTAATTCGTGAACGTTTAGGTGTGAAAGATGACGTAGTGTGCAAGATAGAGAAAAGAATGTTAAGGTGGTTTGGGCACATAGAGAGGATGAATGACAGTAAATTGGTGAAAGAGATCTATAGAGCCAATGTGGAAGGTAATGTGAGTAGAGGACGACCACGGAGAACACACTTGGACCAAATTGAGAGTGTGCTCAAAAAGGCTGGCGTCCGAAGTATGAAGAATAAAAGAGCATGTATGAAAAGATTGATGGATGTAAACGAAGCTAGAGAGGTTTGTCAGGATCGTACAAAGTGGCGATCGATAGTCTCTGCCTACCCCAATGGGAACAATGGGCGTGAGTATAAGTAAGTAAGTAAGTAAGTAAGTGTTATTAAATTCTGTGGAAGGTAATGTCAGTAGAGGACAACCTCAGGGGACACATTTTGATCAAATAGGAACTGTGCTCAAAAAGGCAGGTGTCTGAAGCATGAAGAATAAAAGAGCAGACAATTGATGGATGTGAACTTAGAGCTTTGCCATGATCGTACAAAGTGGCGATCTATAGTCTCTGCCTACCCTGATGGGAACTAACGGCGTGAGAATATATCGCACTCTCAGAACGAAAGAGGCTCAAGTCCAAATATAGTGATATTGAGTTACAATCATAGAGTGACATAAAAATGTATGCTCTATCTGACGAATAGTAAAACAAAGGCACTTATTGTTAAAAGAACAGGATAGCAAATTTTTCGTCCCTATAACAATAAGTGCCTTTGCTTTAAAACATACTTTACTCTCTATGATTGTAACTCAATATCACTATGTTTGGACTTGAGCCTCTTTCGTTCTGAGAGTGCGATGAATGTATGTATGTATGTTATGTTTTAATATTGTATTCAACTTTGTTAAATATTTAATTTGGGTTAGCTTAATGTTAGTCCATAATAATGTTGAAAAAATAAAAAGTAGGCAAAGTGTATTCCCATTGAATGTAATATTATTATGTAGAATTAGTAAATTCTTATATTATGGTTTCAGGAAAATGGCCTTTGGGAGCCAGCAAATTGGAGACAGTTTCTTGATAATTTGAGAAAAATGAGGTCGAGAAATGATGCTCCAGTTGACACAATGGGATGCCATATGAGTATGGATGCAAAAGCATCCCCTGAGGTAACACTTTAAAACATGATTCTTTATTGATATTGTTGTTACATTATTGTTTCCCTGAACTTTAAATTCATAATACTTGTTATTGTAAGACTCAACACTTATATGTTCATGCCATATACACCCGAATGGGTTGGCAGAGGTACTAATATGAGAGGTATTAAAATACGTAAGTTTTATATATATGCAAATGATTTGCAACTATACATTTCTGGTCATAAATAAAAGATGTTATTAAAGGAAAGAAAAATTTCGACACTGGCGGGGTTCGAACCCGCGACCTTCGGGTATACGCCCCCGTCGCTCTGCCAACTGAGCTACAGTGTCAGTTGGTATCCAGCGCGAAATTTCTCTATCCTTTGTTTCTTTTTTACACGTTCAAGTAGTGTTTGCGTTTCCTACCTCCGAATTTTAACTAATTCGGACGGCCACTTGTCTACCTTTTCAGATAGAATGCAAATGTTGGAAACGCCTAACTATCACATAATTTAATGTTTTTTGACATGAATTCCTCATGTGGGTATTATTACTCATAAATAAAAGATGTTATTAAAGGAAAGAAAAATTTCGACACTGGCGGGGTTCGAACCCGCGACCTTCGGGTATACGCCCCCGTCGCTCTGCCAACTGAGCTACAGTGTCAGTTGGTATCCAGCGCCAGTGTCGAAATTTTTCTTTCCTTTAATAACATCTTTTATTTATGAGTAATAATCCCCACATGAGGAATTCATGTCAAAAAACATTAAATTATTTCTGGTCATCCCAAAAATATAGTAAATACGGTAGGTAAACTAAATGATGATCTAGTTCAAATTGCTGCTTGGATGGAAAAGAATTGCCTTGTTCTGAACCCGGTGAAATCAAAGTTCATGGTTCTTGGTACTAAGACTCAAATCTCTAAAGGCGGATTTATACAGGGTAAGTGCGCAAGTCAGTAGCGGCGTCAGTGCCGGCGCCGACACTGACTTCAACTGTTTACATGGACTAATTCACAGGGTCATTGCACAAGTCAGCGCGACGGCGCCAAAACTGTCTCCAACTGTTCACATGGAGTTTAGACGTTGATAAATTTTTCGAGCTAACCATACGCAAAGAAAAAATAATTCACGGGAACAGCAGAAGCAACGCTTAAAATTGTTAAATGTTTGTAACTAAATGTTAAAGAACTAGTAGATTTGTTAGAAAATTTGTTAAATAAAAACAACTCAACGACAGTGACTGACTACTGACTTGACTGTTTACATGGAGTTTTTGCAACTGATGCGGGAGTGCGGGGGTGGCGGGGGGCGCCGACTGACTTCTAAATATTCGTGTGCGAATATTTAAGTCAGCGCTGACTTCAACCGCGCTGTGCTGACTTGAAACAGTTCACATTGGGTTTTTTTCGGGTAAGCGCTGACTTGACTCAAATTCGGAGTCAGTCACTTACCCTGTATTAATCTGCCTTAATACGTTGGAGGCCTTAATGACTTGTGATGTAGCTATCAGGGATCAACCATTAGAAAAAGTCGATGAAGCACGAAATCTAGGCATACTGATGGACAGGGAACTGCGGTTCGAAAACCATGTTCTGTCAGTAGTTAGCAACTGCTTCTATCGACTCAGAATACTATACAATATACGCGATTACCTGAGTGAGAATTTGCGTGTTCAACTTTGCCAATCGTTGATATTGTCTAGAGTAAACTGTTGTGACGTGGTCTATGGTGGTTGCATACTGGGTCGTACACAAAGGCTTATACAACGTGTGCAAAACGCATGCGTACGTTTTTGTTTTCGTGTTCCTCGTCGCTCCCACATCATCCCGTACTTGAACGAAGCAAAACTTTTAAACATGAAGGGTTGTAGGTGTTTGCATCTTGCAACTAATGTTCGGTGTGGTTAGGTTGGAATCATCGGCTTATTTGCATAAAAAACTGCAATGGTCTAAAAGTGACTATCAGTTCAAAGTCAGGGCAATCTTGCCTCTGCACCGATCAGTGGCGTTTCGGGGTAGTTTTAGGTTTGCTGCGTCCAAGTGCTGGAACGATATTCCCCCTCCCATACGTGCTGTGACTGGTAGGACCACTTTTAAGCGCAATCTTAAAAAGTACCTACTAGCCCTTCAAAACCCGTTCAACAAGGCTCCATAGAGAAATCTGCCTTTTCTCATAGAATTCTGTCCTATCCAATCCTGTTCTCAATTTTCTGTATTTTATAATTGTAATTAATAAATTTTATTATTATTTTTAGTATATGCTATCTGTCTATCGTAGTTGCGTATTTTTTAAGTATAAGTAAAAATAATATTTAATATAATTTAAATCTTTTTGTTCATGAAAACCTCATGTGGGGATTATTACTAATAAATAAAGAATAAAAAAAGGAAAGAAAAATTTCGACACAGGCGGGAATCGAACCCGCGTCGGGGCGTATACCCGAGGTCGCGGGTTCGATTCCCGCCTGTGTCGAAATTTTCTTTCCTTTATTTATTCTTTATTTATTAGTAATATTTAATATGTATCCAATATTTTGTTTATGTATTTATACTTTAGAATGTAATAGTAATGTACCAATAATGTATATATTTTTCTCTCCTTTTTTATAACATTTATGAGCTATATATTTATATCGACTGTTTGTGTATATAATTAATATATTATAATCCGCTTGTGTAACTGGTGTTGTCACTGGTGATGGCGCTGACTGAAAATCAGTGCTGTGAGGTCAAACCTCGCAGCTTTTGCTGAGTCAGTGCCCTTTCGCTGCAAAAGGGCGCAAAGTAATACATAAAATAACATTATTATTTTCTTTCGTTTAATTTTATAATGATCTCTGTTTTTTCGATTATTACTCACGGCTATAAATCCCTAAAAGGGGTAGCCAGAGCTGAGAAATTAGAAATTTCTCAGCCACTTTTGGAAGTTGAGTGGGGAAAAGATGGTAGAATAAAGGTTGTTGGTGATGGGTCTCCAACCGCATCGCCCAAAAATCCCTTAAAAAGCCCCAATACCGTTAGTCGCCTCTTCCGTACATCCACCGGAAGAAATGGGGGTAGTGCTATTCTAAGCCGACACTACACAGCCGACACTTATTTTTCTTTAGAGTTAGTTTTATTATTTTTGTGTTGTATTTGATTTGTTCCATATTTGCTGCGAATAAACTTTATTCTTCTAATATTTCAGAAGTTCAAAGTTAACATTTGGCATTGACAGTGTTCACATGAGAAGGCAGGCCAATTGCCATTTCATATAAAATACACTGTCACAAGATTAAGTGTTACACACACACTATGTTTTCCCCTCACTTTTTAAAACCATTTTAATTTAACCACATATATGACATTAGAAAAGACTAAATACAATGTCTCACTCACTTCTCTATTAAAGAAGATATTTTGGCTCCTATGTTGATGTTGAAATTTTGTCTTAATGAAACATCTGTGTGTTTCAGGTAATAAGATACCAACACCTTATATCATTAATGCTGTCGAGTCAAACCAAAGACCAGGTGACCTTCGCAGCAATGGAGCGTCTGTTAGCAAGGGGCCTTACCATAGATAATGTGCTAAAGATGAGTGATGAAGAGTTGGGGAAACTCATATATCCTGTTGGGTTTTGGAAGGTGAGATTATTTACTTATTAAGGAGAATCCATAGCACAGATGTACAATAACATAACATATTAAATAATAAGATAAGGCTAACGAAATCCACTCAGAAGAAGGTATATATTTTATTGCAAATCACTAATAATTTATGTGGTGGATTATTTATTATTATATTCTTTTCCCTACTCAACTTCCAAAAGTGGCTAAGGTATTCCTCATTCCTAAGCTCTGGCTACCCTGATTAGGGCTTTATAGCCGTTATTATATGTATTACCATTAAAATCTAAAAGTTTTTATAAAGAGAGGTATAATAAAGAATATTTTACCATCAGCCATATGTATGGCATGTGGTCATTATATCAATAAGAGTTCTAACAGGTCTGAATTAGTGGCTATCGGTGTATTTAATATGTGTGTGTAGTAGAAGAAAAGCTTTTAATTTGAGATCAAATATGGTTATAGATAGATTTGGTTTACCACCATGGTGATATTGGTTCCATATCCATCTATTCTGACAGTATTTTTTTTTTTAGAATCAACACATGAAATCAAAGATTACCTTACAACAACTTATATTTTCCAGACAAAAGTAAAATACATCAAGAAAACGACGTTAACACTCAACGAGCAGTACAACGGCGACATTCCCGACTCTGTGGAGAAACTCTGCAAGCTAACAGGTGTTGGTCCGAAGATGGCACACATCTGTATGCTGGTGGCGTGGAACAAAACTACTGGAATTGGTGAGAATTAATTAAGAATAATAATAAATTTACTACTAAAGTTTCGCCGACCACAGTCACGCCGTCATCGGCATATTTCCAGTAGATTTCATATGTTTTATATGAACTCGCCGCACACGGGTGACGTCGGTGGCTGCCACACGCTACAAATCGTCGCATCCAAGCTCATATCAGCTATATAAAATATCAAAATATATAAACCTTATGAGAACAGTTCTCATTTTCACAAACCTTACGAACACGTTTACAGTTTTAGAAACAAAGTATTATTAAATAAACTCCCTAATGACTTACAAAAGAGGTAGCATTCCGAATTTGAACTTCTAGGTTCTCGTGGCGGCGTTTGTGGCTGTGGCCGTAATGAGATATAGTCTCCTTTTATACATACATGTACTCACGCCATTAGTTCTTATTGGGGTAGGCTGAGACTATCTTTGCTCTCCAGCTTTGTCTATATCTATCAATCTTAGTCTCTTTTCAATTGTATTTTAATGTGGGAAAAGGGGCAGTTAGATGACTATAGTTTACTACATTTTTTTATTTTTTTTTAAATAGCCTTTATTATAGTGTCCCACTGCTGGGCAAAGGCCTCCCCCTGTTGAGTCCACACGTCCCGGCTCTGTGCCACCTCGGCAAAAACTTATCTAGATCGTCCCGCCATCTCCGCCGAGGCCTGCCCCTACGCCGGTAACCGTCTTGTGGCACCCAGTCTGTGGCGATCTTCGCCCATCTGTCTGGGTGCATACGACTTATGTGACCGGCCCAGTTCCACTTTAGCTTGGCGGTTTGTGCACCCACCAGCAATGCCAGTTAAGGAGCGCAGTGTGGTGTTCCTTACGCGGTCAGACCTGCGAACACTGAGAATGCTGCGCTCCATTGCTCGCTGGCAAACCTTGAGTTTGGACTTCTGAAGTTCTGTCAGTGACCAGGTCTGAGCGCCGTAGGTTAGGATAGGCAGGATACACATGTCGATGAGCTTGCGCTTGAGTGCTAGTGCTAGTTTACTACATATTCCTAATTAACTAGTGTTTGTCTAAAGAATTTCCAATCCTGATGCCCCAGCTACCTCTTTGAAATGTTATAATATTATGTTATTTTAATCATAATTCTTACTACCTGTATAATAAATATTTCACTGAAAGGGTTCACTATGTATGGGGCAATGAAATTAATGTTCATTTGGAATAGATGTCAAATATAATTTAATTAAAAACCATGCCATGCCATTCAATATTTTTTCCTTGCCAGGTGTGGATACTCATGTACATAGAATAAGCAACAGAATAGGATGGCTCAAGAAACCAACATCAACTCCAGAAGAAACCCGTAAATCATTACAAACAAGGCTTCCTTTCGACCTATGGAGTGAAGTAAACCATCTCATGGTTGGTTTTGGCCAAACAATATGTTTGCCAATAGGACCTTTTTGCGGAGAGTGCCTCAATAAAGACATATGCCCATCAAAAGGATTGGAGAGAAAATCACCAAGAAAAACTCCTAAGAAATCGCCAATCAAAACAGAAAACAGCGATGATGAGTTTGAATCTAAAATAGTTGTTAAAGCTGAAACTTTAGATAAAAAAGTTGTGCCCAGACTAGAGTTAAGTAGAGATGAATCAAAAGTGAATGATATTGAGAATGATGTAAAGTCGGAAGTTATACCAATTAAAAATAATGCCAAAGCAGTAAAAAGAAAAGTATCTAAAAAGAAAGCCATTCCTAAACCAGAAGAAACAGAAAACGTAACACCTGAAAGTTCAGATGTAAAAGTAAAGAGTAGGAGAACAACAGCAAGAAATAAAGGTCAACCAAATCTTGATGACAAAAAATGAGAATGTTTATCAAATGTTAAAACCAAGGCATGGTTTTATCGTCACCAATGCTGAGACCTGATTAATCATGTGATAATTTTAAAGAGTTTCTCATTAGATTTTCTTAATAAGCTGTTTCCTTGCTAAGAATAAATAAAAATGTTGCTACTTTGTGTTTAAAAATTGTTGATCATGTGGAATGAAAATTAGATTAAAATTTTTAAATCATTATTCAGTGTTTTCTTTTAACATTACTCTTCTTACTCTTATTTTTTCGAGGAACCTTTTTCAATAATTCTTTTTTTTGATGTGACTTCTTCCTATTCTTTATTTTCTCTATTTTGTTTTTTAATTGAAAAGCTTTACTTTTCTGTACTTTTTTCGTAGCTTGCTTTTTTAAGAATCTCTTTATTTCCTTTCTAGTTTTTATTTTGTCACTGTCATCATTAACTGTGTCTCCATCCTGTACATCTTCTTCTTCATCAGACCCCATACCTTGTATTTCATTTACTTTAGCTACATTTTTCTTATGCAGTTTAATCTTGTCGTCTTTTTCCGTAACTTCTAGTCTATTGTCTCCAATAAATAGGTTTTTCTTTTGTAATGTTTCACTTGATAATTCCACTATTTTCACTTTTACATCTTCATCCTCGTATTCATCTTGTAGCAACTGTTCTATGTCTGGGATTGGCCGACTTGACACAACTAACTTTTTGTAAGATTCCTTATTCTGAAACATAAACGCCCGATTTCTGTATTGAGTATTCAAGCTGAGAACGACTTAAGCATCGTTTTGTCTCATTCAGTTGTTAAGATTTCAATGCGACAGAATGATACTTAAGTTGTTCTCAGCTTGAATACTCAATACAGAAATCGGGCGAAAAAATATTTTTTTGATAAAAATGTACTTGATGAGTTAAAGGTTATAGTTGTAACAGAGCAGCAGCAGCAAATGTTTAGTAGCTGAAATAATGAAGGGGTAGATTCGGACCTAACATTGTTGTAGCCTGTTTCTGTAAAAAGTGAATGTTTTTGATGCAAAGTTTTTTTCCAAACTAACCTAAATCAATAAATAAATATATGCAGACATAATGATACATAATAAAGTTAGTACAATTTACTGACTTAATAATAATAATTCCAAATAATACCACGTAAATAAACTAAATAGAGAGAGATGAAAGTATGACAGAATGTGAGATTACAATAGGTGGCAAGAAAGTGGAACAAGTGAAAGAGTTTGTATATCTGGGAAGTTTGTTTACTAGGGACGGAAAATGCGAGGAAGATATTGAAAGCAGAGTTAAAAAGGGAAAAGCGGTAAATGGAGCCATAAACGGTCTTATGTCGAGCCAGTCCCTGTCTGAAAAGGCGCGAATGGCAGTACACAATGCTGTACTGGTTCCTACACTGATGTTTGGTAGTGAATGTTGGGCATGGCAAAAAAGGCATTAAAGTAGAGTGAATGCAGTAGAAATGAGATCCCTCAGAAGTATATGTAATGTAAGGTTGTGCGTCAGAGTGAAAAATAGTGCGATTAGATTCGAAGAGAGGATGGATGACAGTAAATTGGTAAAAGAGATCTATAGAGCCAATGTGCTGCATGAATGTAGCAAGAGAAGTTTGCCTGGATCGTACAAAGTGGCGATCTATAGTCTCTGCCTACCCCAATGGGAACAATGGGCGTGATTATAAGTAAGTAAGTAAACTAAATAACACTATCATTCTCATTTCAATAAACATAACATTAACGTTCACGCCGAATATCCCTGAAGGGGTTGGCAGAGGTACTAATACTTGCATAATATGCATCCTATATAATAGTCTAATGTCTAATGTAGTAATGTAATAGTCTAATGTCTAGTCAGTCGGTGTCTGAAAAGGCCCGAATGGCTGTGCATGATGCTGTCCTTGTTCCTACGCTTATGTATGGCAGTGAATGTTGGGTGTGGCGGAAGAAGCATGAAAGTAGAGTGAATGCAGTAGAAATGAGATCCCTCAGAAAAGTGTGTAATGTAAGGTTATGTGATCGTGTGAGGAATGATGTGATTCGTGAAAGGTGTGGTGTAAAAGATGATATTGTAAGAAAGATAGAAAAAGGAATGTTGAGATGGTTTGGGCACATAGAGAGGATGGATGACAGTAAATTGGTGAAAGAGATATATAGAGCCAATGTGGAAGGTAATGTTAGTAGAGGACGACCTCGGAGGACACATTTGGATCAAATAGAAAATGTGCTCAAAAAGGCAGGTGTCCGCAGTATGAAGAATAAAAGAGCATGTATGAAAAGATTGATGGATGTAAACGAAGCTAGAGAGGTTTGCCAGGATCGTACAAGGTGGCGATCGATAGTCTCTGCCTACCCCAATGGGAACTAACGGCGTGAGAATATGTATGTATGTATGTAATATGCATCCAAAAACTTACCTCTTGCTTAATACGTTTCTTTTCTTCCTTAAGTTTTTGTTTGAGTTCATCTTCAGCCTTTTTCTTTCTCTCCAACTTTCTTTTACGAAAACCACACAAGAATTCCCTGTAACATATTACCATTAATTAATTATTAGGCAGCAGTTTCAGTGGCTAGGACTAATTGAGTATTTTCTGTTACCATTAACATGAGCATAATTAAAATATACAAATGTTAAGCTGTTCAGTGTCAGTTTAAAATAGCACTAGACAATTTCATAATGGGCATAGCATACGAGGCAACATAGCTTCAAGGGTCTATTTAAGTTATGGTTGGGCGATATGGATAAAGAGACACTTATGACCAAAATACAATATACAAATATATTACAATCTGATCACCCACTAAGCTTCCAAAATGGCTGGAAAATTTCTAATTCTGAAGCTCTGACTACCCTTCTTACAGATGTTTAACCGTGAGTATAGTAAAAGTGTTTGAGTCAAATTAATAAATGCATATGTAGGGACATACATATTGAGAAGTACTATCCCCACTTTTATAGAATATGGTAGTAGACGACCTCATACGACGACTTAACAATAAAGGATACTATGCAATAGGATATGCAGACGACATAGCAATCCTAACAGACGGACCAAATGAGAAAATAATACAGAATCAGATGAGTCAAGCACTGAACATCGTAGAGACTTGGTGCAAAGAACAACAACTAAGTGTTAACGCAAACAAAAAGTACATGATCCTATTCACAAGAAAAACCGAAAAAAGCTTTAACGACTAAGCTCAAACTATCCAACGAAGTAAAATACCGAGAAGTCATCCTAGACCACAAACTCAACTGCCTAGATAACCAAAGCCACCATAGCATTATGGCAACGCAAAAAGATACTGGGAAAAAACTGGGAACTTCACCTGTCAAAAAACCTTAGAAAAAATGCAACGAGCAGCCTGCATAGCCATAACAGGAGCCATGAAGACAGCACCTACTGCTGCAACAAGCAATGTTAAACCTTCCACCACTTCGTTTATACATTCATCAAGAAGCAGCAATAACAGCCATACGACTTGAAACAAGCAGAATAAAGCACACGTCATTAAAAACAGCCTACTAATATCGACCAAAGATAGAAGGACCGTGTGACATACTAAAGAAAAAACACATTTTAAGCAAACAATTTGAAGTTCTACTACATGAAGAACAAAAGAGTACTCCAAATCCAATGAATTACGGATATAACAGATGGATCAAAAACAAAAGATGGAACAGGCGCAGGAGCTTTCTCAAACGACCTCAACCTAAAAACATACAAAACACTAGGCAAATACAACACATCGTATCAACCTGAATGCATTGGAATACTGTTAGCAGCCACAGCCATACTTCACAGAAAGGTAAACACAACAAACATCAAGATACTCTCAGACAGTAAAGCAGTACTGCAAGCACTGAAGAGCAACACCACAAATAACGTACTAATCCTACAATGTCACCAAACACTAGAGAAAGTCACTAAGTCCAACGAAGTCACGCTACAATGGATAAAAAGACATAGCAATTCGCTGGGAAACGACGCAGCAGATGAGCTGGCATGTAGAGGATCCAGCAACAAAATAGAAGGACCAGAACCAATAGTTCCCAATCCCTTCAACCAGTACTGCACTTGGCTGTGACAACGCACACAAGAAAAACATAGTTCCCTCTAGTGTGAAACGATTGAATACTGCCAGTCAAAAGAAGCAATGCCCGACATAGATAAAACACTAACAAGATGACTACTTTAACTAAACAGGAGAAGAGATCAGAATGATAACAGGAATCGTCACTGGTAACTGCTCATTTAATAAGCATTTCCACAACATTGGTATAACAGATAACCTGCTGTGCAGAGCCTGCATGGGAGCCGAGGAGACAGTAAATCACATCATGTTTGAGTGCCAGGCTTTGAACAGTTTAGACTTGATAGATAGGACAAACACAGGTAGTACAAAATTGGATTGAGTTAGACGGCCAGGGCCCATGTACAAAAGTTCCAATACGTAGCTATGTGCGGAAAACTATTAACTTAACGGTTAAGTTGTTAAGTCATAACCTAACATATTCTCATGCCATTGATGCACATTGGGGTAGACAGGCAATCAATCAATCGCCAATTTTTATAATTAATATTTTGGATGCATTTATATTTAGCACATACTTACAAATTAATAGAAATTTTTTATTTCATTTAAAACAGTCTTTCTGACAACCAATATATGCAGGTTGATTCCTAGTACCTGTGCCGACCAAACATACATACAGTCAGTCAGTGCTTATTAGGCTAAATAATTTGAACCACACAAGTCAGTTTGCTAAAGATTTGAGTTAAATTCAAATTTTAAAAGGCAGGAGTGTATAGGTCTAAAGAATAAAAGAGTGTATTATGACAAGATTGAGTCAGCTTCTGCCTACTACTCTAATAGAAATTAAAATAATATTAATAACTATGTTGAGTGAATTAAGCTCCTAGAACAGATGTCTAAGTATTACAGTTCAAACACACTTCTTGCTATCTACAAATTTATATACTACAATATAACATACATACATTACGCCCAGCCATAAATCCAAAAAGGGGTGGCCAGAGCTGGAAGCTCCTCAGCCACATTTGAAAGTTGATAGGGTACAAGATGGTAGACATAAAGTATTGAGGGTGATGGGTTTCCAACTGCATCGTCTAAAAACCACTCTAAAAAGCCCCATACCCTTAGTTATCTCTTACAACACCCGTGGGTTAAAAGGGGTAGTGAAATTCTAAGGGGGTAAAACACAACATAACCTGCAATACAATTGGCCAAGACTTCTTGTGATTTGATTTTTTTAGTACTGTTGTGTAGTGTCGGCTCAGAATAGCACTACCACATTTCTTCTGTTTTTGTATGTAAGTGGCAACTAACGGTATTGGGGCTTATTAAGGGATTTTTGGGTGATGCGGTTGGAGACCCATCACCAACAACCTTAATTTTTACCATCTTTTTCCCACGCAACTTCTTAACATGGCTGAGGGATTTGTAATTCCTTAGCTCTGGCTACCACTTCTAGGGATTTATAGCTGTGAGTATATGTATGTATGTATGTTTTTTTTTAATGCAACATAGGCTAAGAAACTCACCATACTTTCCCAATTTGATTTAGGCAGTGACACTTTTTAATTATTTAAAATATTACAATATTTAAGATAAGCATTCCATAGGCAAAGTTGTTAAGTTTGATGTCTTTAATCAATTGAAAATATAAAAGGGTATGATTTAAAAATGAGGTCTAAGCCATTTAACTATTATATAGATAAGTTTTTTGAATCTCATTTAAAACTTGCTAAAACACTGGTACATCTTGTGGCAGCTATTTTTGAGACCATTTGAGATGTATTTCGGATGTTCCAGCTATTATTAGGGAACTGATGTGAGTCTGCCAACCTGCATTAGGTCAGCATGGTACAATTGCCAAATCATGCTATTCAGGGTAGGCATATAACATAAATGTTCACGCCAAATATCCCCATAGGGGTTGGCAGAGGTACTAATACTTCTGAACATCACATGGCTTTGTCACCTGGTGCTCAGAGTACCCACGTTTTGCATGGAAAGTGTACTCACATGATAGGGAGCAGGCCTATCGCTGTTTTACATGAATACACTGTCACATGACTAAGTACAACTCAGCCATGTGAGTTTTCTCACAATGTTTTCCCTCACCGTTAACAACCATGATAATTAACAACACATATGTCTTTAGAGAAGACAAATTGGTGTAGGCCTGACTCTGGATTTGAACACTAGTCGTTTGCACAATAACCGGTGTTCTACTCATTGAGGTATCACGTCGCTCAGGGTAGGCTCAGAAGGGACATATTATATGGGCTTCAATGATGTTATGATCGGGAGACATTTATTAGTTTATTAACAAATTAGTATTTTGCCCATTCAGTCTTTTCCTGTATTGGCAAACTGAGAGTTGTTACATGCCATTATTAAAGCATGATTTTTCAGATACTTTTTGAATCCGTCTACTCACTTATTTATGATCTTTGCATCTTTTCATTAACCTTATCCTTTCTACCATTTATTTAAAAATAAAACTGATTTGCTAGTCTCTAAATACTTATAAAACTTACTTTCTTTTATTTTCATCAAACACGAGAGTAGTTTTCTTGCGTTCTTGATCCTTTTTTCTTTTGCCCATTATTTTAACTAACTATTAACGAATTTTTCGAGTTGTACAAAAACACAACAAATCTACTTAACAAGACATAACCTCAAAGAACGCGATAACGCAAGACAAGAATTATATTTTGTTTAGTCTTCCGTCCGACTTTGAAAAGGCTAAGTTCTAAACTATGCAGCTTTGTCTTGTGTAAAAGTAGGATATTGTGGCTAAGTTGTTACTGATTTTTCACAGATATTAAAGATTTAGTTTGCGTAAGCTGTTTAAAATATTATTATGATTATTTATTATTTGCTTTTTAGGTTTAATAGTCATTTTGATACTATTTACTTATATGAACTATCGAAAACGTCATCGCTCCAAAGAAATTTGGAACGATGCCAAGAGTCAACGAATATGATTGGTGGATAGCGCTTATCAGTAGATTTTTGTCACCTTTTTCAACCAATCAGCTTCGATGTGTGGAATAAAGACGAAATCATCAGCAGCATGGCTGTCAGTATATATTTGAAACTTGCGCGATGCGTTCCTCCTTGGTGCTTTGGTGGATTTTTTTATTATTGGATTTTGACGAAAATGATATTGTGTATGATAATGCTTGCCTCAAAATGTGGAATAAAATTGGTGTCGTGACCTGAATATCCTGATTTTGATTACAGTAAGTCCAACATTTCAATTATATGCCCCTCTTACTTATTAAAATAATATTAAAACTGGTGTGATTTCTAGTGCAAATTATGTCAGCTATTTAATCAATCTGAAAGTAACTACGTATCAAACTCTCGTCTTAGGTAATTGGATTTAGAGTTAACCAAGGTCGTACGCTATCTACAGATGTTCGCCTGTTTGATCTATAGGTGAATTTAATAAAATTCGTGTAGAATATCTATGAAAGTTTCGTCTTCTCATATTACCGTTACGAGTATTAATAAAACTTGTCTTAGTTATGAACTACTTAGATTTGTCTTGATGAAATGAATGAGTGTAATTCGTGTGACGATGACCTATTATTTAACACTAAATGTAATACTTTGAATTACGCACACTCACAATGATGATATTGTCTGAGTGCAATGGCTTTCCCATCCGGTATTTGCTGGTTTCCTGAACTTTGTTGCAGTAAATTTCACATACGTCATGAATGCAGTACATTACCTCTATGTGGATATCATAGATGTTGTATTAGGAATTTATTGGCGAAAAAAAAAATATTTGTAAAATTAATTGCTTGTTATTTTTTATGTGCTGTTATTGCAGTTTCAAACTAAGTTTATTGCACATAATATTCAGTTTTTTTTCAAGCTTAGCTTAGTGTAGGTTGTGTTTATAAAAAATGCAAAAAAAAGGAATATTATGCATAATATCTCGATTAATATAAATTAATTATTACTCCTCACTATGACTGTATCAAAATTTCCATAACAATAAAAAGTACTGTAATAATAACTAAGTAAATTAAAGGGTTGGAAAAAAGGATCCCTTTTAATTACATCCCCAATAAGTGTGCTTTGCTATACTTGAGTAAAATATGAACTATACTTGCAAATAACATTTCTTATCAAAAATATTGTATGAAATTAGTGGTCAATAAATCATCCAATGAATAAAGTCTTATTAGTTAAAATATCAGAACTTTACATTTATACCAACTATTGGAACCATTTAAGACAAATTATCCTTCACTTTTCATGCTCTGGTCAAAAGACATTTTTAAGTTTCTAAAATTTATTCTATTAAATATGACTCTTGATTTTGTAGAATGAAAAAGAGGGCTCAAAACATGAGTATTTCATATTATGGTGGCAGAAAGTTTAGCTGTTGATTATTGTAATTTATTTTATGTGTATTGAAATTGCTCAATAGTTGTGGAGTATCAGTTTAAAATAGCACCATCACATTTCTACCTCAGTGTATCATAAGACAAAATTTGGATTAAGGGGTTGTTATGTGATTGTAGGGTGATATTGCTGGGGACCCATCACAATCACTCTTTTCTTTAACAATCTTTTCCTCACTCAACTTCCAAAAGTGGGGGAGAATTTTGAAAATTGAAGCTCTGACTACCACTTATTATTATTTATAGCCATGAGTATATATGTAAAACCACTCTCAAAATTTTATTATATTTATTTTTTAACAGAAATTATTGTAAATAAACTGTCATTTCTTAAAAAGTATACATACATACATATACTCACGGCTATAGATCCCTAGAAGGGGTAGCCAGAGCTTAGGAATTAAAAATTCCTCAGCCACTTTTGGAAATTTTAGTGGGGAAAAGATGGTAATATAAAGGTTGTTGGTAATGGGTCTCCAACCGCATCGCCCAAAAATCCTTTAAAAGCCCCAATACTGTTAGTTGCGTCTTATGTACACCCACCGGAAGGAATGATATCCATAGCATGGGCTAGACCTATTTTTGTGTCAATGGTCATGGCACTGTACTTTATATATATTAGGCCTAAGCATAAAGTAAATACATTTTATACTCTCAGTTAATACTTTTCATCCTGCTTGCAAGCTCTCTGCTATGTTCAGTCAGACCTGCAGCACTTTCATCCATTGATTCTCTTTGAAATTCACCAAAGCACCAGTATGTTAAAAAGCCCTTATACCTAGAAGCACTAAGCAACCAAGAAATTGATAAGTTGTGCTTTCTATAATGACAACATTGATATTTAATATCAACAACAACAGCACAAGTCAATTTCCGAAATTGACATCTTATCAATGTAATCAAAATAGATGAATTTATTGCCATGCTGATAACTATTTGTTGGCAGTAACTCAGCCCAGATACATGGCCTAGTCAGATAAAAGTTGTACCAACCACTTTGTTAAAGACAGGACAACATTTATTATCTATAACAAATATCAGACTGTTTTGTAGAAATTGCGTAAAATTTCCGTAAATATTCTGGTTTTGTAGGGTTATGTAAACGTTTGTCGGAATCGTACAAAGTGGTGATCGATAGTCTCTGCCTACCCTAACGGGAACTAATAGCGTTAGTATATGTATCACGCGCACTCATATTTTTAAATTGCATCATTTTATGCATTTGTACCATTGTGAACATTGTACAAACTACAGAGTACATTATGTACAAAGCAGGATATATGAATTTTTAATTTCACTGCCATTTCGTTTTCGCACGAAGGGTATCGAAATGTGAAAAATACAATATTTACGATAATTTAATCTGTTACAGTTTTGATGTTTTTATCTCAATAAGCATTTCAATAGTTTCTTTACAAAAAAAACTAAAATTAACAGCAGCCAATTAAAATGCTAGTTTATTAAGAAATATTAGGAATTTGATTTTTTCACTCAAAATAAGTGTTCAAAATTAATCTAAAACTAAATACAACAGCAACCAGACATGTTTTATTGAATTGAATGAGTACAATAATTAGTATAGGATGTCCATATCAATTGTTTGGCCATGAAAAGATACAGACTATTAATAAATTGTGCATTCATTACAAAGTAATAATCGTATAAATTCACAGTCGAGAGCATCATTAAAATGACGTGTTCAATAAAAAAAGAATAAAATTTACAACCCGCCAAATATAATAAATATCACCGTGGCAGTTCAGTGGGCAGCAGGCGTGGGTTCTATCAAATATTGATATATCAAGTTGATATTGCCAAAAGGGTACAAGCCCCTATTACATATAAAACATAAACGTTCACGCCGAATATCCCCGAAGGGGTTGGCAGAGGTACTAATACTTCTGAACATCACGTGACTTTGTCACCTGGTGTTCAGAGTACCCACGTTTTGCATGGACAGTGTACTCACGTGATAGGGGGCAGGCCTATCGCCGTTTTGTACGAATACACTGTCACATGACTAAGTACAACTCAGACATGTGGGTTTCCTCACGATGTTTTCCCTCACCGTTAACAACCGTGATAAATTAACTTTGCTTATGCTATTAAACCACGTCAATAATGCGTAATAAGGTAGGCAGAGGCTTTTGTACGATTCTGTCAGATCACTCTCGGTTCTCTCATATCCATAAATCTTCTTTTACGTTCTCTTTTATTCTCAATTGCTTATTTTATTGACTTCTGTTTATTTTTAGGTAGCTTTGCTGTATCTTCAGAAGGTGTTACAAATTAATCATGACGTCTAGGTGAGTTATTAAATGGTCATACATAACTTATATGTTTACACGATACACTAGCTAATTTGTATTTTGTAGTGTCGTCTTTCGGATAACACTACACCTCGCTGATCCCGGACGATACGACTTTATTTGGGACTAGCGGCCCGTCCCGGCTTCGCACGGGCCGTAAACATGACATTTACACACATACTGAAATTTTTCGCGTCGAATAATAAAAAGAAAAAAACAGATCAGTGCAGTAGTTTCGGAACCGATTCGAGATAAAGAATCAAACCCCTTCCTCTTAACAATAATAGTATTGATCGACGGAAAAATAAGAAGGGCCGCAATTATAACAAACGTTGTGTTATTTCACCATCATCTATTGTTCTGTTCTTCCTAAGTTCTAACTACCCCTTTTTAAGGTTTCGTAGCCTAATGGTAAAAACGAAACCCTATTAGTTTCTTCATATCTGTCTGACTTTGCTGTGTAGTGTCGGCTTAGAATAACACTACCCCATTTCTTCCGGTGGGTGTACGTAAGAGGCGTCTAACGGTATTGGGGATTCTAAGGGATTTTGGGCGATGCGGTTGGAGACCCATCACCAACAACCTTTATTTTGCCATCTTTTCCCCACTTAACTTTCTAAAAGTGGCTGAGGAACTTCTAGTTCCTTAGCTCTGGCTACCCCTTCTAGGGATTTATAGCCGTGAGTATATGTATGTATGTCTTTCCGAGTAACACTGCATTTTTTATTAAATGAAACACTTTGAAGTATAAATTTTGCGTGTGCCAGTTATTTTCATTTCAGTATCTCCAATTCCCATTTTGAATTTAAATTGTGCATTGGAATAATTTTGTAAAGCATTTAAATATCAAGAGTAGTTAATGATATGATAAACTACTGGCCGCTGGATATGATAAAAATACTACGCTATAGTAGACACTATATCTATTTTTTTTAAGGTCGGCAAACTTATATTCTATATTGCACCTAATTTGGGGTGACTTTGAGATCAAAGATAAATCAAATCAAAGTTCAAAAAGTGTACGACGTCCGTAAATATTTATTCGGCTTAGAATCGTACACACATACGTCCCTTAACGGGGTAGCCAGAGCTTTGGAATGAGAAATTCCTCAGCCGCTTTTGGAAGTTGATTGGGGAAATGATGGTAATAATAAATGTTTTTGGTGACGGGTCTTCAACCACATCGCCCAAAAATCACTTAAAGAGCCCCTTTACCCTTAGTCGCCTCTTACGATCACCCACGGGTAGAAATGGGGTAGTGTTCTTCTAAGCCGACACTACACGGCTAATCGTACTACCCCATTTATTGGCGTGGCAGTTGTTAGAAGCAACTTAGGGTATTGGGGTTTTTAAGTGATTTTTGGATAATGCTGTGAGACCCATCAAAAAATCCTTTATTTTACTATGTTTTCCCCACTAAACTTCCTAAGGTGGCTGATAAATTTATAATTATGAAGCTCTGGCTAAACCTTCTAGGCGTATAGCCTTTAGAATATGTGTGTATATATTTAATATAAAATACATCGCCCTTGAATGTGTAGGTTTTGATTCGGTTACTTTTCCATTTCAATATTTATTTTACTTCACTTCGTTATTCGACAATTTCACACCTACTGTTTATCAAACACTTTCTATGCTTTCTTGATATAACACGAAAGAGTGGCAAAGTAATAAAAACTGTTTGTACTACACTGAATGCGCATTAATATTATGCTTAATTATATTTTATATACAGTGTGTCTCAAGTTCTACTATAACCTTGAACCAGGAGGCCTTCTTGGTAGTACCAACTCTGGGAAATATCATTAAAATTATTTGCTCATCATCAATGTAATCATTTAATAGCTCTTTTTGTATATATTTTTATTACTACAGGGTGAATTAGTGATTGAAAGCCCGGTAAAAGATCTCAGCCTCAGAATCATAAGGTGCTATATTCTATGTTTAAAATTAAAAATGTAGTTGCAGGGTTGTAAAGACGAGGGCACACATCAATAAACTATTACATATGTCCCAAGTAGGGCTGGAGTCTACCCTAAGTAGGTTTATGAAGACATAAGATACCATGCTCAAATAGTGTGGGTTGAGACATTAACGACTACTACCGTGAGAGTATCCGGCAGCAACGTGTCTTCCAAAGCACAAAAACACCGATTAAGTCAATAAAGTGATTTTGTACTTTAACCCAAAGTCTAGATCTCCGGGTCATCGTGAGTAAAACACTCTTACGGTTCACCCAGAAGCTAATTAGTAAATCCACGAAATTAGATAGGTACACCTGGGAAATAGTTAGTTAGACCTGGGAAATAGTTAGTTAGACCGTGGAGGTAGTCAGTCTGTAAAAGTAGTTGGTTACACCTCAGTAATAGTTATTCAGAACACGGAGGTAGTGACTCTTTGACTCTTAGTAGATAGGGAAATAGTTTGACAACTGCGGTTCACTATTTTTCCCATTACCGAGCGTTCGCCAACGGAATGAGTTAGTCAGACCACATGTTAATACATCCCAAATGTTTAGATTGGACCGCCTATTCGTGCTGCTAGAAGCAGGCGCGGGCGCGGCCACCAGACGGGCGGCGGCGCGCCAACTGGGGGAGGTGCAGAAGGCGCACCCTGAGGAGCTGCATCGGCTGCTCGGGAGGCTGATGAAGCATCTGCGGTCGCCGGCCTGGGAGACCAGGGTGGCTGCGGCGCAGGTAAATAAATGAATAAAATAACTCTTTATTGCACATCAAACAAAAATTTACAAAAAAAATATATGATGAAACAGTTTACAATGAGGTACAATTGGCGGTCTTATCGCTAAAAGCAATCTCTTTCAGACAACTTTTGCAAGGTGAGATCGGTAAATTAGTTATTTGGGTAATAATCTGAATTGTTAACGTTTAACGCCTAGGGTATAGGTGTTCGGGTCCCGCTGAGGGTAATATTTATGGGATAAATATATTTTGGTACCTATAAATGATTTAACGCTTGTATATTTTCGAGTTAACTTACTATGTAAGATGAGTAGGTTTTTGTGACAACTATATAGTGGTTTTTACCAAATATGAATAACAATGCATACACAAGCCCACACAAGACTTGAACGCATACAACCTTGAATGTATATGTCTAAAAGAACTGCCTTTTGTACAGAATACAGTATTTATATAGCACACTTAAACAATATTCTGTTGAACCGTTTATAATGGGAACTGGTTAACGTATGAATATGTTGAGTAAACAATAAATTAGTTTTGTATTGTTTCGATAGCTGTTTTGGCGCGTGGTATGTGCCTATTGTTCGATATTACTTGTAATAATTACATACACACATATAGTCACGGCTATAAATCCGAAAAAGAGGTAGCCAGAGCCACAGAGCTAGAAACTCACATACACATATACTCACGGCTATAATTCCCTAGAAGGGGTAGCCAGAGCCAAGGAATTATAAATTTCTCAGCCACTTTTGGAAGTTGAGTGGGGAAAATGCGGTAAAATAAAGGTTTTTGGTGATGGGTCTCCAACCGCATCGCCCAAAAATCCAATAAAAAGCCCCAATACCCTTAGTCGCATCTTACTACACCCGTGGGTAGAAAGGGGTAGCGATATTCTAAGCCGGCACTACACGGCAAACTAGAAACTCCTTAGCCACATTTGGAAGTTGATAGGGGACAAGACGGTAGAAACAAAGTATTGTAATGATTACTGTTATAGTATCATGTCGCCTAGTTTGACCGCCGTGGGATCTGAGTTTATTCCAATCGTTCAATTTAGAAAATTTATTCTTGGAACCGACTAGAATCAAAACATGCTTAGATAATGTATTTACTAATGCAGATTTTTCAAGTAAAAGTGTTATAAATAAACTAAAGTCTGATCACAGCGGCCTTTTTGTTAGCTTTCCTCTAGAGATACCAGAACCAAAAATTGTTATTAAAAAAAGGCATATTACTGCTAGTAAAGTAGAAAAATATATAAATATAATAAGCTCTAAGTTGCCTACATTTACAATTAATAAAAACTCAGATACTAGCTATGATATCTTTTATAATGTTCTGATAAATGAGTTTAATGAAATTTTCAATGTAAAAAAATTAACTATTACCAGTAAATTTAAGTTTTGTGAGTGGGCAACACCAAGTATTTATAGATCAAGAGAAAAACTCTTCGATTTATATGATCAAAAAGCTTATAGTAATAATAATGAATTGAGTGAATATGTAAAAAAATACTCAAAAATATTTAATAAAGTATGTAAAGAGGCTAAAGCCAGATACCTAAGCCGACGTATCCGAACATCCGATAATAAAGTTAAAACAGTGTGGAATATTATCAACACCCAAACAGGCCGAGGTAAACCATGTGATCAGGAGTTCTGTGTTCGATCTGATAAAGGTCTGACTACCTCTAATGAGGAAATCGCTTGTATTTTTGAAAAATATTTTACTGACATACCATCAAAAACAACTGAATATTTAAACACATCGGTCATAAAAGCTCAACACTTGTTACAACAAAATGTTAATAGATGCGAAACTTTGTTTTGTTTTAAAGATGTCAGCCCTACAGATATCGAAAAATGTTTTAAATCATTTAAACTAAAAAGTTCTGAAGACATTTGGGGTATGTCAGTGAAAGTTTGCCATAATTTTATTGTAACTTTGGCTCCATATTTAGCAGATATATTTAATGAATGTATAAGAAATAAAATCTTTCCAAATCTCATGAAGCATAGTAAAATTGTACCACTTCTTAAATCCGGAGGAGATAAAATTAGTCCTGATGGTTATAGACCCATATCAATTCTGCCAGTTTTAAGTAAAATATTCGAAAAACTAATGTTCAATCAAATGCTTTTGCATCGCTTCAAACAAATTGTTTCATCCAAAACAATTTGGCTTTACGAAGGGCCGCTCTACCACCAATGCAGGCGTTGCCTTAATGAAACACATTTTTGATTCGTGGGAACGCAAAAATGATGCTATTGGTTTGTTTTGCGATCTTACAAAGGCATTTGATTGTGCAGATCATGAAATCCTTTTTATTAAATTAGAACATTATGGCATACAAGGTGACGCACTTAAATTAATAAAGTCTTACTTTTCGGATCGGATACAGAAAGTGCAAATCAATAATGCAATATCACCTGGAACTCATGTAAAAATGGGTGTTCCGCAGGGTTCTATTTTGGGCCTATTTTTATTTTTAGTTTATATTAATGATTTGCCGTTCATGGTCGAGAAAATGTCCGAGATAGTGTTATTTGCTGATGATACTTCTTTAGTATTTGACGTTGAAAGAAATAATCAGAATATTGACGAGGTGAATAACACGGTTTCACAGATTCAAACATGGTTTGCTTCCAATAATCTTGTACTGAATGGTAAAAAAACCAAATGCATTAAATTTGTATTACCTAATGTTAGGTGCGTTGATAACGAAATAATTTTAAATAATGAAAAGTTAGTATTTTCGGATAACACAGTTTTCTTAGGGATAACTCTGGACTCCAAGCTCCCACATTAGCTCACTAGCTGGCAGGCTAAGTAGTGCTGCATATGCCGTTAGGAAAATAAGACATTTGACAGATGTACAGACAGCTCGATTAGTTTATTACAGCTATTTTCATAGTGTAATGTCTTACGGTATTTTACTCTGGGGCAGAGCAGCTGATGTTGGTTCCATATTTATTCTCCAAAAGAGAGCAATAAGAGCTATATACAATTTGAGATCCCGAGATTCCCTGAGGGAATTGTTTAAAACAATAAATATAATGACACTGCCATGTCAATATATTTATGAAAATATTATGTATGTAAGAAAGAATCAGGCCTCTTTTGTGAAAAATTGTGACAGACATATTCGAAACCTGAGAGACAACAATAAAATATCAGTACCAAAATACAGATTGTCAAAAGTAAATACATCTTTCATGGGGTTATGCGTAAAAATGTATAATAAAATACCTGAGGACATTTTAAATTTAACAGAAACAAATTCAAAGCAGCAGTTAAAAGAAATCTTAGTTCGAAAGCCTATTACAATGTCAATGATTACATTAATGATGAAGTGGCTTGGTGTCATCAGGGCTCTGTGCAGGATGTTTCCGGGCTAACACCAAAATTGTAATGGACGTTAAAAAAAGATGTGTGTTGACGAGTTTCTTACGGGTTCTTCTCTCAACAAAACACCTTCCGAATCCGAAGTAAACTTAGTATTAAGTTAAAATTTGACGTTCAAAAAACAAAGATTTATCTTTTTATTTTGAAATAAATGATTATTTTATTTAATTTTTATTTTATCTTTCACTGCTGGATCGATTGCAGATTTTCACATACAGCAAAAAACAAAGCTTGAGAGATTAGCCAGGATCGCACGGTAGTGATCAATAGTCTCTGTCTACCCCAAAGGGCGACTCAATAGTTTGAATTAATGGCGTGAGTTTATATATGTATGTATGCATCCTATATGTAGTTTAATCCGACTTAAGATGGAGGATAGTTTAGACAATATTTTTCTGTTATAATATCGTCCGAAGTATAAAGAATAAAAGAGAAAGTATGAAAAGATTGATGGATGTAGACGAAGCTAGAGAGTTTCGCCAGGATCGTACGAAGTGGCGATCAATAGTCTCTGTGTACCCCAATGGGAATTAACGCCGTGAGTATATGTTTTGTTATGTAAATAATCTCAATTTATAGTCCCATTTTTTTCTGTTGCAAATTGTTTGTTAGTATTTTTACATACATACATACATAAACTCACGGCTATATTTCCCTAGACGGGGTAGCCAGAGCTAAGGAATTGTAAATTCCTCAGCCACTTTTGGAAGTTGAGTGGGGAAAAGATGGTAAAATAAAGGTTTTTGGTGAAGGGTCTCCAACCGCATCGCCCAAAAATCCAATAAAAATCCCCAATACCCCTAGTCGCCTCTTACGACACCCGTGGGTAGAAAGGGGTAGCGACATTCTAACCCGGCATTACACGGCAAGTTACTGTTAGTATTTTCTATGTAATTATTACTTATCTAATTTATAATGACCTAACAACAGTTGCCGGGGCAGCTTCAACTTCTTGTTAACACTCTTCACTTTATTTGTTGTTATTGCTTTGTAGTATCAGCTTGAAATAGCACTACGCCAACCCTTCTCACCGCTGTCGTTGGAGATAGCTCCAGAAGTCTAGAGGTTGAAAGTCATTGGTGGGCAATATGTTTAGAAAATCGGACATACATACATTATGATATTACATAACATACATACATAAACGTTCACGCCGTTTATCCCCGAAGGGGTTGGCAGAGGTACCAATACTTCTGAACTCACATGGCAGCGCCATCTAGTGTCCAGAGAAGGTACCCACGTTTTGCTTAGACAGTGTACTCACGTGATAGGGGGCAGGCCTATCGCCGTTTTGTACGAATACACTGTCACATGACTAAATACAACTCAGCCATGTGGGTTTCCTCACGATGTTTTCCCTCACAGTTAACAACCGTGATAAGTTAACCACACATATGACTTTAGAAAAGACAAATTGATGTAGGCCCGACCCAAGATTGGTACTCACGCCCTTCTGTTTTCGGTCGGGTGTTCTACCCACTGGACTATCATGTCGCTATGACATTATGATATTCTCGGCCATAAATCCCAAAAAGGTGTGGCCGGAGCTTCAGAGCTAGATACTCCTCGGCCACATTTGGAAGTTGAAAGGGGACAAGATGGTGGAAATAAAGTATTGTTGGTGTTAATTATCACTATTTCTTAATTGGTGAAAGATATATATAGAGCCAATGTGGAAGGTAATGTTAGTAGAGGACGACCTCGGAGGACACATTTGGATCAAATAGAACATGTGCTCAAAAAGGCAGGAGTCCGCAGTATGAAGAATAAAAGAGCATGTATGAAAAGATTGATGGATGTAAACGAAGCCAGAGAGGTTTGTCAGGATCGTACAAAGTGGCGATCGATAGTCTCTGCCTACCCCAATGGGAACTAACGGCGTGAGAATATGTATGTATGTATGTATGTTCTTAATTTTGAATATCGAATTCTTGTACCGATGTGTTAGGCTTCATGAAATTATTTATGCAAATGGTGGTTTGTTCTACGCAATAAACGGAAAGGTATTAACAACACTTGGTTTATAATAATGTTTTCTATTTCAGGCAGTTGAGGCGATTCTGGAAAACGTGCCGGAATGGATTCCACCAGAAATCAAAACAGGTAAATATTTACATTCAGTCGATACGCGTGAATGAATGCTTCGGGTTTGCTTTTGTTACGGATCTATAAACAATGAATTTCGATATTGGTAAAGGAATGGTTAGAAATGCTTGTTGAAGGTTGTTTACTGAGTTAAAGTTGCTTAGAATGGAACTACCCAATCTTTTCTATTTTAGGTGTTTCACGAGGTTTGCCAATAGCAGTAGTAGTAGTAATAAGTAATAGTAGCTTATTTTAATTTGAATGTTTTTGACATGAAAACCTCATGTGAGGATTATTACTAATAAATAAAAGATGAATAAAGGAAAGAAAAATTTCGAGCCGCCGCCGGTGTCGAATTTTTTCTTTCCTTTATTCGTATTTTATTTATTAGTAGCTTATTTTATATTGAAGTTCAAATGATGTGCAGTTCTGACATGACATACATATACACATATACTCAGGACCATAAATCCCAAAAAGAGGTAGACAGAGCTTCAGATATACAAACTTCTCAGCTACATTTGGAAGTTGAGAGGGGCAAGGTGGTAGAAATAAAGTAGCGTTGGTGATGGGTCTCCAACCGCATCACCCAAAAATCACTTAAAAATCCCCATACCCCGATTCGCCTCTTACGACACCCGTGGGTAGCAAGAATGGGGTAAACACTCTAAGCCGGCAATACACGGCGACTATCTATCTGTTTATCTAATTCCATCATATAAATAAGAAGACTCCGAAGCATTGCAACTGCATTGAACTCTGAACAGTGGGGCTATTCTCGGATGCCGTGAGTGAATGCATCCGTATTCTTAATAGAATAATATCCTTAATACGGCCTGATAGACCCCCGCGGTTGCTTAAACTGTTGTAATGAAACGCGCGGTCACAGTGGGACGACCTTGTGTGACTCATAGTTTTATTGATGCTAAATGATGACTTGGCATGTCCAATTAATTTTAAGAGACATACGTCAAAAGGGAATTGGTTGATTGGTGCAGAAGTCGTATAGTTTTCGCTGTGGGTTTTGATGTAAATACCCATCTTTGTACTTAACTTGTTCGAACTTAGGAAACAGCAATGATGATGGGTCTTCAGAAAAACTGCCACCAATCTCATTAGTAGCCCCGTCTCCTAAACGATTAATTAAAGATTTGAATAATCAGAATAAAATTTGGAAGGATTCGAACATATTTTTGGAAAGCTATTTAAGATAAGCCTGCGGCGATAGGCCTGCCCCCTATCACGTGAGTACACTGTCTAAGCAAAACGTGGGTACCTTTCTCTGGAAACTAGATGGCGCTTGCCATGTGAGTTCAGAAGTATTGGTACCTCTGCCAACCCCTTCGGGGATAAACGGCGTGAACGTTTATGTTACTATTTAAGAT
The DNA here is from genome assembly GCA_963576735.1 of Bedellia somnulentella. Classification (NCBI taxonomy): domain Eukaryota; kingdom Metazoa; phylum Arthropoda; class Insecta; order Lepidoptera; family Bedelliidae; genus Bedellia; species Bedellia somnulentella. The sequence continues at coordinate 17,855,233 of OY755178.1, read as the reverse complement.
AAGGTTTGCAGAAGTAGCAAGGATACATAAGTTAATTCATTTTCAAATTAAACTAGAGCATTTTAGTTTCACAATTGGGTATGACCACTGCCTCTCTCATAACCATACTACGGTATTTTCTGACCCGTTTTTGAGATATTTCAAGAGGACTACTCTCGAAAATTACTTTCTCTGATTTATCACAATAAAATGATTCCGTACTTTTTACGGTATTTTGAGCCGTTTGACCCGGCTACTTACTTTTGATGGACGGTGTAAGTCGTTAAATTCTGCCAACTCACACAACTCCAACCTGCTGTACTTAGGCTTAATCGCACTATCCAGGGGAGGCTCGAGGCAATATGGGTTGATAGTATGAGATCTAATTGTAAACTGACAATTTCTATTTCAGAAGACGAAAACCAAGACATGGATGGCTACACAGCTCTGAAATGTGAGACATTCGATATCGAGGCCGTTTTGAAGAACGGAGCACATCTCATGGCGTCGGAGGGGAACGAGTTTGATATGGATGAAGAGGCTCTGGCTGCTGGAGGTTAGTATTTAGGTTTTTAGTTGTAGGTATACTTTGAGTATGAATGACGCTTGCAGTTTTGCAAGAAGAATCAATAGTTGCATGCTGAAACATGCATAAGATTTCGTGTGCAATTTTTTTCAAAACATTGTGTAACAATTTTAATGTCTGTGATTAGCAGTGTAGTTCCGGCTTAGAATAGCTCTACCCCATTTCTTGCGGTGGGTGTACGTAAGAGGCGATTAACGGTATTGGGGTTTTTAAGGGATTTTCGGGCGATGCTGTTGGAGACCCATCAATAATAACCTTTATTTCATCATCTTTTCCCCACGCAACTTCCAAAAGTGGGTAAGGAATTATTAATTCCCTAGCTCTGGCTACCTCTTCTAGGGATTTAAAGCCGTGAGTATATGTATGTATGCATGTGTAACATTTTTATACACCGCTTATAATATCACAAAACCAAACATACATTCATACATATACTCACGGTCATAAATGCCAAAAAGGGGTAGCTAGAGCTTTAGAGCTAAAAATTCTTCAGCCATATTTGAAAGTTGATATGACAAGGTGGTAAAAATAAAACCAAACTACTTCAGTAATTGCTTTGCTACTTCAAATTTCAAATAGCCTCTTAAGCTGGATTTTACGATAAGGTTCTGTGAGAAATTCTGCCTCATGAATATGCCTTCCTGCTCTTCAGGGTTGCGCATCAGAAACCGAAGCTAATGCCCATTAATATTGGACTGAGGCTTCGCTTGTAAATTTATGTAACTTCATTTTACTTCACTAGACACAAACACTCGTGGCAGACAGTGCTTTGAGTCTCATCACATTATTTTGTAATTGAGATATAATACTAGTGCGATAATGTATATTCAAACAAAGAACATGTATATGACTTTGTGACGTCACCCTTAAACAGTGTAAGTGCAACGGAATATGTGACGTGCGCTGTCTCATTCGCACATTTTATTGTATGGTTAAATAGTGCACGAGCCCTTGTGCCTGGGTATAATATTCTATTAACAAGGATAAATAAATAAATGATTTAATATGCCCCCAGATATGAAAGAATGCCTATCAAAACAGCGGCAACAGTTAAACGCCCGTCTTGGCTTGGACGTGGCCTCGCAACTTGGCGTGGACATCAGCTCTGTCTACTCCAACGAGGATCTGTGTCTTGATGTTAAGGTGGAACCGGTAGAACAAACTGTTAGGGTAAGCCGAACTAGTTTTATGTTACTAAAAATAGGTGATCTTGATCATGACGACTGCCGCCGTGAATGAGTTTCTTTTAAAATAAAACATAGTATTTACATTTAGTTTCTTGCATAGCTAACCCATTAATTTTTTTACATACATACATACAAATTCTCACGCCGTTAGTTCCCATTGGGGTAGGCAGAGACTATCGATCGCCACTTTGTACGATCCTGGCAAACCTCTCTAGCTTCATTCACATCCATCAATCTTTTCATACATGCTCTTTTATTCTTCGTACACCTGCCTTTTTGCGTACATTTTCTATTTGATCCAAATGTGTCCTCCGAGGTCGTCCTCTACTAACATTACCTTCCACATTGGCTCTATAGATCTCTTTTACCAATTTACTGTCATCCATCCTCTCTATATGCCCAAACCATCTCAAGATTCCTTTTTCTATCTTTCTTACAATATCGTCTTGTACACCACATCTTTCACGAATCACGTAATTTTAAAATTTTTCTTTAATCTTAATGCAGTACACAGTTAAAACTACGTGGTTTCAACCAATTTGGAAATAAATTACTGTGGCATTCAGATACACATATATGACAAAACTATAAGTGTTAAATTGTTTGCCATTCCATAATTAACCCTAACAAAATAACCACGATGTTTTTGAATCACGAACAATATTCCTGCCATGTCATATCTATTTTCTCATAGACTTTTTAATAACTAGTATGTAATATTCATTAATTTCCCACAGAGACCAGTCCAAGAGCTAGTGCCTCTGCCATCCAGCAAACAGCTAAGCTCCCGTGAAATGAATGTGGCCAAACGGAAAGCTAGACTCGCACTTTGCAAGCAGAAGTCAAGAGAGAACGAGGATAGGGAGCCTGATAAGAAGAAGATCAAGGTTGAGGCTGAGGAAATGTATTGTGAGTTGCAGTCGATTATTACTGATTTTATTTTTGAATACATACATCATACATATACTCACGCCATTAGTTCCCATTGGGGTAGGCAGAGACTATTGATGGCCACTTCGTACGATCCTGACAAACCTCTAGCTTCGTTTACATCCATCAATCTTTTCATACATGCTCTTTTATTCTTCATACTTCGGACGCCAGCCTTTTTGAGCACACTCTCAATTTGGTCCAAGTTTGTTCTCCGTGGTCGTCCTCTACTAACATTACCATCCACACTAGCTCTATAGATCCTAGACATCAAATTAACTTAATTAGTAAGTTAAATTGTCAGTGTTTCAATACTTTATTTTTACCATCTTCTCATTTAGTCATATTTGGTCTACAGTTTCTACCTACTCTAACATTCCTACTAATTTCAACTAACTTTAAGAATTCCAAACACCCTTTGGGCACCATCAGATATTTCCAACCAAAAACCAACCCTTATTATCTCACCCCCAGTGTTCGGCTGAGGAAATGTATTGTGAGTTGCAGTCGATTATTATTTATTTAGTTTTCGAATACATCAAATTAACTTAATACATACATACATATACTCACGGCTATAAATCCCTAGAAGGGGTAGCCAGAGCTAAGAAGTGAGAAATTCCTCAGCCACTTTTGGAATTTGCGTGGGGAAAAGATGTTAAAACAGAGGTCGTTAGTGATGGGTCTCCTCAGAAATCCCTTAAAAGCCCCAAAACCGTTAGTCGCCTCTTACGTACACCCACCGGAAGAAATGGGGTGGTGCTATTCTAAGCCGACACTACACAGCAAATTAACTTAATTAGTAACTTAAATTGTCAGTGTTTCAATACTTTATTTTTACCGTCTTCTCATTTAGTCACATTTGGTCTACAGTTTCTACATACTCTAACTTTCCTATCAATCTTAACTAACTCCAAGAATTTCAAATACCCTTTTGGCATCTTTAAATACCTCCAACCGAAAACCAACCCTTATTATCTCACCCCCAGTGTCCGCGGAACTAGCGACCCCTACCGAGTCAGGCTGGTCGTCCGCCGCCTGGCCTCTAGCGGGCTGGTGCGTGGCGCTGCAGTCGCGGTTACTCAGTGCTGCTTGGGAAACCAGACACGGGGCGGCGCTGGCACTAAGACATTTGTTAGCTGCGCCGGTCGCCAGGAATGCTGTGTATAGACTGGTAAGTGTACTGCGAAACTTGCTGTATGCTAGAAATGAATACTTACATACATACATATACTCACGGCTGTAATTCCCTAAACGGGGTAGCCAGAGCTTTGGAATGAGAAATTCCTCGGCCACTTTTGGAAGTTTAGTGGGGAAAGATGGTAATAATAAATGTTTTTGGTGACATCGCCCAAAAATCACTTGAAAAGTCCCTATACCCTTAGTCGCGTCTTACGATCACCCACGGGTAGAAATGGGGTAGTGTTATTCTAAGCCGACACTACACAGCTGCTAGGAATGCTATGTATAGATTGCTGATTATCCCATGCGAGCAGTATACTTACTGGTCGAATGGGATGCATGGAATGTATTGGTGCGTGGCGCTGCAATCGCGATTGCTCAGTGCTGCTTGGCAGACCAGACATGGGGCAGCGCTGGCTTTGAGAGATTTGCTAGCTTCACCGGTTGCCAGGAGTGCTGTGTATAGACTGGTAAGTATGAAAGTTTACTGCGAAACTTGCTAGCTGCTAGGAATGCTGTGCATAGACCTGTGAATGTGTGTGTTGCTGCGACATCTGGTGACCAAGCCGGGCGCAGGGAACACTGTGCATAGAGATTCGAGCAATAAACCTAATGCGAGAAAGGGATGCGTGGACTGTATTAGTGCTGTAGTCGCGATTAATTAGTACTGCTTGGAAAACCAGACATGGGCCAGCGCTGGCACTAAGACATTTGTTAGCTGCGCCAATCGCGAGGAATGCTGTTTATAGACTGGTGAGTAAATATACTGCTAGAAAGGGACGCGCGGACGTTGTAGTCACCAGGAATGCTGAGTATAAACTGGTGAATGAGTGTGTATACTGCAAGAATAGTATGGGTGCGTGGCGCTGTAATCGCCAGTTAGTGTGTGTGTGTGTGTGTGTGTGTGTGTGTGTGTGTGTGTGTGTGTGTGTGTGTGTGTGTGTGCGTATGTATGTTATGCTAAATCTGCAGGCCACGAGGAATGCTTTGGATAGTTATGGGTATAATAGGAGGCATGGACTGTATTGGTGCGTGGCGCTGTAATCGCGGTTACTTAGTGCTGTTTGGGAAACCAGACATGGGGCAGCGCTGGCCGTGCCAGTCGCGAAGAATGCCGTGTATAGACTGGTGAGCATGTAAGTACTAACAGGTTGGGGTGCGTGAATGCTTTGGTTGTACCCTAATCTCTCAGAAAGTATCCGCAATGGCGCTATCAGCATTAAACTCTTCTCAAAAATATATGTCTATGAGAAATATTGAGATACAAATAGCCAAAGATACATTGGTGACATCTTGCTTATGGCCTATTATAATTTAAATGAGTTTCCATACCTGAATATACCCGCACCATTAGTTGCCATTGAGTTTTAGAAAAAATCAATTTAGTATCGTAGGTTCGAAAATGAATTTATTTTTAATTTGTGTTTCAGACTGAAAATGCAGACGATGCCCACCAAGAATGGTTGGAGGATATGGCACTAAGATTAGTGGTGGTGCTCGCTCTTGATAGATTTGGAGATTTTGTCTCGGATCAGGTTAGTGTATAGACATTTATTACAATAAGATTTAAGGACTACAGCTGTTTTGGTTATACTCATTGATTTGATATACATTGTGCCTGCTATGACAATGATCAAATATGTAGCACCGTAACAATCTTCGACACACTAATCTCTGGACCAGTATGGAGAACAATAAGTTGATGCTAATTATTAAACGGTTTTATTTAGCTCACCCCGTTTGTTTTATTCTTTTTTCTTGGGTCAAATTTAGTAATTCCAATTTCACCCTCTTCCTATCAACCGATTAATCTGAAATTTTGTATACACTTTGGATTTTGGTGACAATACAATCATATTTATTCATTATCATTATAAATTCAAGATGGCCGCCGCTACAAAATGGCGGATACTTTAGGTTTTATTTATCCCATCAATATGGGTATCAAATGAAAGGGCTCAACAAGCAGAATACAATCCATACTAATATTATAAATGGGAAAGTGAGTTTGTTTGTTTGTTTGTTCCGCTTTCACGCCGTAAATACTGAACCGATTGCTTTGAAATTTTTCAGACGTGTAGTTAGAGGTCTAAATTAAATAATAGGGTACTTTTTATCCCGGAAAAAATATGTTCCCACGGGAAATCAAAAATATTGTTTGCTTGCTAAATGCATTGGAGATGGCGCTGTGTATCGTTTAAAACAACGTAAAATATTGTAAACTAATATAAAAATCAAAATTTAGAAGCTTAATGGTACGGTAATGGATCCCCGAAAATAAGGAACTCCCGAGGGATGATGTACAATTTTTTTTATATCTACTTATATACAAACGAATATTAACATGTAAATTTAGAAGCTCAATGAAACGACGATGATTCCTTGAAACTAAGGAATCCGCAAGAGTTCTCATAGGAACATCAAAAAACCTTAACTCATATATGGCTCAAAATATTGCAGCGATTATTTTTATCATCGATGGAATTCACATCAGACACTTTGTTAATGTTCATTTTGGAAAGATGAAGGGGTTTCATCAATTTAAATGACAAATTTGTTTATCAATAGTAAGACTAATATGAAATAAAGCGTAATAAAAATTTGACACCGCCCCGGTAACGTCTCCGTGGCGTAGCGGTATAACTAACTACTATGAATATTTAATTAGAACTATTATGAATCAATCGTCCCGGGTTCGTATCTCAGGTAATTCAAGCTTTTTGTAAAAAAATGTCTTAAAATAACACTATATATAATAATAACAAGCACTATCCCTTCAATTTAGCGATTATTTTGGAAGGAGATCCACCACTAATCATCCCTATATTGCCGAGCAATCGCTGCAAGCTCTCCCACTATCACCAACGGTCAGTGTAGGGGGCAGCACCGGGCCGTCGCCGCAGCGCCAAACTACTATCCGTATCTGTACTTACTAAAGATATTCTCATTTCTGAACATAAAAACTTGGTATATTTGTTTCATGATTCTTATGAACAATTAAAAAGGAATTTTTGGAACTCAACCCCTAACGGGTTGATATAGCAAATGAAAGTTAATATAGAGTTTTTTTACATTTTATAATAAAACTTGGTGCGATTGAATTTATGAAATCCATCTATCAATCATTCATGAATATATGCTAACAACCATAAATTCCATGAAAGGGTAGCCATAGCTTCGGAGATACTAATTCTTCATCCAATTTTGGAAATATATTGATAAAAGATATATATTGATAAAAGATAGGTTAATAAAGGTTGTTAGTGATGGGTCACAAACTGCATCGCCCAACAATCACTTAAAAAGCCTCAATGTCCTTTATGTCATTTACAACGCCCGCGGGATTATAAATATAAAAAACAGAAGTTGAGATAGTGTTTCGGTATTTTGGTATTATGTAAACTGGATGCAAAAAATGAAGTCCACGCGGACGAAGTCGCGGGGCAAAAAGCTAGTATACTATAAAAAAAGGAAATCCAAGATGGCGGCCGCTACAAAATGGCGGATAACGTAGGTTTTATCAATCCCATCAATATGGGTATCAAATGAATGTGCTCTACCAATAGAATACAATGTACTATATAAAATTAAAATCCAAGATGGCGGCCTCTACAAAATAGCGGATAACTTAGGTTTTATATCAATCCGATCAACATGGGTATCAAATGAAAGGTCTCAACAAGTAGAATACAATTTACTATGCAAAATTAAAATCTAAGATGGTCGCCATACAGTTCCCTATACCAAATCAATATTTTAGATGGGCGCAGCCACTAAATGGCATATAATAATAAGATTTAAATTTAGAAATTGAATATGTAATTTATTTAGGTATCTGATTAATCCAGCCTGAATCCACCACCCAAGTCAAGATTTTTTATCGTGTTGAGGACTGTGTGGCGTTAGGGTGGCTAAAAATTATACGTCGTTAGCGGTACACCACCCAATTTAGGTGAAAGGTTAAAACGCGCCGAGAACTGTATGGCATTAGGGTGGATAAAAATGATATGTCGTTAGCGTTTTCCCCTCAAGACTCAGGCGCATCTTGTTGCAACGAAATCATTTGGCCTCAATTTCGTCGAACTCAAATGTATGCAACAGATGTACCTGCCGTCCGAATTGATTTCGCAAGAGACGGAGTACATCTTATACACCCGAAAGCCATACAGTTTCCAGCTTAGTACAATTACGGGACAGCTGAAAGAAGAATGTTGCCTTTAATACTATCATTGGCTTCTACAATACATAAAATGCAGGGCAGCACTGTGGATTACGCAGTCGTATACTTAGGTGCGAAACTGTTTGAAGAAGGTCAAGCCTACGTGGCTCTTAGTATAGAGTCAGATCTTTGCAGGGACTAGGTATAGAGGAGTTGGACTGCAATAAACTAACGGGCAAGAAACCTTGCAATAATGAAGCACTATATGAGTTAAACAGAATACGAAATAAAAACTAAAAACTAGAAAATAAAAATAGGTAAAAAAACTTTTTAGGTTAAACGGTTTTATTATTAACATACAGAGCAATGTTTAAGATAAATGTACTAAAAACCTACAAATAATAATATAAAATAGATACAGTCGTGGGAATTATATACATATGCATTGACTAGACTAAAATAAAACCGTGGGGCACGTCAATTGTCTACAATCGTTGATTAAAATGTTTGTTTTGTAATGTTACACTATTATTGGGCAGTTGTTCAACCGACAACGATGGACATGTGATAAATAGGGCAGAATGTGGAAACAAGCTAGCAAGCTCGATTATAAGCGAATTTTAGGGTTTCATACTGTTGAGCGAGTAGTACTTTTATCATATGTTTTGTCGATTAAAGACAAACTGCGAGCAGTGAACCGATTCATCGCCAGCCAAGAGTGTAAATTTCCAACAAGAAACTAGTTGAAAATTCTCTTTTATTTACATGGAGTGTATGACTATTGGAATTTCCATGAGCAAGAAAATAGTAAGTAATTTCCTCACCGTTTGCGGGCCAACTGCCCAACGACGAATTAAACGTTTCTTCTATCGCACATTAAGTCGATAATTTGTAGACAATTGACGTGCCCCACGGTTTTATTTTAGTCTAGTCTATGCATATGTATATAATTCCCACGACTGTATCTATTTTATATTATTATTTGTAGGTTTTTAGTACATTTATCTTAAACATTGCTCTGTATGTTAATAATAAAACCGTTTAACTTAAAAAGATTTTTTACCTATTTTTATTTAATGATTGAATACATATGTGGCTAAGATTTCACTATTTTTAATTATAAGATAACTAATTGGTGACAAGTGATATCCGCTAATTTATCGACTAGGACTACTTTCACATCCTCTGATTTCACAGCTAAGTAACTTGATCGTTACTTTATGCACTGAAAATTTTCTCTAACTCTCAATATTCATTGATCAATTTCTATCATATGTGTCTTTTAAAGTGTCTTTGAAATTACACCCCGTTTAGTGTGGAGTATACATAACTAAGGCTGAGAGTTGCGCGGTTTAGACATTGTTTCAACTATTATAATGATCAAATTATGTAGCACCGTAACAACATTACAGTCACTCATATACATCGAATCTTTAAATTAGTATCAACTTACGCCCGATTTCTGAATTGAGTATTCAAGCTGAGAATGACTTTAGTATCGTTTTGTTTCATTCAGTTGTTAAGATTTCAATACGACAGAACCATACTTAAGTTGTTCTCAGCTGGAATACTCAATTCAGAAATCGGTCGTTAATGTTTTTCATACTGGACTAGAGTTTACTTAATTAAAACACCAATTCTCTTAATTTGAATGTTTTTGTTCATGAAAACCTCATGGAGGTAGGGAACACTACTTAAAAGTGTAAAAGAAACAAAGGATAGAAGAATTTCGCGCTGGCAGCCATTGACACGGTAGCTCAATTGGCAGAGCGACGGGGGCGTATACCCGAGGTCGCGGGTTCGATTCTCGCCTGTATTCAAATTTTTCTTTCCTTTATTCATTAGCAATTGTCTTACCAAGGTGGTAGCGCCAGTCCGCGAGAGCTGCGCGGCGACGCTGGGCGTGTCGCTGGCGCGCATGCGCGGTGGCCGCGTGGCCGCCGTGGCCGCCGCGCTGGCCTGCCTGGCCGACCAGCCGCAGTGGGAGGCGCGGCACGGCGCCATGCTCGGCTTCAAGTATCTACTAGCCGCTAGACAGGTGAGCTCATTGACTCGTAACTCGTAATAATAATAGTCGTATTGAGATATTTTTTGTGGTTAGTCTAAAAAGTAAAACTGTTGTGAAATATAAACGATTGAATTAGATTTTTCATTTTATAAAGTTGAATGCGTTAAAAAACAATGTTTGATCACAGAATTGCTGTGTAGTGTTGGCTTAGAACTTAGAATAGCACTACCCCATTTCTTCCGGTGGGTGTACGTAAGAGGTGACTAACGGTATTGGGGCTTTTTAAGGGATGTTTGGGCGATGCGGTTGGAGAACTATCACCAACAACCTTTATTTTACCATCTTTTCCCCAAGCAACTTACAAAAGTGGCTGAGGAATTTCTGATTCCTTAGCTCTGGCTACCCCTTCTAGGGATTTATAGCCGGGAGTATATGTATGTATGATATGATAACAGAAGTAAATATACAAGACAGTTCAAAATAAAAAAATTGGGTGGTTAACAAAAGTGGTGTCAGAGGAAACTCTCTGATAGTTCTCTATTTAGAAGGTATATAACAAAATGATATTCTAGAGAAAAACTGGAAGGGAAAATCATCTCCCCTAAAAATATAAGCTTATTGATTAAATACAGAACAAGTTTAAACAGGCAGACATTCAAAATGTATTATCATACTATGAGGCTACCAATTGTACCTACCTACCAAAGGGAACTAATGGCGCGAGTATATGTTTAACAGATAAAACAAAACTTAATTAGTTCATTACTTGCTCGCAAAACCAGATTGCTTTTGTTCACATTTACACTTTCGACGTTTACACACGTTACACTATAAAATTTGATGCCAATGACCCCTTTACCCCCTCTCCAGGACGTAGCGGCCAGCTCCGGCGCCATAGAGCAGTTAGTCCGCGGCGTGGCCGACCCGGCGGAGGACGTGTCCAGCGCGGCTGCCGGAGCATTGGTGTCCGCAGCGACCTTGCTACTACAGCATGAGGGTCTGCCTCGCTTGGTCGAGCGGCTGTGGCTGCTGCTATATGAACAGGTGAGTTTGATGTGAAACTAGAGTGGGATTGGTGAGTAACTATGTGTTTGTAAGCAGAATTAGCATGTCGGTTTGGAGAGTTGTGGTACCAATGTCAGGTTGCAATAGCAAGGCATAGCCTTTAGTTAAAACTCAACAAAAAACAACAGTCCGCGGTGTCGAAATTATGACGTAAATTCAATGAATGTTGAGCAAAAGATTGTAGGGTGTATTTGAAATATCTAGCATCCTACTCGAAGGACCAAAAGGTAGGCTTGACGGTATTTATAGAATTAATTGTTCTTGCATGATACGAAACTATAACCTGAAATAAAACCATTCGTATTTGATGCCCAATATTGGCGCTTATATCATGCTTATTATTGGCTGTGGCTGCTACTGAATGGACTGGTAGGGTAGATGTACGTATATATACTAGTACATGACAGTATTAGCCATGTTACTATTACACTAATGTATGGTTAAAGACTGCCTACACTAGTTGAGCGGTTGTCGCTGAACCATATCTACTCTTCTATTTTACTTTCTAGCTTGCTCATTCCTCGAGTCATTTTTGCCTTCTCGTCCCTCACCTGTTATACATAACTGTAATAAGCAACGCAAAGGCACAATTATCCGACCTTTTTGTCATTAATTTACAACAAAATTTTATTAGATGTACTTTTTAAATTTCAGGACGATCTAGCCTCTCCTGCTAATTCGTATATGGCGTTGCTGGCTGCTTTAATGGCGTTACCACAAGCTGCTAAACAATTACAGTAAGTTATAAAAACATTGTTTTACTAGTATTTGTATTTCATTTGTTTATGGCTTTAACACAACGTTTGACGTTCAAAAAATGTTAGTTTTTAACTTAATTTTGAAGAATAAACTTTTTGACTTTTGACTTTTTTGACAAAAAAGAGCTAGAACGTCAATCATTTTATCACTAAAACTAGAGAATAATGAAGTAAGGATTCTCGGTAATTGGCTATCTCCAGACACAATAAAATATTTATCCATAACACATTTTACGCCTTATTTCTCAAACCTTTATAACTTTCTTTCAGTCCCATCGACCTATCCGACGTTTTACCTCGTCTCTGGCCATACCTAGAACACTCGAGCAGCTCAGTTCGCAAAGCGGCCCTACAGACACTGCGTACACTCACCAAGCCTCTAGTCACGAGCGATAATGAGCCGAAATCCGATGGAGATAAGAGTCAGAATGGCGTGGAATGTCTGATGTGGACGCCAGAGTTACTTCAACAGACTATGCGTTTTGTGTTCCAAAGAGCTCTATTTGAGCATGTCCATGAGATACAGGATATTGTTGTTCAGGTAAGTGTTTTTCAGGTTAATATTGAGTCTTAGGTAATTGGAATGTATGTGATTGCATCTGGATTAAAAACATAAGTTCTACATGACGAGAAAGCAGGCTTGCAAACCTAAGTCTTACGCCCGATTTCTGAATTGAGTATTCAAGCTGAGAACGACTTTAGTATCGTTTTGTCTCATTTAGTTGTTAAGATTTCAATGCGACAGAACGATACCTAAGTTGTTCTCAGTTGGAATACTCAATTCAGAAATCGGTCGTTAAAATAAACAAATATGTTTATCCCAATATTTAATTCTCTGTAATTTATCTAAGTAACCTGTATCCGTTACCCCACAGGTATGGGCCAACATAGTGGGGCACGCCCCCCTAGGCCCGTGCCTGGTGGCCGCGTGCCCCGTGCTGTCCCGCTGGCTGTGTCTGGCCATGCAGCCCGCGCGGGTGCCCGTGGAGCCCGCGCTGCTCATACATCCGGTGCATAAGGTGATACATACATACATACATATATATACCAACATAGTGGGGCACGCCCCCCTAGGCCCGTGCCTGGTGGCCGCGTGCCCCGTGCTGTCCCGCTGGCTGTGTCTGGCCATGCAGCCCGCGCGGGTGCCCGTGGAGCCCGCGCTGCTCATACATCCGGTGCATAAGGTGATACATACATACATACATATATATACCAACATAGTGGGGCAAGCCCCCCTAGGCCCGTGCCTGGTGGCCCAAGCCCCGTGGAGCCCGCGCTGCTCATACATCCTGTGCATAAGGTGGTACATACATACATATACCAACATAGTGGGTCACGCCCCCTAGGCCGTAAATCCCTAAAAGGAGTAGCCAACGCTTCGAAATAAGAAATTCTTCTGCCACTTTTCGAAGTCGAGTAGGGAAAAGATTGTAACTCAAGGTTGTGTTCTGGGACTCCGACGGCATCACCCAAAAATCACTTACAATGCTCCAATACTCTTAGTTGTAAATCTAAACCCACATGGCTGAGTTGTACTTAGTCATGTGACAGAGTATTCGTACAAAGCGGCGATAGGCCTGCCCCCTATCACGTGAGTACACTGTCTAAGCAAAACGTGGGTACCTTTTCTGGACACTAGATGGCGCTGCCATGTGAGTTCAGAAGTATTGGTACCTCTGCCAACCCCTTCGGGGATAAACGGCGTGAACGTTTATGTTGTATGTTATGTTACTCTTAGTCGTCTATAACGAACACTCATGGAATAAAGTGGGGTATTGCTATTCTAAGCAGACACTTTACACTGATATTTGTAAAAAAATGCGAGAGGTATGTTCAGGATGTTACTAAATGTGCTTGTTAGGGAGATCATTTATAATAACTTTTACTTATGTTTTTTCTGTCATTCGGTACATTTTGTGGCAAGAGCTTAGCAGACTTGTATGAAGACGCTTCCCTTTATAACGCACATACTCTTGATATTACTTTTAACGTTGGGCTATCATACAGCATACATGGCATACATATCATACTGGTGACAGTTTGTTCTGTCAAAGTGGCTATAGGTATGCCCTCTATTTCTTGAATACAATATCAGTTTTAGAAGGCTCAGCAATCTGTCAAAGCTGCTGATCCACACTATGTCCTTTTAACCCTATCCAAATTAAGATGAGACCCTCAGTTGGGAACATATAGAACCCATTATTATGATATTAATCATAAAGATTATAATCCCCCCCCCAGGAAAAGCGCCCCCGCCCCGGCAGCATCCCCGAGGATCCTCCCCAAGACTTGCGTCCCCTACAGAAATACTATATCGGAGGACCCGACAGTCAAACTTGCGGACAAAGAATTCAGAATGTTACTAGAGCAAGATGTATTGCTGCTGATATTCTTGGTATGTATTTATTTATTTATTTTATTAGAGACATCAACAGCACATAAACGTATAAGTTACAATGCGATAAATACAAAGAAACAGCCAATAACAGACATCCACAGAAGATACAAAAATACAAATAAATGTAAATGAAATTATCTTCTTGGTACGTGCTTTGACCTTAAAAAGATGCCACCATAATTTTAATTTGAGCCACCATCAAATAACGGTCTAATACTATAAATTTCTCTTATATATACTGGTGCAAGTGTTGAATAATATAGACTAGCGATTATAAGTAGTATAGGTTATACCGCAAAGAGAAAAATAGCTTTCCACACGTTTGATGTTTTTAAATCTCTTCTGTAAATACAAATATAATCTACCAAAATTACATACAAACTCTAATGTAAGAAGTTATAAGATTTATTATCTTTCATATACCCGTCACCAAAAACATTTATTATTACCATCATTTCCCCAATCAACTTACAAAAGTGGCTGAGGAATTTCTCATTCCAAAGCTCTGGCTACGTTAAGGGATTTATAGCCGTGAGTATATGTATATGTATGTTAGCTGTGTAGTGTCGGCTTGGAATAGCACTACCCCATTTCTTCCGGTGGGTGTACGTAAAAGGCGACTAACGGTTTTGGGGCTTTTAAGGGATTTTGGGCGATGCGGTTGGAGACCCATCACCAAAAACCTTTATTTCAACATCTTTGCCCCGCATTACTTTCCGAAAGTGGTTGAGGAAATTTTAATTCCTTAGCTCTGGCTACCCATTCTAGGGATTTATAGCCGTGAGTATATGTATATATGAATGTATATGTATGTATGTATATAATCTTACACATTTATTTAAAATAATTGTGAGTTTCACTCAGTTATGTTTATAGATTTTGTTATTACCTAATTTTAGCTTTAAACTAAGGTTCGCAATCACACAGAGAAGAATTTATTTCACAAATTGAGGTAGTTTTTTTAACAAACAATCAACATATTTCATTCTCTTATTAATTTCAGGTTTGCTGTCCTGTTATTTGGTCCAACCTGCACCTGAGATTGAGTATAAGGCTGAGGACGAAAGTCCTATTGACTGTTATGTTAAGGTAAGTTATTGTTATATTAATAACTTGATCGCATGCTAAGTTCCTTTTTAGTATGAATTATTTTATTCCTGTTGCATCATTATTTGGTATTTTTACATTAAAAACAGCTCAGAAAAATTCCTATTAAGTATTTTTTGTCATTTTACAAATTCAATTGCAAGCAGTATCGAAAACTCATTCGATTTAAAGGATTATTTAGTAAAGACCGCGCAAAACCCATGGGTGTCAGCACGGCTAATCTAATAAAGGTGGACATCTTTGGGGAAAGCCCATGTCCAGCAGTAAAAGTCTTTGGCAAACTTGATGATCACTAACTGAAAACGCTTGCATAATTAAAAAAAAAAAACCTAAATCTTACCCATATATTTCAGGTAATAGTAGTATATCTCCGGTCAGGCAGCGCCTTACAAAGCCTTGTAGCAAGTCTTGTTATATCGGCATGGGCCCGCCACACTCTCAAACGAAACATGTTTCCACCAACACCCGCGCATATCAATGGTGTGAGGGAGAACGGAAATTCCAGCATCAACGGGTGTGAGGGAGATAGCAAAAGCAGCACCAAAGGGAGCGATGGAGGCAGAGATAGCAGTGTCAACGGGTCCGAGGGAGTCAGCAATAGACATATATCGACACTAGCGCCGCCACTGCTTGTTCAGACATTACACGCAGCGTTGAATCAGAGTCTGTATTACGATGAGGTTGCCTTGAATTGCAATAGGTAAGTTTTCTAGATAATTATTTAAACGTATATAGAGTTTGGTTTATTCTACGACAATATCGGAATAAAAATTGATAAACAAACACACAAATATACACACACATGAGTTAGGACTAAAGAAACAAACACCAGGGCCTTTTAGCATTGATTAATAAACACACAAACATGCATATTCGTCATATAGAATGATAAATTGAAACATAAGTAAGTTTCGTTGCTTCATCTCATAAACATTATATGCACGTACATACAAGACAAAATGTTTGAAAAAAATATCAAAAAGGGAACATAAATATACTAAAATAAATCTTTGTCTTCCTCAGAGACCAAACCGTCGTTAATCTAACAAACTGTGAAATTACCTGTTACATATTTCCTTTTATCCATACAGACATATATAAACCATGTTTACTAATATAATATTGTGTTTATTTCTTCTTCATTAGAGTTCTGCAAGAAGCTCGTGACCTACTCGCCATGATGAAGCATTACAAGCTACCTGTTGATGGAGAGCAGTTTCAGAATATTTTACGTTTGGAGCAAGTAAGTTTCTAAGACACACTTTTCATATCATAATTTCTTGAGGTTGTATTTATACATTGTTTTATAGCAAATAAAAATACGTACTTAAAACCTTGTAATAATATCTCTTTTATGACTTAAGAAAAGATAGTTGGGGTTGACAATTGTGGCTCCAAAGTTTTAATCTTTTCTTTGTAAGCTAGTATAGTTTAAACTACTTTTATTTTGGGATCAACTTTATAAGGTTAATTTTATTTTTCTGATCGCTGTAGATTTTATGACGATAGCTCAGCTGATTTATATGGAGAGGAGAAAAATAAAGTTTCATAAATGCCCTTTTATTCTCCACATTTCATTTCTTCACTTTTTAGTCACATTATTAACTAGTTGTTTCATTGCCAGGTAATCCACATGACTACGGTATCGCAAAGCATGATCGCGGGAATGAAGATAAAGCGAGTCTCACAAACGTTGGAAGAGAGGAGAGCGAAACTACAGACTGATGTGAACCAGTGTGCCAGCGAGCAGAGTGCTCTAAGTGTTGCGTGAGTATTGGTTTTTAACCGACTTCAAAAAAATAATGTTCTCAGTTCGGTTGTTTGTATGTATGTTTGTCCGCGATTATCTCGTGTTTGGCTAAACCTATTTGGATGCGGTTTTCAGAAAAGTATTTGTTACATTTAGGAGAAGGTTTAAGTGCTTTAACTATATGTCTGTATGTTTGTCCGCGATTATTGTATGTGTTTATTATCGCAAAACATAATTACGATCTTTAGATTGAAGGTTATGGAGTGGTGGCTAAGTACCGGATGACGCAGGGTGGGTAGGGTAACATAAGGTGGACCGACGACTTGGTGAAAGTTGCGGGAAGACTATGGATGAGTCCTATGGATGAGTGGATGTCTACTGGCGGATAATGATGAGCTCATGTAGATGTCAAAAAATGTGTCACTTGGGGTTTTTGTAACTTTAAAAACCATTTTAGTTATTACTATTGACTTCTGAATCTCACCTCTAATATCATAACCATTTCGTTCGTTCTCCAGTGTCCAAGCTGCCCTAGCTGGTGCCGTAGCAAATCTCCACTGTCTCCCAGAGAAACTAAACCCAGTCATCAGGCCGCTGATGGAGAGCATCAAGAAAGAGTCATCGGAAGAACTGCAGAAGGAATCGGCAAGAAATTTGGCTGTACTCCTTTCACAGCTAACTGGGAGAGACCCTAGCCCTAATAATAAAGTGCTTGTCAATTTGAAGGCTTTTTTGAGGTATGTTTTGTTGAGTTTTAGTTTACTGTGAGAATTTTAAAATCGTATTTGTCAATGTGAAGAAGAATAGCCTTAAAAGATATCATATAACCAATAGGATAATTCACGTCGAGTAATAATCAAGAGCGTATTAATTCTCAAGTGTCCATTTTAAGACACTGGAGCAAACCTTCCTACCTGTTACACGAGTAGACCAAACTTCTGAATTAGAAATTCCTAACCCACTTGGAAGTTGCTGGAGAAAATATTCTTTAAATTAGGAATGGTTGGTGAAGGGTACTGCAGAAAACCTTGTGGCATTATACCCCATTTCTTAAGTAATAAACTGACCTTTTTACGCTACAATGAACTCTTTTTATAAACAATTAACAGATGTGACCCTGAGATCACCCCCCGAATCTCCTTAGCCGATGCTGCCGAAGAATCCCCCAATGATACTGGCAGTGAGAGCGGAGAAGATATTGAGTGTATTAGAAATAAACAAAGCAAAGAACGTGAGTATTGTTCATTGCAATTGAAGTTTCCATCACATACTTTTTTAAATCTTTTTGTTCATGAAAACCTCATGGTGGGGATTATTACTAATAAATAAAGAATAAATAAAGGAAAGAAAAATTTCGACACATGCGGGAATCGAACCCGCGACCTCGGGTATACGCCCCGACGCTCTGCCAACTGAGCCACCGTGTCAATTGGCTGCCAGTGCGAAATTCTTCTTTCCTTTGTTTCCTTTTCCTTTTAAGTAGTGTTTGCGTTTCCTACCTCCGAATTTTTACTAATTCGGAAGGCCACCTGTTTACCTTTTCAGATAGAATGCAAATGTTGAGAACGCCTAACTATCACATAATTTGTACGTTTTTTTTTTCAAGAAAACCTCATGTGCGGATTATTACTAATAAATAAAGGAAAGAAAAATTTTGACGAAAATTTTGTCGAAATTTTTCTTTCCTTTATTTATTCTTTATTTATCACATACTTTTGTTGTATGGTATTAATAGTTTGTGTGCCCCGCTGTGCACATTGTGAAATTTTGGTGACACGGGAATAAACAGTACTTTCTGCTATTAAATGTATCGTATTTTAGAATCTTTGTCAAATCATGATATTGTGTTGTGTGCATCTAAGAGAGGTGAATGTACATACATACATATACTCACGCCATTAGTTCCCATTGGGGTAGGCAGAGACTATTGATCGCCACTTCGTACGATCCTGACAAACCTCTCTAGCTTCGTTTACATCCATCAATCTTTTCATACATGCTCTTTTATTCTTCATACTTCGGACGCCAGCCTTTTTGAGCACACTTTCAATTTGGTCCAAGAGAGGATGAAGATAGAAAATTGGCAAAAGGGATCTATAGAGCTAGTGTGGATGGTAATGTTAGTAGAGGACGACCACGGAGAACACACTTAGAGGTGAATGTGTTTTTAGTTATAAAACCAATAGACTTGCTTCATTTATCAAGATGCTGAGCATGCGAACCGAGGTAAATGAGACGTTGTAAATGCATTTATTTTTACATCCGCTTACAAATAGTTGTTCACTGAAATAATAACTTGTAGCGTTTCTATCCTTCGTACATATTCAAACCAGTAAAACATATTCAAACCACTATCCGTAGATATTAACCCATTAATTCCTCTAACCAGTGGACAAATTCAACGGCATCCTGACATTGTGGGAGCAACAGCGAGTGGCGAGCAAGTCTGTGCCGAAACGAGGGAGACCCCCCGCGGCTGCCTACCTTGATTCGGGACAGGAGGATGAGGTAATGTTATTATATGAGAATAATTATTCTTTGTCTCATATTTCAAACGGACGTTAGGTACTCTGATCACAAAAAAACTATTGGATGTATTTTAATGAAAATTGGTTCACCGACAAGTAATTAGACCGATTTACATATTGCATGCTTTTTAATCGGGAAAAATTTGCTTATATTGGTTTAAATTCAACCATTCTTTATTTGGATTAACCCTTTTTAAGGCAGTGGCAACTATATTACCACCATCATTTCAACCTTACCTACCTTGAAATAGAAGTGAAATACAATGAATTTTTGATCATACCTCTGCCTTATTAAGGATTAATACACTTGGGAGTAACAGAGACGAATTAATCGACTGTGCAAAAAAAAAGTAGTTTATATCTATGTAATCAATCAAATCAAAATCATTTATTTCGGATTATTCATCCATATAGTAGTTAGTAATCACAAAAACTTAAATACCTATGTTAGTAACAAAAATAACATATAAAATTAAATACATAGACAATGCTTATGTAATGCTTGTAAATCTTCCGTGATTTTTATGCTCATATAGCATGTTCTCATTCACCTAATTAAATATAAAAATGATAAACAGTAAATTTAAGTAACAAGTTAACATTAATATTTATTTTATTCAAGAGTTTAATAATGACTACCATGAATAAATAATATAATCATAATAATAAATTTCTTCTCCAGGCCCAAAAACTCCTCCGAATTCAGCGCCGCGGCGCCACATTGGCTCTGACCAGCCTCACCAAGCACTTCGGAGACGAGCTGCCGAACACGCTGCCCAAACTGTGGCAGTTCGTCAGCGAGCCCTTCCAACTAGTGCTGGCTGATCATGGTAATACGTACATACATATACTCACGGCTGTAATTCCCTAGAAGGGGTAGCCAGACCCAAGGAATTATAAATTCCTCAGCCACTTTTGGAAGTTGAATGGGGAAAAGATAGTAAAATAAAGGTTTTTGGTGATGGGTCTCCAACCGCATCGCCCAAAAATCCAATAAAAAGCCCCAATACCCTTAGTTGCTTCTTACGACACCCGTGGGTAGAAAAGGGTAGCGACATTCTAAGCCGGCACTACACGGTTATACGTGTTGACTGTTTTATATTACTGGCAAAATAGTCTGCTGAAAAAGAATACAGCTAATATTTAAAGTTTCCAAGAGAAGATTTGGCTGTAGAAAATGATATAGATCCTAGCGAAATCCTGCAAGTTTATAAGTTTGAATTTTTTTTTCTTAATCAGCCACAACAACCGAACAAACATGTATTATGTGGACAAGTATCGAATAAATATTAATTTTAAATCGAGTCAGAATAGATTATGTTTTTTTACAACAGTAGCGGCTGCCTAATGAAAAAATGCATTATTTTCTTTATTACAAATTAACGAGGGAATAATTAAAGAGTATATCATAGAAGAAAAATTAATGTGAGAGGAGCAAGAGAGATTTAATAAGATCGCCTGAAGTATCAAAAGATACCCACCCGAATTAGAATAAAAGGCGTGAGTGTAAGTAAAATAAAAAAACAGTTTTTAATAAAAAAATACTTCATAATTTTACATACACACATATACTCACGGCTATATTTCTCTAGAAGGGGTAACCAGACCTATGGAATTATAAATTCCTCAGCCACTTTTGGAAGTTGAGTGGGGAAAAGATGGTAAAAATAAAGGTTTTTGGTGATGGGTCTCCAACTGCATCGCCCAAAAATCCAATATAAAGCCCCAACACCCTTAGTCGCCTCTTACGACACCCGAAAGGGGAAGCGACATTCTAAGCCACGGCAAGTATATAAGCATATAAGGCTACGCTAACATTATAAAGCGCAGTGCCTTTAAAAAAACCCCTTTGACATAATAATGCGGATTGCAATCAATCAAATAACTTTTCCTTCGATCCAGAACTAGAAACCCAGGACGCTGAGGCAGCTGAGGAGCTGATTTCTCGTCTGCAAGTTTGGGAGACGGTGTGCGACCACATCGGAGAAAAAATATTTAGTGAATTGGTCAAGAAGGGAGAGGCTTTGTGTGCTTTGACAAGACACAGGTATGTATGTGAATTAATAATCTAACTAGTGGGTAACCCTGGCGCGACTACGTCGCGTCCAATAAAATGAGTTTATTTTGAAATTTTCCGACCAATCACAGCGCAGCTCTTTTGAATTTCTAGTGATTTTTTCTGATTGGCCGGTTTGAAAAAATTCCGACCAAACACAGCACATCTCTGATCGACTAATGTTTGCGCGCGCTTATGACACTCAAGCAACGTCTATGGGCCAAAATTGAAACTTTGAAATTCTGTAACAATTAACTAAATCCAGTTACATCAGATGTCTGAATTTTGTGCACACCACGGCCAAAACGACTGTACTGTACAAAACGATACCTGAACCAAATTTCTAGCTTAACTCATCGCGTCACAGGCTTCCGGGCAAGAAAGAGGCTTACAGAAATAATATATAAAGATGTCGTGTTAAAGTAGCACTATGGTATCTTTTTTTGTGTGGGTCACATGACGTGATTAAGTTTTATGGGGCGGGGGATATCCTTTGCATGTCTTGCAATTCTCTCAATTTAAACAAGAAGTTCTGGTTTAGAAAATGACAATGTTTTGGTATCATAGGCCGCTTCCTACATACATACATATACTCACGGCTATAAATCCCTTGAAGGGGTGAAATAAAGGTTGTTGGTGATGGGTCTCCAACCGCATCGCCCAAAAATCCCTTAAAAGTCCCAATACCGTTAGTCACCTCTTACGTACACCCACCGGAAGAAATGGGGTAATGCTATTCTAAGCCGACACTACACAGCCGCTTCCTACCTACCTGTAATTATTTGTACGATTGGGGATAGTTTTATTGGATAACTTTTGTATTAGTTCATTAGATTATGTTGTTAAAACACATTTTATGACTAAGCATTTGACGTCCAGGCTCAACTTGATCAATAATAAACTATGGCTTTACGTAATCTGCATTTTTATCTCTCATTTTGAATGAACAATGAAATAATATTTTAAATTAAATATAATGTTTTTCAGATTTACAGCAGTAAGACACATGGCTGCCCGCGCAATGGCCGCTTTAGCGTGTCGAGACCCACAAACAGCTATGGGATTCATTGTGGATAAGGTATGTTATTTTAAAACTTGCATCTTATTTCCAATGTTTTTGTAAAAACTTATGTGTTATTTGAGTTTAACTGTTAAAAAAAATCTTCCTAACCATGTTCATCACATTCTTTTTTTAATCTTTTTAAAATGGAATACTTTTACCATTCTTTTAAATTTTATAGAAAAGGATAGTAACCTCATAAACGTTATTAACAATATAAATCCAGTTGCTCCTCGCACTATACGCGCGGCCGATTGTATCTTATGTTTCTTCACCCTTCAATTGAAATTGATAGGAAAATATTTATTCTTTTTTTTTTTTGGAATACTTACAGTTAAATTATTCAATAAATGTTTATAAAATCAGTTATAAAGTAAGCCAATAACAAGTATTCGCAAATAAAGTACATAGAGAAATAAATATCTTACAAAGTAAAAACAATTATTTTATAAGTAACTGTTGCGCTCGCATTGGGACTAAAAAGAGTCATTTATAAAGATACGCCTTATCTCTGCGGGTTTTGTGTGAAATAGGTCCAGATCTTTGTGTTCCTTTACCAGCTCATTTAACAATGTACTAGTTCTTAAAAAGAACGAATTTCGACGGTAGTTTGTTCTTGCCTGCAAACTCGCCAATGGTTTATTATGTCTAATAGATAATCTAGTGGGTACGTTTTTTTTAATATTGTCGAATAAAGATCAGTGATATAGTAAAATAAACTCCAATGAACAAATATAACAATACAAATTTTATATTCCAGTTACTCCCTGCGCTATCTGACGTCCGAAGCGACCATATTCGAGGCGGCGCGGCCGAGTGTATCGCAAGAACAGTGGACGCGTTAAAATTAAGATGCGTGCCTTATATTGTATTACTGTTGGTGCCTTTACTAGGTGAGAATGTTGTTTTATTATGTTATATACGGGTTTGGTTACTATGTGATGCATATATATATATATATATATATATATATATATATATATATATATATATATATATATATAATATATATATATATGCTATATGCTATATATAATATATTAGATTTGCTGTGTACTGTCGGCTTCAAATAACACTACCCCTTTCTACCCGTGGGTGATCGTAAGAGGCGACTAAGGGTATAGGGGCTTTTTAAGTGGTTATTGGGCGATGTGGTTGGAGACCCGTCACCAAAACATTTATTATTACCATCTTTTCCCCAATCAACTTCCAAAAGTGGCTGAGGAATTTCTCATTCCAAAGCTCTGGCTACCCCGTTAAGGGATTTAGAGCCGCATATATGTATGTATGTATGTATAGATTAGATCAGAAAAAATAGTTTGTAATGTTGTGTTTACGCATATGAAAGTAACGTACTTACACCTTAAATATACAAGTTTTAACAAAAAGGGGGGGAAAAGCCGAGAGGGGTTTGTTTGGTAAATCATTATGAAGTATTAGGGACCAAACGACTATCTCTATTGGGGCTCACGGCTATAAATCCCTAGATGGGGTAGCTAGAGCTAAGGAATTAGAAATTCCTCAGCCACTTTTGGAAAGTTAATTGGCTAAAATATGGTAAATGAAGGTTGTTAGTGATGGGTCTCCAAACACATCGCCCGAAAATCCCTTAAGCGCCCCAATACCGTTAGTCGCCTCTTACGTACACCCACCGGTAGAATTGGGGTAGTGCTATTCTAAGCCGACACTACACAGTATATATATTAATTTGATGGTTAAAAATGTTAAAATATTTCCAAACTCCAGGCCGCATGTCCGACCACAACCCATCAGTCCGTTCGATGTCGACCCGTTGCTTTGCGTCCCTCATCCAGCTGATGCCGCTGGACGGGGCCGTGCCGGACGCCGGGACCCTGTCTGCGGAACTCCGCGCGAGGAGGGACAACGATCGCCGGTTTATTGAGCAGCTGTTCAATCCGGCGACTATCAACGACTACAAGATACCGATACCTATTAATGCGGAGTTGAGGAGTTATCAGCAGGTTGGTTTGCTGTTTTTTTATTTTCATATCTTTGTGTTTAAACGGTTAAGCCTCGCTAAGAATTTGGAGGTCTCTGGTTCTATTTAGGATTAAACGTTGCAAGTTTATTTGATGTATTTTTGTTTATATAACTGTCTGTGATTTAACGGTAAAAGTGTTCTGCTAACGATCCAGAAGGTCAACTTTTCAAACTGACAGTGATAATATCGCCGTTACCTCTTCTAACTGCTTGCAAATATATTCGCGTCGCACTCACCGTTGCCAAGGTCGAACTAAAATAATTATATAAAAATGTTTGGAACTAACTCGATAAAACCAACGACAACTACGGAGGTGACCTTAGATTTGTCGAATATCGCTATTTAATAATTACCTATGATTACCTTTATTTATTCTTTATTTGTCATACTTCTTTTGCCATACATAAAATTTTATTAAATAGTATTTATATATGGTGAAAAATCGAAATCTTACTTTCGTGCAAGCGAGACAGATTTAGATAGTAATAAGCCTAAGAAAAGGAACGGATAAATTTATGATTACTTAGAACTAAGCTCTAAGATTGAACCCGATCATCTGAAAATTGTATTTACGGCAAAAGGAGTATGACAAATAAAGGATAAATAAAGGAAAGAAAAATTTCGATACAGGCAGGAATCGAACCCGCGACCTCGGGTATACGCCCCCGTCGCTCTGCCAATTGAGCTGCCGTGTCAATGGCTGCTAGTGCGAAATTCTTCTATCCTTTGTTTCCTTTACACTTTTAAGTAGTGTTTGCGTTTCCTACCTCCGAGTTTTTTACAAATTCGGAAGGCCATTTGTCTACCTTTTCAGATAGAATGCAAATGTTGAGAACGCCTAACTATCACATAATTTGATTGTTTTTTTTCCATTAAAACCTCATGTGGGGATTATTACTAATACATTTTTCTTTCCTTTATTTATTAGTAATAATTCCCACATGAGGTAATCATGAAAAAAAAAACAATCAAAGAAGTATGACAGTGGAATGAATGCATTAGACATGAGATCCCTCAACCTAGAGAACCTAGTTAAGAATCACATATTTTCTCCTGAAACCATCATTTTTTTTATTAAACCCACGCATTGGTTTATCCATTACATTCCTTTACTAATCCCAACAAAATCTTCCTCATTCCAGCGCGGAGTGAACTGGCTCCGTTTCCTCCAGCACTACGGCCTGCACGGGGTCCTCTGCGACGATATGGGCCTAGGAAAGACATTGCAGGCCGCCGTGGCCGTGGCCTGCTCGCACCACGAGCGCGGCCTGCGTGGCCTGCCCGCCCTGCCCTCGCTCGTCGTGTGCCCGCCCACATTGACTGGTAAGCATTGTGATGTGGAACTAATATGCTTCTTCTCTTTACGAACACCTTCCGAAGCAACGGGTTATTGAGTAAATTTAAAAATGGTGACGTTCAAAAATTGATAGTTTTTAACTTACATACATACATATACTCACGGCTATAAATCCCTTGAAGGGGTAGTAGGTAGTAGTAGAGCTAGGGAATTAGAAATTACTCAGCCACTTTTGGAAGTTGCGAGGGGAAAAGATGGTGAAATAAAGGTTGTTGGTGATGGGGCTCCAACCACATCGCCCAAAAATCCCTTAAAAGTCCCAAACCGTTAGTCGCCTCTTACGCACACCCACCGGAAGAAATGGGGTAGTGCTATTCTAAGCCGACACTACAAAGCAATTGTGCTGAGCATTGTGATCAGTGGAACTAATATATACAGGCTTGTACTCTTTGTGTAACATTTTGTAAACATACCTTTTTTTTTTTACGGTTCATCAGCAGGTGGGACAAAAAGTTAGGAAAAACTATACAATAAAAAAATCTATGGGCTAATGCACACCTAATCAAAAGAGGAACTCGCTACGCTAAGCAAATCAATAATCTCTTTATCTACGTGCCAAGGGATTCTGTGAGACCGTTAATGAATAAATGATGTCACTACTTTTCCTGACTTAACGAAATAAATATTTTAGCATATTTAGACCGCTTATTGATCTAAAGTTTGTAAATATCATGCATTTTCATAACACTATCGTATTTCCTTACACCTATCTCATTTACACTTCACGCCTCCGGCACATCTTTTTATTGTCTCTATTGAATTTTATCCTTTCACGATTAAGTTGTTGATTATCTGCTAAAAAGAATATTCAGATTGTTACAATAAAAATCTTTCACGCTTTCCAGGTCACTGGGTATTCGAAGTAAAGAAATTCATATCTCCAAAATACCTCCAACCTTTGCAATACGTGGGTCCCCCCGTAGAGAGAGAACGACTGCGCACCCAAATTAAGAATTACAACCTTATTGTGGCCTCCTACGATATTGTGAAGAAAGATATAGATTACTTCAGCACTATTAAGTGGAACTATTGTGTGTTGGACGAAGGACATGTCATCAAGAACGGGAAGACCCTGGCTTTTATGGCCATTAAGCAGCTGGTGGCTAATCATCGGTTGATACTTACTGGGACTCCTATACAGGTATATTTATGAAAATACAGTACATACATGAATTAAACTAACACTTGTGTGCTTTGCTTCAATTATTATGTTAATTTTATCCTGTACAGAGTTTGAAATTTAGTACAGATTGCCTGTTAATTATGGATAGGCCCAGGAAAATGTATGCGTAATAAAATGTATCGCGAACATTTTACGCTCTGCGGTCATACAACTGATTCAATGGAAGCCTGCAACCTTCGAACGAACATGTCGTCTTTAGAATTAATAGCCAGTGCGGCACAAGTTTTGACGCATTGTATTGTTGATGACTTTAAAAATCTTCCGCGGTTTTAGGATTCCAATATTTATAAGAAAAGTCGTGAAAATACATTTCTGTTGCTATATTTTTCATGATTAGGATCCCACAACACGCTCTGATTTCGATATACTTCAATTTGATACATTTTTCTTCGGACTCCATTCGTACTTACAACGTAGGTTCGCAGAGCGGAAAACACCGTTCTCTGCTTGCGTCCACGAACACACTGCGCTCCGCTTTTTGTTCGCGTAAATAAATAATTATCCATATAATGATATAAGTTCAGATGAAATAAAGACGAAATTGTGTTTTCTGAAATAACAAAATTTATTTTATTCACATCACACTTATTTAAGGTAGTAAAGAAGTGATATCCTTTACATCCATATTACAACCAATGTATAATTGTTTTGTTTTCAATAGTTATTCTAATTTGCATTTTTTTGTATCGTCTGTATAACAATTGGTAGAAACTTAATAGGTCAAGAACTTCTCTGTACTTTTCTCTTATTTGAAATATTGTGTACCGTTTGTTTCTCAAATAAATAAAATACGACAGATATCAGTTCGCCTGTTTCGGAGCGCACAACGTTGCCCGCTCCAAGTTCGCAAGCGTATCCATTGCGCAAGCGCATGCAGGAGTGCGGAGCGTAAAAGGTTTGCGAACATAGTGGATACCCACCATAAGGATATTTCAAATTGGTTCAGCAGTGTATGTAGTACAGGGTTCCAAATATAGAACATTGCCTGTTGGTAATTTACTAACACGTAATGCACTAAAGGTTTTTTACGGGACTTACTAATAGATCTGATTTAACGTATAGAACTTGTACAGTTCTATTATTATACAATTTCTTCATGACAACCGTGATAGCCCAGTGGGTAGAACACTCGGTTATCGTGCAAACGACTTGTGTTCAAATCCTGGGTCGGGCCTACACCAATTTGTCTTTTCTAAAGACATATGTGTGGTTAATTTATCATGGTTGTTAACGGTGAGGGAAAACATCGTGAGGAAACCCACATGGCTGAGTTGCACTTAGTCATGTGACAGTGTATTCGTACAAAACGGCGATAGGCCTGCCCCCTATCACGTGAGTACACTGTCCATGCAAAACGTGGGTACTCTGAACACCAGGTGACAATGTCACGTGATGTTCAGAAGTATTAGTACCTCTGCCAACCCCTTCGGGGATATTCGGCGTGAACGTTTATGTTTATGTTCTTCATGACATTAATAATTCCCCAGAACAACGTGCTAGAGCTGGGGTCGGAGCGCGTGTTTACTTACGGCCAGTTCTTTATGATCATTGTAACATTGATGGTTCCCACAAGGCGGACTGACGACTTGATCAAGGTCGCGGGAAGCTGATGGTCACAGAACCGGTCTGTGTTGAGATCTTGGGGGAGGCTTTTTGTATCGTATTATATTTGAACGGGTAATTTTCTGCAAATCGACGTCTACTATGCGTCTGTTTTGCGTGATAAAGGGATGGCACTACTCTAGCCATCCCAGCTCACTAAGGAAGTTCAGGATCCCCCTAATGTCCTTGAACACCTCTGGGCGTGACCTGGCGTCACCCAGCTGTGTTAACCTGTAATCTGTACACTCGAGGAGCATGTGCGCAGCTGTTTCTTCCATTTCTATGCCTCTTTGGGGAGGCTTTGTAAAGCACTGGGTGTCTATTGGCTGATGATGATGACGATTAATAATTATTGATAATTCCCCAGAATAACGTGCTAGAGCTGTGGTCCCTCTTCGACTTCTTGATGCCAGGTCTTCTAGGGTCAGAGCGCGTGTTCACGGCGCGGTACTCCCGGCCCATATTGCAGGCGAGGGACCCCAAGGCCTCTCCAGCCCATTTGCAGGCAGGGGCTTTGGCTTGTGAGGCTTTGCACCGGCAGGTGAGGAGGTTTTACGTTTACGTTATAGTAGTTTTATCATATTTTTCGGATACAATTTCTTTTTGTTTTGTAGATGTAGTGGAAAATTATTGACTCAAAGGGTTGCGATATCCTTTATTACTTATCACGAATTTGAAAGGCTGGCAATAGGAATATATTGGTAAACAAATTAGGAATACCGTATATTTATTAGTTGGATTGTTTAAAGTCCATTTCACATGTTACTCAATTTAATATATTTCACGAGTTATAAAAACATTGCATGATGATATATTCTTTTTGATCACTACATCTTGGAACCCAAGGACAATGTTGAAATAATTTGATGTTATAACTGTACCATATTTATAACTGTACCTTGATTACACCAACGATTTGTACACTTATGGTTTGCAATAAAAGTTTGAGTTTGAGTTTGAGTTTGAGTTTGAATATCTACAGGACAGGCTGAAGCGTCCCACAATTTTAAATAAGTGGCAACCCTAAAAAGTTTAAATTAAAGAGGTATTCATTTGTTCCTCACCATAAAGGTTGACTGGAAGAAATCGCGTTAAGGCGATAATAATAATAGGCCTTTGTGTACATTGACTGTTTTCTAATTTTTAAATACTGTTTATATGTTGTGTATTTGTATGCAATAAAGTGTTTATTATTATTATTAACCCTAGTTTAATGTCTCTTTATTAATGTTTATATATATAAAATTTTGTTGTCGATGGAATCTATTTTAATTACCCACCAAAACTAATCTACAGTAAGTTTTATAGTCGACCAACCTGCACTAGGCGAGCTTTTTAGACTATAGCTAATTAAATCAAGTAGGAGACCATACATGTACTTAGATGACGATGATGATAAAACATGTTCCCCCCAGGTCCTCCCCTTCCTCCTGCGGCGCGTAAAAGAGGACGTGCTCAAAGAGCTACCTCCGAAGATCACTCAGGACTACTATTGTGACCTCAGTCCTCTTCAAAGACAATTGTATGAGGACTTCTCTAAGTCGCATCTGGTGCATGGCATTGATTCGACGAAGACACACGTGTTTCAGGTTTGGAAGTTGTTTTATACTAGCTTGTACCAGGTTTTTTTTTCGGAATGTAAAGAACACAATAGAACGGGTTTTGCTGTTCTAAGTCTCACCATTAACAACCGCATTCCGTGATATATTGTATAATATGTTTTATATATTTATTTATTAAAAATTCTCAGACTCTAAACTTTTACGTCGTATATCGCCGAAGGTGTTGGCAGAGGTACTGATACTTCTGAATTGTTACCTAGTAATCAGAATACTCATTGCTTGGACAGTGTACTCACGTGATAGGGGGCAGGCCTATCGCCTTTTTGTATTAAATGTAATAAATAAATAAAATAAATAAATAAATAAAAATAAATACACTGTCACATGACTAAGTACAACTCAGCCATGTGGGTTTAGTCACCGTTAACAATCATGATAAATTAACCACACATTTGTCTGTAGAAAATTCAAATTGCTGCACGATAAGTGGTGTTTTACCTACTTAGTTATCACAGCTATCATCAATTTAAAACCATATCTCGTAATAACCTTCTGACTTTTAATGATCCCCAGGCTCTCCACTACCTGCAGAACGTGTGCAACCACCCCAAGCTGGTGGTGTCGGGCGAGCACCCGGCCGCCGCGCGCGTGGCCGCCACGCTCCACGCCGACCGCTCCACGCTGGACGATATTAAACATGCTGCCAAGCTGCCTGCGCTGAAGTGAGTTGTTTATTACATGCATACCTATATTATTTACATAATAAAAAAACTGCCACTTTTGGAAATTAAGGGGGGAAAATATTGTAAAGTGATAGTGGTTTTTAATGATGGGTCTCCAACTGCATCGCCCAAATATCACTTAAAAAGCCCCGATATCCTTAGTTGCCCCGATCTCTTACCGACAACAGGAAGTAGAACGGAATTGTAATATACTAAGCTGACACTACACGCGCAATTAATTGATGCTCTCTGGATAAAATACAGTGTTGCAAGTTCGAAATAAATATTTTGTGATTTAAATTTGATAGGCACTCAAGTGAATATTCTGCTTAGAATTTGTAGCTTGTAGAATATGTGTTTAAAGTACATCATTTTAACTAAAAGCAATAATGAATAGAGGATATTATTTCAAGTTTGGAACCGAATTTATTATGATTTAAATTTGATTAATAATTTCTAGCTTAAGCTTTATGGATGTAACTAAATCTTGAAATGTTTGCTAGCATCGTAGAAAGATGCGATCAATAGTTTCTGCCTAACCTAATGGTAACCAATAGCGCAAGAGTTATTCCAAATTTCATGGAATCACCCTATCATTTCACCATATAAAAAACTCACTCATTTTTTTTCATCTCCTTAGACAACTCCTTCTGGACTGCGGCATAGGCACCTCTCACGAGAACGACACAGAACCCGTAGTTTCCCAACATCGAGCCCTCATCTTCTGCCAGCTCAAGAAGATGCTGGACATCATAGAACAAGACCTGCTGAAGAAGCATCTACCCTCAGTCTCCTATTTGAGGATCGACGGCGGAGTACCGGCCGTTTCGAGACATTCTATCGTCCAGAGGTTTAATAACGACGTGTCTATTGATGTGCTTTTACTTACTACTGCTGTAAGTTTTATTTTATTTAATTTGTTTTTGTGGGTAGTTTCAAAGAAAAGAGTTTTGCAGTGTTAGCTTGTGATTTTAAATGTGGTAGTGGGTAATGGTAATAAGGGTAAACGAAGAAGGTGTGATAGAGATGAATGATTTATATCAACTGAAATGATTATTAAATGAACAGCAAGCAATTCGGTATGCAAAGTTTTACTAAAGTGATGCTGATTACAAAACTATTTCGAGATATTATGGTTATAAACAATATTTTCTTGAAATTATATCAATTGAAGCTAAGATGACTGTTATTTTATAAAAAAAACTGTAACAGTGTTTGACCTTCAATGTTGTTTCAGACATACGGTTTTGCAGTTTATTAATAAAATATCGAAAATCATAGGTTTATTTAGTATAATATCGTAATAATTTCATTTGACATCAAAAATTCGTATTATGTTTTGTAATCAGCAACATTTTTATAAAACATTTCGCTTCATTTGCATGTCGCTACGTGATTTTATCAATCGATGACGTCATAAAGTACAAAAGTTGAATAATCTTTAAAAAATCATAACTTTACAATTACTCATTTTAAATGGAAAATGTTCAAATTAGTCTTTTATTTTCGTGTTTACTACCGAATAAAAATATTTAATAAATACCAAAAAAAAACTTTGCATACCGAATTGTTGTTGAATTCCAACAGTAATTGTCCAAAAATGTGACACAGATTTTAAAATTGGTTTTCATTTTGTCGCTTAAGTAGTCTTGGATCGACTTTTAATTTAATAGCATTACTCTAGACACTCAAGTTTGTTAAGAAGCAATTTAATGAGAAATGGGAATAACCCGATTTTAACTGTCATATTATTTTCTAGGTGGGCGGCCTCGGCGTGAATCTAACGGGCGCTGACACGGTGATCTTCGTGGAGCACGACTGGAACCCCATGCGCGACCTGCAGGCCATGGACCGCGCGCACCGCATCGGCCAGCGCCGCGTGCTCAACGTCTACCGCCTCGTCACGCGGGACACGCTGGAGCAGAAGATCATGGGGTGAGTGAGCTCACTTGCACTTAACCTTTCAGAGGCACCATTGAAAAAATTAAATTAGTATTTCTGCTAAAATAATTCATCGAGCCCGGCGGCTATAATATTTTGACTATCACAAATAACGTTTTAAACGGCGCGCTTCGACAGTGGCGCCCGGGCGCCTCTCAACCGTTGACGGAATTTCATCATTAAAAGTTGACGCGCCCGGGCATGTCCTGAACCGCCGCGTAGCAATACAGCATGGAAAACAAGTTTTTATAACTATCTCAAATAACGTTTTAAGCGGCGCACTCCGACAGTGCTCCTTAAACGTTGACGGAATTTCATAATTATAAGCAGACGCGGCCGGGCTCTCAACCGCTGAAGGAATAAAAGTATTTAATATGCCGTGTAGTGCCGACTTAGAATGTCACTACTTCTTTCTACCTCTGGCGTGAACCTAACCAGCGCCATGTGCTCAACGTCTACCGCCTCGGAACACGCTGGAGCAGATTATGGGGTCGGCATCTTATCACTTTTATTAGCTAAGGAAAATAACAGTAAATTATTATGGCGTCAACGTATATGGAATTGATGTCTAGTAATCAACATTTTGTGTCAAACCGTTTGGGTAGAAAGCAAAAATCGTAATGTGGATATGCCACAAAGATCGTAACCTTTTTCGAGTAATATGTTTTATCTTATTTCACCACTATATATAAAATAAATGCGATATGTTCACTATACTTATCAATCAGTATTTATGATCTAAGTGTTTCTTATGAAATCGATTGAGTATTCTTTCATATTCCTTAATATCCAGGCCCATCTTTTAAAGAAAAGTCATCGTCTGATGGCCCCTTGTTATGCTCTTAATACATGTTCCTATTATCAGTTCGTATAATCGACTAATTAAATCTGTAACATCTTTCCAGATTACAAAAGTTCAAACTAATGACGGCGAACACAGTAATAAGCAGTGAAAACGCCGCAATGGAGACAATGGGCACGGACAAACTGCTCGATCTGTTCCAGTTCTCAGAATCCGGAGATTCTAATTCCGGAGCCGGTAACTCGTCCGGGAAATCCGTCCTGGACATACTTCCGGATCTCTGGGACGACAAACAATATGAGGAAGAGTACGATATGACTAGTTATATACAAGGACTCAATAAATTAACGAATAATTCTACGTAATTTCCGTATGGAACTAAATACAAGAAATGAATGCAATCACGAACGAATGAGTGAATGAAAATATTTATGAGCGTGCATGTTAAGAGTTAAGAGTTGGTTAAGTGAAGTTAACTAAGTAACTACGACAGAATTACTATCATGATTAAATGTTTAAATCTAGTATCACTCAGCGCAGGAATAATCAAATATTTTCCGGCAATGAACGTTTAAAAACATTGAAAGTGATTAAAGAACTGAATACAATTAAATGAAAAGTTGCAATAATTTTTAGGTCAATTAAACGTAAATGTTTGTGATAGCTTTGATGAGTATGTTAAATTTGTAGCTTAATTAATAGCAACTTAAAAAATAATTACAATTAGGTGGCACTTCTTCAAAATAAGTACAGCAACATACATACATACATACATATACTCACGCCATTAATTCCCATTGGGGTAGGCAGAGACTATCGATCGCCACTTCGTACGATCCTGACAAGTACAGCAACTAATGCGCGAATTGTAGCTTCCATAAGATGATCAATTAGCAATTTATTATAGCATATTTCTCATAATAACAGATGATTCTTATTTGGAATTATTTATTCCTAATAGCTTAATATAGCGCTGACCAACAATATGTGACCTGTACTAAAAATTATGCCTCATTATGAAGGCAATTTCACTCAGTCGAGATATTCAGGTAATTTTTATAAATCTTCACAGCTTATTAAATGCATAGCTTGATATTACCTCACATATTCTTATTGTAAACTTGATTCTTAATTATTGTTTAGCTGTAAGCCAGTCATTTCTTGTTAGTCACTCTTCAAATTAGTTTTAAATGTGTGCCGTGAATGTTTTAAGTTCCGTTGTGTGAGTGCTTTTCTCTTAACGCTTATTTTAGCGATAAGTATTATGAAACATTATGCGCAGAGGCAATCAAATAAGCTCTGCTAAAATATGTTATTATCGAAATATTTTATTCCTTCATTCAACTTTTTGTGTAAAAAGAAACAATATACAGCCGTTTCTAATAATATTACACTTACTTTGTTATAATTAATTGTTCTCTTTTGAATTTTCTGTACTCATAAAAACTGTCAACACGATCGGTTTAGAATTGAAGGACGATTGCATACAAGTTGTGACCTGTTTTTCACCGCAAAGGAAAGAGAGTTATTTTAAACATAAAATGAGGATAAGCTGTGTTAGACAGTTTGAGAAAGAACTCAGATCAACAAAATTTTACAGAAGCAATTGGTATAGAAAATTATGCATACTTGTTTGTTTGAATTTATTATAGCATAGTAGAATGTTGTCAAGAAGGTTAATATTTCACATACTGCTTCCCTAGCGCGCTCTGGAAACTGTCTGTAAACTTCGGATAATCAGTTTTGTTCAATACACGACTTTCAACTTATTTATGCGGTAATGTTTGTGCTTTTTATGTTAGTTGATTCTATCTTACGTGTGTATTTTTATTTATGTGTGTTTGTTTATGTTTGACGTGAATGACAAATAAACATTAGTAAGAAATAAAATGGTTTTATTTTCTGACCTTATTTAATTTAAATTTATTTTTTTGTGGGTCTTAAACAGGGACGTTGGATATTCAGTCTGGAGTCCGATCATCAACTATCCTTTATTATAAGAAAGAAATAAAGAAAAAGCTTTATTCTCCTCGTGAAAACGAAATCTATTCACTCATCTTCTAAAATTAGGACATATATTTAGATATAATAGAGATATGTCAATGAACTCAAAAAGTCATACCTACTCATCCATAGTTATTAAAATTAATTTATAAGTTGTGGTGTTATCAGAAGCGTAGTCGTATCAAATAGGTATTCTTACTGTGTGACTGGGGCGACCGACAACGTTTCTATTATTTTTATACTTGCGTAATATTTGAATATGTTGTAGGTATTTTGTATTTTTTTGAGAACGGACACATGAGACCATACCCTCATATCTATACTTATAATAAATCTGTAGAGACGTCAATTCTGTACATGAAATATATTGTCAAAATAACTATCAGGGGGTGATTAGTGATCGATACTGATGCCAAAAATGTAAGCAGTAAAATTTTTGTCTGTCGGTTTCGTTAAACCTTATGGAAACAAAAACTACTCGACGGATTTTTACGAAACTTGGCACAATTATTCTTCATACTCCTGAGCAGGTTATAGTATACTTTTCAGCAGAGTAGTGAAGGGTAATTGTGGGAACTTTTGGGAAAACGGGAGATTTTACTCCGTTTAATAAACTTCCGTCGCGTGTGCAGCCTTAATAGTTAAAGTTACATAGAAATCACGTATTACGGAAGTATTCCACATAAAATTGTCAAAAAAATATTCCACAACAGCATATGTCTATCTTTTATGGTTGACTCACAATAACACGTGTAACTCCTGATAGCTTAGCAGTTCGGAGCAATCTGATTATATTTGTATACTCTTACGTTTATAATACTCTAACTCCTCCTTATTTATTATTTATTTATTTATTTATTTACGGAAAACAAACAGCTTTAACACAACAATTAGCAAAAAAACAATAAAAATTAAAACATAGCCAAAAAAAGTTTTCACATATTGGTAACGAACATGCGCTTAATTAAGTATTACTGTAAATTAACTAACAATATAAGAACTAGGAAAGATAGTAGATTAACAAATTTGACAATCAAGAAAGAAATTGTGGTTTTAATAATGAACTGGATAGAAATAGAAAGATTTGTGATCATCCTAAAAGAATAAATTTGCCATATTTTTTTTAAACAGTGAGGTATTGGTATTAAAAAAGTCTAAATCAACTTGACTACTCAGTGAATTAAAGCTTCGAGCCGCTCGAGTCATAAAAGTATTTCTGCGATAGTTCGTACGAGCAAGCGGAACAGCAAGAGTTTGTTGGTCCCGTGAAGTTGAGCGCGGTACCCTTAAGTGGATAGAGGACAATAAATCAGTGCAATCAATCATACCATTTGCGATTTTCATCAGAAAGTCTACATCTGCTATTTGCCTCCTAAATTCTAGTGGAATAAAATGGTATCTCTTACATCGCTCTATATAGTTGGTGTCTAAAGTTCCTGATTTGTATTCTAAATATCTCAGGAATCTTTTCTGTAAGGATTCCAACCTAGATATATAGCATTTATATCCGGGGTTCCAAACTGGAGATGCATACTCTAAGATGCTGCGCACATATGAGCAGTAAATAATTTTTATAGCTTTTATGTCATTGAAATATTTACCTGATTAAAAACCCCATCATTTTTGATGCTCTGTTGACAATAGATGTTATATGTTTGTCGTAGAGGAGCTTAGAGTCCTGAATAATGCCCAAATCCCTTATTTCATTTACCCTAATTAGCGTCGAATCTTTAATGCAATAATCAGTTAGAGAAGGTTCTTTTTTTCGAGTAAATGACATCACAAAACACTTTTCCACATTCAAATCTAATCTGCTTTTTTCGCAATAATCTTGAAATCTACGTAGATCATCCTGCAGACTATAGCAGTCCTGAAGATGATCCACAACCTTCATGATTTTCATATCGTCAGCAAATAAGACAATTTTTGAATAATGGAAACATTCTACTATATCGTTAATGAAAATCACAAATAATAAAGGGCCACGCAGAGAACCTTGAGGTACACCAGAAGGTATTCCTATCCAGTTAGATATAAACCCATTGGCAACAACACACTGGGTTCTTTTAGAAATATAGGATTCGAACCACCGGAGCAAATCACCATGAATACCTAACGCCTCTAGTCTCTCTAATAATAGAATATGATCAATTCGATCAAATGCCTTTCGGTAATCAGTAAACACAACATCAACCTGTCCACCCGCATCCATGCCGTTTGAAATAAAATCATGGGTTAATATGAGATTGGAAGTTGTGGACCGTTTTTTCAAAAAACCATGTTGTTCTGGCGATAGTAGGCATTTAATTGATTCATAAACCTGTTCATAGACTATACGTTCCAATATCTTGGCGAAACCACTAAGTTTTGATATTCCTCTGTAATTTTCTATACAACTTATATCACCTTTTTTGAGAATAGGAGTTATAAATGCCGATTTCCAAACCAATGGTATATAACCCTCTTGTAGTGATCTCTTAAATAAAATTGATACCGGAAATAGTAATGAGTCTGCACAATTCCTAATTACAATAGGAGATACATTATCTGGTCCTGCACTCTTCTTGATATCTAATGTCTTAAACAGCTGAAGGAGGCATGTGGGATCTATTTCAATTGTTGAAATAGTATTGACGAGTAGATTCGATTTCTTATCTGAATAATTTGGGAGGATCCTTGAATCGGATGCTACGAAATTTTTATTGAAGTAATCGGAAAAAGCATTGCATATATCTACCCCAGAAGTAAACGATCGATTTTCGTAGGTCATAGTAGATGGTATATCATTGTTTCCTTTTTTATTATTTTTAATATATGACCAGAAAGACCTATCACCTATTTAATATAACATTATTAAAAAAAGTTCACATTATTACCTATTCAATAAAAAAAGAATCATAGAAATCGGAATAGAAACACCAAAATAATACATGAAATGAAAAAATAATAGTCGCACGCGACAAAAACCAAATCTTTACTAATTTACATATTACATACTATAATTTAAATCTTTTTGTTCATGAAAACCTCATGTGGGGATTATTACTAATAAATAAAGACTAAATAAAGGAAAGAAAAATTTCGACACAGGCGGGAATCGAACCCGCGACCTCGGGTAGCCTCCGTGTCAATTGAGGCTCAGTTGGCAGAGCGTCGGGGCGTATACCCGAGGTCGCGGGTTCGATTCCCGCCTGTGTCGAAATTTTTCTTTCCCTTATTTATTCTTTATTTATTAGTAATAATCCCCACATGAGGTTTTCATGAACAAAAAGATTTAAATTATAGTATGTAATATGTAAATTAGTAAAGATTTGGTTTTTGTCGCGTGCGACTATTATTTTTTCATTCATGTATTATTTTGGTGTTTCTATTCCGATTTCTATGATTCTTTTTTTATTGAATAGGTAATAATGTGAACTTTTTTAAATAAGGTTATATTAAATAGGTATAATAATGACTAACGGTATTGGGGCTTTTAAGGGATATTGGGCGATGCGGTTGGAGACCCATCACCAACAACCTTAATTTAACCATCTTTTCCCCACTCAATTTTCCAAAAGAGGCTGAAGAATTTCTAATTCCTTAGCTCTGGCTACCCCTTCTAGGGATTTATAGCCGTGAGTATGTTTATCTCCGAAAATGAGCTAATAATCAGTTTGCGTTGAAGTTGAGTAAAACGCTATGAAGTATTTATAACAATCTAAAGAAGAAACTACTGGCGCCATCTAGTATGTAATATTAATAAATAAAGAATAAATAAAGGAAAGAAAAATTTCGACACAGGCGGGAATCGAACCCGCGACCTCGGGCATACGCCCCGACGCTCTGCCAACTGAGCCTCCGTGTCAATTGAGGCTCAGTTGGCAGAGCGTCGGGGCGTATGTGCCTTCGCATGTAGTTGCTGATGCTTCATCATGATCATTGGTTATTGATTATTATTGCGATCTAACGAAAGCATTTGATTGTGCAGATAATTAAATCAAGTTTATTAAAATTCTTTTGACACCAAACATGATTTGATATTATCATGCCAGTTTGATATTTAAAATGTATATTACGAAATTTATATTTCATCACATCATATAAATCTAAATATTTAGTGTAAAATATTTAACCCATGCATAACACTTGCGTGATTCAGAGGATCCTCGTTTTTTAAAATCGATTGTTTATATACAATATACATACATACATACACTGCCAAAATCATAACTCTTCGGCTTTGCCGTAGTCGGGTAAAAAGGGGGAAACAAGAAAGAAATTCAGATTTGCTTAAGGACAATAATGGTCAAGGTTACATCGTGTTTGAATCTACTGTCCACCTCATATCTGTTACTGCAAGAGCTCGAACTGCAGTAAATCCTAAGATGTTCCAGTAAAACCTAAGATCTACTAATTCCTAATGGTAAATGTCCGAAAAGGTTTTCGATTCGAACTTCTACCACCATTTCGTTGGTGAATCTTAGGATTTACATTAATGGCACTGTGAATGTTGAAATACCTCACAGTTAATTGACCAAAAAGACAAATACCTAAAGATCAAGTAAAATAAGTAAAATTCGGTTCTGGCACTAGTTTGGTTTGGGGCTCTCTCCGCGGGTGTCGAAAGAGGCGACTAAGGATAGACAGGGCGTTAAGATCTTAGCCCTTACAACAATCCAAGGACTGCCGTGCCGATGGATGCGTGGCCAAGGGTGAGCCTGGTGCGCTCCGGGTACTCAATAACTCTGGCTGTGTATTTCCCCCTGCTATTCGGGGGTACCAAATGTGTTTCAGAGCTTATAATAAACAGAGTAGCGGCAAGATGTAGCCCGCCACTCATCTTGCCGTAATGACAATGACAGAGCGTGCCAAGGAGTGGGACTTCTGCTGAATTTGCGAGATTAAAGTGGAGAAATTGGAAGAAGACGAAATTATTAGAGATGAATACGTGAAGAAATTAGACGACAGACTAAGTTACGTGATGACGACGGATGAAATTGAAATTGAAGAAGCGTGGGACGTGCTCAAATCTACGATTGTTAAAGTTGCGACGGGAGTATGTGGGGACTGAATAAGAGGAAAGAAGACCACCAACAACAACAACAACCTGGTGGGATAAAGATTTGAAAGAAGCAGTTGGAGATACTAAGAAAGCTTGGTTTAATTTACTAACGGTGAGAGTTAGACTGGTAAAAAAGCGGCCAAGAGCGAGATGGACTCGCTAATAAAGGGTTCCGTAGCAGCACTAGCAGCAGGTAGGTAACATAGTAATATACAAGTTTAAAATGTTTAGTTTAAAATGTTATTTACTTATCACTGATTTACTATAAGAAAACAATGGTTCACGTTTTATGCGTAAGGCCTGTGATAGTAAAATTATTGTTATATATTTCAGTGAAATTGATAAATTAGGTAAGTAATTTGATTTATGACGTTTAAAAATAGAACTACTGGCTAGATCTCATTCAAACCAATTTTCGTTAGTAGTTTGTATAGTAATACACAGCATATATTTTTTTCAGTTTTATCATGCCCATATTTTAGAAGTTACGGGGGGGGGACACACATTTTACCACTTTGGAAAAGTCTCCCGCGCAAACTATTCAGTTTTGAAAAAAATAATATAAGAAACCTCAACATCATTTTCAAATACCTTTTGATAGATACCCAACACGTATAGGTTTGATGAAAAAAAAAATTATGAGTTTCAGTTCTATGTATGGGGAACCCTAAAAATTTTGTTTTTTTTTTCAGATTTAATTTTAAAATCTTAATGCGGTTTACAGAATACATCTACGCACCAATTTTCAATAATGTAGTTCTTATAGTTTCGGAATAAACTGGCTGTGACATACGGACGGACGGACGGACGGACAGACAGACAGACATGACGAATCTATAAGGGTCCCGTTTTTGCCATTTGGCTACGGAACCCTAAAAATGTGGAACAAGTGAAGGAGTTGTATACCTGGCAAGTTTGTTTACTATGGATGGAAAGTGTGATGAAGACATCAAAAGAAGAGTGAAAAGAAGGGTAATGCGGTAAATGGAGCAATGAATAGCCTAATAACCAGTCAATAGTTTGTTTACTATGGATAGAAAGTGTGATGAAGACATCGAAAGAAGAGTGAAAAGAAGGGTAATGCGGTAAATGGAGCAATGAATAGCCTAATAACCAGTCAATCGGTGACTGAAAAGGCGCGTATGCATGATGCTTTTCTTGTTGGCAGCGACTGTTGGATGTGGCAGAAGAAGCATTAAAGCAGAATTAAATGCAGCAGAGATGAGGTTCCTCAGCAAAAATATATACGAGGGGCATGCCAACAGAAGTTAGATACTCCTTTCTCATTTAATTAACACTGACAAGCTATACACCATCTTATATGTTGGTTTTTTATTGACATATTTGAATAAAGAACACACTTCTTTACCAAGACCAAGAACAAGACCAAAACGATGGTTTTTGAGAGACAGGAAGATGTGACAGAATGCGTGATTGCGATTGATGGTAAGGATGTGGAACAGGTGAAGGAGTTTGTATACCTGGGAAGTTTGTTTACAAGGGATGGAAAATGTGATGAAGACATTGAAAGAAGAGTGAAAAAGGGTAATGCGGTAAATGGAGCAATGAATAGCCTAATGTCCTGTCAATCGGTGTCTGAAAAGTCCCGAATGGCTGTGCATGATGCGGTTCTTGTTCCTACGCTTATGTATGGAAGCGAATGTTGGGTGTGGCAGAAGAAGCATGAGAGCAGAGTGAATGCAGTAGAGATGAGGTCCCTCAGAAAAATTTGTAATGTTAGATTGTGTGACCGAGTGAGAAATAGTGTTATTCGTGAAAAGTGTGGTGTGAAAGATGATATTGTAAGAAAGATAGAAAAAGGAATGTTGAGATGGTTTGGGCACATAGAGAGGATGGATGATAGAAAATTGGTAAAAGGGATCTATAGAGCTAGTGTGGATGGTAATGTTAGTAGAGGACGACCACGGAGAACACACTTGGACCAAATTGAGAGTGTGCTCAAAAAGGCTGGCGTCCGAAGTATGAAGAACAAAAGAGCATGTATGAAAAGATTGATGGATGTAAACGAAGCTAGAGAGGTTTGTCAGGATCGTACGAAGTGGCGATCGATAGTCTCTGCCTACCCCAATGGGAATTAATGGCGTGAGTATATGTATGTATGTATGTATGTTCTTTTATTTATTTTTTATTTGAATAAGCATCATTAACTTTCCGAGAATCTGGCGAGAATTCACTTGCAACAATGGAGCTCAGTCGACGTGATTTCCGCGCTATGATTTATTATTACTTTAAAAAAGGTTTAAAGCCTCAAGAATGTTTTGAACTTTTGGCTTCTACTTTTGGTGAGTCTGCTTGTTCCCGAGCAACAGTATTCAATTGGTTTGCTGAATTTAAAAGAGGACTGGATGAGAAGGGGATGTCTTGAAGATGAAGCGAAGACAGGACGGCCGCCAACCGCGGTCACGCAAGAAAACGTTCGTGCAGTCGAAAACTTATTCGCGAAAACCGACGAATTACATATGTAGAGCTAGAGCGAGAACTAGGAATTGGATCAGCAGCAATGCAAACCATAATTCACGACCACCTTTCTCTCCGTAAACGTTGTTC
This sequence comes from Bedellia somnulentella, assembly GCA_963576735.1. Taxonomy (NCBI): domain Eukaryota; kingdom Metazoa; phylum Arthropoda; class Insecta; order Lepidoptera; family Bedelliidae; genus Bedellia; species Bedellia somnulentella. The sequence goes on along the minus strand of OY755178.1, from coordinate 17,811,693 downwards.
GAGATGGGTGCCGCACAAACTTACCGACGAGCAGAAAGACCATCGGGTGGATTGGTGTCAATTCATGATAGATAAATTCAACGGAGGCCAGAAAAAAAAACATATATGATATACTGACTGGTGACGAAACATGGCTATATAACTATGATCCCGAAGCAAAGCGACAGTCGACTGTATGGTGCTTTGAAGACGAGCCAACTCCAACGAAATGTCGCCGTGCACGAAGCACACAGAAACAAATGGTCGCCTCGTTTTTCTACAAAACAGGTCATATTGCTACTGTTGTGCTATAGAATGAAAGAACGGTGAACTCCGAATGGTATGTGACAGTTTGTGCTCCAACAGTAATATCAGCTTGGTGTGACAAGCGACCGAAGTCAGGAATCCGGCACCTTCTCTGGCACCACGATAATGCGGCGCCGCACACGTCTGCCAGAACACTAGACTTTTTCAACTCGAAAAATTTAATTCTCCCTCACCCGCCATATTCCCCTGACCTAGCGCCTTGTGATTTTTACTTGTTTCCAAAAATCAAAGAAAAACTAAAGGGGAAGAGGTTTGAAAGCAAAGAAGATGCGCTGGTTGCCTATAATTTCGAGATTTCTGAGGTATCTAAAGAAGAGTGGTCACAGGTATTTTTCAATTGGTTCAGACGTATGGAAAAGTGTATATGTGCTCAGGGTGAATACTTTGAAAAGATCGATACTTGTAATAAAGAATAAATTTTATCATTTTTGAGTATCTAGTTTCATTTGGCATGCCCCTCGTATGTTAGGTTATTTAATCGAGTGAGAAATAGCGTGATTCGATAAAAGCGCGATGTGAAAGACGATATTGTAAAAAAAATATAGAAAAGGAATGTTGAGATGGTTTGAGCACATAGAGAAGATAGATGATAGAAAATTTGTGAAAGACATCTATGAAATTAATGTTAGTAGAGGACGACCTCGGAGGACTACTTTGGACCAAAAAGAGAATGTGCTCATGAAGGTGGGTCTCCGAAGTATGAAGAACCAAAGATGCATGAGAGGATTGATGGATTATAACGAAGCTAGAGAGATTTGCCAGGATCGTACAAAGTGGCGATGGATAGTCTTTGCCTGCAATGATGTACTCACCTGTACCTGGAAGAAAATGATATTTTGCCCGAATTTCAATCTGGTTTTCGCAAAGGTCGGTCAACGGCATCAGCTTTACTTGACGTTGTTGATAATATTCTCAGCGACCAAAATAAAGGAAGAAGTACAATCTTAACTTTGCTTGACTTTTCCAGAGCATTTGAGTGTTTGCATAAGCCCCTTCTGTTATCTAAGATGGCTTATTATGGATTTGGCACTGCTGTGATTCGTTGGTTTGATAGTTATCTCTCAGACAGGTTGCAGTTTGTAGAGTTACGTAACAGAGACGGCAGCATTAAAACGTCGTCAACAACCCAGCTGTCGAGAGGAGTGCCCCAAGGGTCTATTTTGGGACCAATTCTTTTTATTATGTGTACATCTGACATAATAAAGACCATAAAAAACTGCATATCATATATACGCGGATGATCTCCAAATATACGCATCTGGACACCCCAATAAGGCTTTGGAGACGATTGATGCTCCTAACTCGGATTTAGAGCGGGTGGTTGCATGCTCTGAGAGAAACTGTCTTGTCTTGAACCCCAGCAAGTCCACACTTACATGGTTCTTGGGATTAATTGTCAAATTCATAAAACTATTGATGTTCTTTCGACCAATTGTGTAGTTATCAGTGGACAACCCATAGAAAAGGTAGTAGAAGCAAAAAATCTTGGCCTCCTTATGGATGGGGAACTTCGGTTCGAGATCCATGTTATTTCTTTGGTTAGCAATTGTTTCTATCGCCTTAAGGTCCTATACAGTATCCGCGATTATCTTAGTGAGGATTTGCGTCTCCAACTATGCGAATCGTTGATACTGTCAAAGTTGAATTACTGTGATGTTGTTTATGGTGGCTGCATTCTTGGTCGTTCCAAAAAATTAATTCAACGTGTACAAAACGCATGTGCACGTTTTTGTTTCCGCGTCCCACCCCGTTCCCATATCACTCCGTACCTGGACGATGCTAAGCTATTGAAAATGCAGGCACGTAGGCAACTACATCTCGCAACTTTGCTTTTCGGTGTGGTTTGGCATGAGACGCCTGACTACTTGTATAAAAAACTGCAATGGTCAAAAAGTGGCTACCAGTTTAAAGTCAGGGCGACTCTGCCGATGCATCGTTCTGCAGCGTTTCGAGGCAGTTTTAGGTTTGCAGCGTCCAAGTGAAGTGCTGGAATGATACTCCACCCCCAGTCCGTAATGCCGCCAGTAGAAACGCTTTTAAGCGTAAGTTTAAATGTTTTTTGCTTGTCCAACAAAATCCTTCCTTTAATTCTCCAGCTCTTGATCCTTAATTCAAGTACCGCATATCTCTAAAGTACCGCCTTTCCCTTAAACACTATCGGAAACTAACGGCAGCGTGAGTATATGTATTGTATGTGTCGTAGGATGATTTGATATTTAGGTTTTTTGCAAGAAACCTAGGGATTTTGCAAAAATCCGGATAATTAGACAACTGTTATAATATTTTCTAATCTTACTAGGTTTTTTGCAAAAAAACTAGTTGGTTTAGTATGACTCCGAAACGAAATGTCAGTTTTTATGAATACTGTACGCTGATTGGTCGATGGCAGTTCAACATAAACACGTCATCTCTGATTGGTTGTTAATTAAGACGTACTTACTTCATTGTTCCTACCTACATTTAATTTGATTATTATTTTAATTTTAGTTACAAAAAGTTCCTAAGTTTAAAAATAGTATTGTCATTTCCCTTTATAACTCTAGCTATAATACCTCAATACTACAATTTAAAACGTACTTACTTTATTGTTCCTACCTATATTGAAGACGTCCGTGGCCGAGTGGAAGGTGACTAGCTTTTGGGTCTGGAGGTTGCGGGTTTGATCCCCGCTGAGAGCAACATTTATGTGATGAGCATGTGTGTATTATTTTATTTTCAAATACCACAATGACGAACCAATCAGAATAAGTGTAGGCGAGCAATCAGAAACCATCCAATCAGCATTAAAGAAGTACAATCTCACTAAACCAACTAGTTTTTTCGCAAAAAACCTAGTAAGATTAGAAAATATTATAACCGTTGTCTAATTATCCGGATTTTTGCAAAATCCCTAGGTTTTTTGCAAAAAACCTAAACGTCAAATCATCCTACGACATAACATATGTAATGAATTTAAGGTATTTAATTAGTAGTCATAGTGAATGTACAGTAGTTTCGACCACGGCTATGCCGTGACCATTATTGTAAGTATGCGTAACTGAATTTATATCTGGTTTCTTACTTTTTAGACCCCTTTTACTTAACTTATTACGTCGGGTTTTAGTTTTTAGCCTCATACTATTTTTATTGTTGAATGGAAAGTTTCTTATTGGTAGTGTGGGTATAGCTAGAACTTGAAACTTGCTACCTACATTTGGTATGTTTTATTTAGGGTTGCCAGATTTTTTGTCAGGCCATACGGGACAAATGCTTAAAAAGGCTAAAAAATACGGGATTTCAGGTTTTTTCCCGGGACAAATGAAAAAACAAAATATGGTGCCATTCTTTATTATTTTTGTACTTTTCAGAGGAGCGAGTAAGTTTTGACATATTTTTCTTACTTTTTACATATTTATAAAAATCAATACAATTATAATCATAATTTGTCATTAGCTCACTTTTCATAAAATCTGGCGTACCTCTGCCAGCGTAGATCCATTGATTTGTAAGTAAAAATTGATGCATCGCTAAATACGGGAGGCTGCCCCGCCGGGACATTTCTAATTAGGCCTTAAATACGGGACGTCCCGGGAAATACGGGAAGTCTGGCAACGCTAGTTTTATTATTTATGTAATATAATTTATGAAATACCCTTCCTAAAGGGGTAAAAGCCCCTAGGTGTGGTGTGGAGTTCGTCTGCGCCAATACAAATGCGGAAGTCGCTCTTTTATGTCACAAATTAGCACATTCGTTTGATTTAGAAAATGATGCAGATATAGACCAGAACTAAGAAGAGCTCTTTTTTACACAAAAATACAATATGACACACTCAGTAATTAAAAAAGGGACTTTTTCGTTGTGTCGTGAAAGGCTCACCTCACATTGAAAGAGCGGCGAAAGCGGAGCGCATTTGCAGTGTCATATGTATTTTAACTTGGTTTCAATTACTAATACTGCATATTATTGCATGTCGCTGCGTTTCGCCACTCTTTCGGTGTGAGTTTAGCCTTATACTGACTGATTAGCAGGAAGGGATTTTTCCAAAAAATTCTCCCCCGTGTCTTCATTTTTGCATTTTTATGAAGTCCTTAGTTCGTTAAAGAATTATGTTGGTAAAGAAATAGTTTATGTTGGTAAAGAAGTAGTTGACAACAAATAAATACAAATCATCATCAGAACCTTTTCTGTAGTTCAGACGTGATTGAGTGCCGAGCATATAATCACTCAAAAAATATATCTCATTAGGGAAGAATATGGTCCCTCTAATCTACTTAGTTTAAACAAATCAATTTTCATACGACTATTATGTACAGAATTGAGAAATAGGCACCAATAGCTAAAGCACGCTGCCGCCCCGGTCGGCAGGCCGGTACCGCCGCAGAAGTTACGTCCCACAATTTCTTAATCTGTAATCTCTTTGAATATACTCATTTAACTCTCAACTCAACTCAAACGACGTATGGCCCCGAAGGGGTTGGCTGAGGTACTTATACTTCGTCGTTACCCACGTTTTGCTTGGACGGAATACTCACATGTTATATTTTTGTTTATGTTATATATGTAAAATTGGGTGTGTAATACAATCGGAAGCTCTAATAAGTTAGATATATTTTTTTGCTATAAAAATGTACAGTTAAGTAATTATATATTAACCTTATATATTTAAACTTAAACTTATATGATATGCAAATCTGGATTAATTTCGTCGTAGACGAAGAAGTTGATCATCATCAAATCAAAAGTTACAATGAAAATATTTTTTAATGAAATTTACTAACAAATTAGATAAAAAATAAAAAAACCTTTAGTTTGTAAAAAACCTTAGTAAAAACAAACTTTGCTGATTGCTTGTTGAATTCTTTTCTATGTACGTTCCGTTCTTCGTTTAACTTTTGGACAGATCAAGAAGTAGGTGGGCATAGATAGCTTTTCGTATTACAAGTACAAACGATACTTAATTATTTTTAAATTTTAATTTATAATCCATGTTTTTTTTTTATTTGACAAGAGCTTGTTGATTTTATTTGTCGTAAATCTTCAATTATAAATACGTTTTTTTACTCTGTATAACGTAACGTTGTAATGTTATCCGATCCGCCCGCCATGGTAAAAGTGCTGTGTGTTAGTGTTGTGTGATTAACTTTTTGTTTCTTTCGTAATTGTGTTGTTTTCTTAAAACTTTTAAGTTACAAGACTTCTAACGAAAGTTCCTCGATACTTCCTTTTAGATTTATTAGTTAACTTTCTGTTACAAAGTGCAAACATAAGTGTGTGAAGTTACTAAACAGAAGTTCACTTTTGGAATGTGTCAATGAGGTAAGAAACTATGGCATTTTATTGCTCCGTATTTTTAGTTTTCTGTTCTTTAACTAATATGAATTTATATATAATCGCGAGCATATCATGAGAATATTTTTTGTTTGTTCCATGTCCTAGATAGACTAAAAACATCATATTCATAAATAACTGTAAGTAAGGTTATGAATAATGTGTTGATTTTTGTAGGTTCGTTACTTTTACTTACTACAATATTTAACATATTATGATAAAGCGCAGTTTTAAAGTTTCTGATATATTAAAATCTTTCAACAGTTTACACTACAGAAACCTGGTTTTTATTTATGTTACATTGGGTACTCAGTAGCAATAATTGTGCTCCCAATAACTTTTTGTAACTTTGTTTGTAATATTACAAGTGAATCCTATTTATATGAACACTGTTAGTATCACTGAATTAAATTTAGTCTCTTGATTATTGTAAAATATTCAAGAATTTTATATTTAAATTGCTAAAACATAAAAAATATGGTTAGATTTTTGGATAAACAAATTTGAATACCTTGTTGTCGGAGTTAACTTCTTCATTTGTATCCATATCCAACACTATGACAACCTCTATTATTTCTTTTTATTATGATTTTATTGCTATCTATAATAAATAACTTGCCATACATTAGTTATTAAAATTATGTGTGATTTAAAGGATCATGGGCATTTTTGTATGGGAGCTGGGCGTTATACCAACAGTAATAAAATGCGTTGTAATTTACTTTATTGCACGTCTTGATAACCCCTACATACTTGTTATCCCCAATATGGACCGGGTATTTTTGCAAAAAAAACACAAAGGTTGGTTAAATAATACTTTGCCGTCAGGCGAAAAAAAATCTTCGGTCATCGTCTTAAGGACTATATTCGTTTGATCGCAAATCTAATACTGACACCTTATTAGTTCACCTCACTTATGCATTGCTGTTCTCTCGTAGGGGAAAATAACTCTCCACACATGGTGTTAAGACCTATATTTCTTTGCTGTTAAATCACTATTCGTTTACACAATACAAAAACATAAATATAAGGTTCGAGACCCGTCAATGAGTTATTTTTAATGTTTATTTTCTAATAGTAAAAATATTAGTAGTCCTAAGCCTGGAAAGTATGAAAGACAATCGAGATATTTATTCTTACTGATACTTCATGATAAATAACTATATTTCTTCAAAATTAAGTAGGTACAAGTAATACAACATATGGGACTCATTCATTAAACATTATCAAAAGCATCATTTTTTTCATAAGCGAACTAGCGAATGTTATAAGAAAGATACGAGAACGCAAGAACCGCAAGTTATTCATCTTTCCATCTCAATCTCTTCATTTAGTCCAATTCGTTCTGCAGTTCATTTAGTCCAACGGCTCTGAAGGAGCCTAATGAGCCGCTGAACGAAGTGGACTACTGGACTACATTCGCGAAGTAGTTCTTTTAAGTGAAGGAACTAAATGAACTAAGTTCTTTTCACTGAATCGTTATGCGCACGCGCAGTGACGCGTACGCACGCTTTCTTTGTTCGGTACCTGAGTGAGAGACGTTAGAAAGGGATGGAATGCAGTAATTCGTTAGGTTACCAACCAATAGATTGATATCTTTTGCCTAGTACTGCACGATATTGTCTGTGTTGTCTCTGCGGTGAGCGATTGTTTTGGATTCTATGCGTTTGAACATCACTGAATATCTCTGTTCTCCGGTTGTTTGGGTAATCGCCGTCATAGTATAAAATTAAGTAATGATCATTAGCTTTCACATAAAATATATTTTAACGCTGTTGGTGTTACGCCCATTTTGACCATGACCCTTTTCATATTTCATTTAAAGATTCATAGAATTCAGATTTCTACAGCAAAAAATAATGACTACATACTTTGCATATGCTATTAGTATTTGATGAGTGTGTGGCATACAAATGTCATGTTAGCTATCCCAGAATTAGATTGAGCTTGATTAAAAATATTACAAAAATGTATTTCTGCAGCAACTATAAGAAACAATACTTTAAAACAATATAATATTAATCCCTTACAACCAATGTGATTATTGCTTTTTTAGGTTATTTGATTACAATTATTTTTTATTGTGTGGTTTTCTGCCTGGGGTCTAATGAGGCAACAAAGAGTAGGGTAATAAAAAAAATGTTGCGCACAGAGCCTGCACAAGCTCCAGCCTTAACTTTCTGACTTCAGCAACTTTCTTGGCTGTGCTCCTGTTAATCCCCACCTTTGCAGCTTGCTCTCTAAACTCCGCCAAGTATATACAAGATGCTCACAGGCTTGCATGCTGTCTGGCCGTCTCCAGAAAAACTCCAAAGCAAGCCTAGTGTTTGTGGGTCCTATTCAAAATGTGTGCCCAATCCACCACCATTATCAAAGTGTGATGTCAGCTACAACTGAAGTCTTCTGGCATGGTTCCACAGTTTCCTTTTGCATACAAAAAGCAGAACAGTATTAAAGACAGATTCAATGAGGGAGAACTTTATATGACAAGAAAAACGTTTGACTCCTGACAGGCCTCACTTGAGCATAGGCCTCTTTTGCCTTCCTTATCCTCTCAAAAATTTTGTCGGCATCTTTCTGGCTCATGATTAGGTTACGGAAGTACACAACACTTATGAGTGGATTCTAGGTGTGTATCTTAGAGCTTTAGTGGTTCTATGGTTGTAAGATTTATCCGCATGTCAAGTGCTTTGTGTCTATTGATTTGAAGGCCCATGAATTCTGCTTGCTTTCAAAGGCTCTGAAATTTTGTTTTGAAGTGCTAGCCCTTTAGCTAGGGTAGCGAGATTATAACAATGACATCCACATAATGTCAGGCTTCCGAGACAGTCATGCCCCACTTTACACCTTGAGGCTCTCATGACTTTGTCCACCAAAATAATAATAAATGGCATCCTTGCTTAACACCAGCAGAGGTACTTATTGGAGACTGCAGCTCTTTTTCATGAATTACCCAAAATGTGCCACCCTCTTACAGGGTATATTTAAATATTTGCTGCACTCTAATCCCAATAAATTCTAAGAAATTATAGCTCTAGCTAAACTACCTCTTTTTGATGTTTATAGCGGTAATTTTATGTATGTACATTCATACACAATATACTCTCGGCTATCAATATCCTTAGTCGCTCTTACAAAAACCCATGGAAAGAACTGGGGTAGTTCTATTCTAAGCCGACACTACGCAACTTATTATCTTTGACCATTTTCTTAGGGCTCATCCTATAATGAAATGGGTTAGGCGTAAACTTGTCCCATTCTAAAGTGGGCCCAGGGACGAGATCGCTATTGAAGAAAACTGTAGACGTAAACTCGTCCCACGTAAAAGTGGTACCGGGGACCAGATTACGATTGTGGAAAACGGCGCAACATACATACATACATACTCACGCCCATTCCCATTGGCGTAGGCAGAGACTATCCATCGCCACTTCCTACGATCCTGACAAACCTCTCTAGCTTCGTTTACATCCATCAATCTTTTCATACCTGCTTTTTTATTCTTTATACTTCATACTAGTCCCATTCCTTATTAGACACAAAGTTTTTGTCTTTAATAAGGAATGGGACTAGTATGAAGTAGGGTCTAGTATGTCGTAAAGGTTACGCTTGTAAAAAATACGAAAATGTTTACTATATATATATGATATGTCCAACTATAAAAAAACAGATTACCAGACTGCTAATTTCTCTTTAACACATGCTGAATGGAACAAATTTTGGTGCCGACGCCTTATAAATTTATATTTTTTCGGTTGTATACATAAGTAATTGTTTGTTACAGATACACTATTTCGTTCTTTTTTTAGATGATTTTGCCAATTTATCTATATAGACAGGTACTCAAAGTAATATCACTGAAATCAAAATGAAAAGGTATATAAGTTAAACATGGCACACACATTGCATCGCACGCGTTCATCGCAAACATACTTTTGATCAGCTAGATTCGTATCTTTAACCTGTGAGCTCAGAAAGCCTACTCTTCAAACCATAGATTATACTACCTTCCGTAACTCTTCAAACTACTAGTAATAAATCTAATCCCTCAACCACTAAATATATTGAACGAAGTTAATTGCTGTGTAGTGTCGGCTTAGAATAACACTGCCCCATTTCTGCCGGTGGGTGTACGTAAGAGGCGACTAACGGTATTGGGGCTTTTAAGGGATTTTTGAGCGATGCGGTTGGAGACCCATCACCAGCAGCCTTTATTTTGCCATCTTTTCCCCACTCATCTTTCCAAAAGTGGCTGAGAAACTTCTAGTTCCTTAGCTCTGGCTACCCCTTCTTGGGATTTATAGCCATGAGAATATGTATGTATGTATGTTAATAACATAAGTATAGAACAATAATAATATTGGCGCTTACTAGTCTATGTAAGCAACGACAACTACGGAGGTGTCGCTGGGTTCGTCAAATATCACCATGTATACTCACTGAGCAAAATCCGAATCTTCGTTTCGTGCAAGTGAGACAGAATTAACAATTCCTCAGCTACATCGCCCAATAACCACTTAAAAATCCCTAGAACCTTGGGTGCCTAATACGCCACCCGCTAAGCCAGCTTACTTGCAACAGTTTGACAGCGAGACAGAAATTCTTGTTAATAAAGTTTAGAAGAGATACGGATGTAACTATTGTTCGCAATTTGGAGAGTAATCCTCCAGTAAATTTAATAATATCCATCAAAACACCAACTAAATAATAGTCTTACGTAGGGCATAACTAAATCAGTTGGCAACTTTCATTGCAGCAGAATTATGTTTATTTTAAAAGGATAAATAATATCCTTAATTAGCATGTGAATTTCTAATTCCAAAGATTTGTCTACCTTTTGAGAGTCATAGACGTGAATATAGATCCATAGAAGTAGAAGTGATAAGGTAAACATCATTATTCCTTGAGCCACATCAGGGCTTTCAAGGAGAAATAATGATATCAATAAGTCATGTCTTTGATGTCTTTCTAAAGCGTATCGCCCAAAAATCTCTTAAAACTTCAAATTTCTTCTAAACCCTCGTACTAAAACAATACGAAGAGATGTTATAGTGCTATGTAACCCAACATTAAACGACAAATACGATACAATCACAACCGTTTACACGTACCTATTTAGTTTGTAGACACCACTCAAGAGAGATGTGTGTTAAGTGTGCCTTCACCCTTGCAGCTATGTCAAACGAACAATCAGACAAATGATCCCCTAAGGCTCTCACTCTTTGACGAGCCTTTGGCGGAACAACATCTGTGAGTCGAGCAGATTAATGTTTAATTCAACTCACATCTTTAACCTTTTCAGCGCCAAAGTCTGATATATTAGACATTTAAGTTTCGTGCCCTCGCCGCCAAAGTCTGATATATCAGACAAATAAATCTTACCAATTTAACTCTATTTTTTCTTATCGTTATAGTACCTGACGACATATGCATAAAATTTTCAGACAGTTTATACTTTAGTTAATCAAAAATAACAATTTCACAATGTATTATAATGTTATTTTAATAATAAATTATTAAAAACAAAACCGTGTTTATTAGTTAAATCCGACTCTTTTTTTATTTGAACCCTCAGCGCCAATGTCTGATATATCAGACATTAGTGATGTTACATTACAATGTTACTGCCAAAGCCAGAAATCTGGTACTCTAAAAAGAAACGTCTAAAAATGTCAAAATTATACAGGTTTTTGTTTTGGGCATAGAAAATTTTAGTGTGACGTAATTTTACCAAGTTTTACCACAGAGAAATTAATATATTTTCAAATTATGTTTTGTATCGAATCCAGTAAATTTCATGGTATGTCACAACACTATAGCGACACGATCATGCATCAGTCTCGTACGCCAACGTCTGATATATCAGACACGGAAGTGACGTCAGAGGCGATAGATATTTCTAGAACTATTTTTTTGTGCTGTACAATGAGGGTAGGAGATATCGATAAATTATGGAAGTACCCTGCAAAATCATGTTATTTACTGGGTTATCATCTTTGCGTTGCTAAGTTGAGTTATTATTATTGTAAATTAATATTTATTGAAATATGACCACTGCAGAGGAGTTGATAAGGATTTTAGAAGGAACTGATGATGTTGAATTTGAAAGTGATGAAGTGTTCATAAATAATCAACAGGTAAGTTATTAAAAATTATAATACAATATAGTGTTTTCAATCTCAATCTAGTGTAGTTACTCTGCTCTGATACAATATAGTGTTTGTATATTTTTTTTATAGGAATATTGAAATTAATACCTAGGTACAAAGATGTATTAACTTTAGAAAAAAAAACTTACTACCTATCAAATTTATTTTTATTTTTTATTTCGTGTTACTAAAAATATAAGAATTTTGTGAGTAATTTACAACTATTGTTTTAGGGAGAAGATGACGAATTTAATTGGTTGGCAGGAGCACCGCCGTCTCCAGTTATCGATAATATCGATATTATCGATAACTGATCGATAGTTATCGACAATATCGACCAACACTAGTAAATCAACCGCGTTTATTACCGTGGCGTGTGATGAACGTTTTTGACTAAAACTCTTGGCGTGGAAAGGGTTAAGTACAACTTGCTGACTTGTGGCTATATTGTCACTGTTATCAGTAGTTAGCGATTAAACTTTACTTTACGTATAACATACATACATACATATACTCACGGCTATAAGGGGTACCCCTAAAAGGGGTAGCCAGAGCTAACGAATTAGAAATTCCCCAGCCACTTTTGGAAAGTTGAGTGGGGTAAGATGGTGAAATAAAGGTTGTTGGTGATGGGTCTCCAACCGCATCGCCCAAAAATCCCTTAATAGCCCCAATACCGTTAGTCGCCTCTTACGTACACCCACCGGAAGAAATGGGGTAGTGCTATTCTAAGCCGACACTACACAGCATAACGTATGAATGGGGCTATAATTCCAAAAAGATCTTTGGATAATTTAATGTTTTTTGACATGAATTCCTCATGTGGGGATTATTACTCATAAATAAAAGGTCGCGGGTTCGAACCACACAACTTTCATTGCAGCAGAATAATGTTTATTTTAAAAGGATAAGTAATATCTTAAATTAGCCTGTAAATTCCTAATTCCAAAGATTTGTCTACCTGTTGAGAGTCATAGACGTGAATATAGATCCATAGAAGTAGAAGTGATAAGGTAAACATCGTTATTCCTTGAGCCACATCAGGGTTTTCAAGGAGAAAATATAATGATATCAATAAGTCATGTCTTTGATGTCTTTCTAAAGCGTATCGCCCAAAAATCTCTTAAAACTTCAAATTTCTTCTAAACCCTCGTACTAAAACAATACGAAGAGATGTTATAGTGCTATGTAACCCAACATTAAACGACAAATACGATACAATCACAACCGTTTACACGTACCTATTTAGTTTGTAGACACCACTCAAGAGAGATGTGTGTTAAGTGTGCCTTCACCCTTGCAGCTATGTCAAACGAACAATCAGACAAATGATCCCCTAAGGCTCTCACTCTTTGACGAGCCTTTGGCGGAACAACATCTGTGAGTCGAGCAGATTAATGTTTAATTCCACTCACATCTTTAAGTACAACTTGCTGACTTATGGCTATATTGTCACTGTTATCAGTAGTTAGCGATTAAACTTTACGTATGAATGGGACTACATACATACATATACTCACGGCTATAAGGGGTACCCCTAAAAGGGGTAGCCAGAGCTAAGGAATTAAAAATTCCGCATCGCCCAAAAATCCCTTTATAGCCCCAATACCGTTAGTCGCCTCATACGTACACCCACCGGAAGAAATGGGGTAGTGCTATTCTAAGCCGACACTACACAACATAACGTATGAATGGGGCTATAATTCCAAAAAGATCTTTGGATTGATTCCTTACAACTTTTGGTGGTTAAAGAAGAAAAGATGGTGATTTAAAAGATCGCTGGCGATAGATTGGGAACCGCATTCAGTTATAAGCACCGTATAAAATCTTTGAATAGCACTATCCCACGTCAAGTGTCGTACGTATTTAGGGCTGAAAGGGTGTCAAGTGTCCGATGGATGATGTGATCAGAAAAACATCACTAATGTTCCTTTGTTTCTCTGTCGACCCTTCTATTTTTCGATATAAGAGCCCTTATAGCTGTATTTTATTCATAGAAACGTTTAATTTTTAATATATTCAATTACTTTACTAATACACGGACATAAATAGGTAGTGTTATTCTAAACCGCTACAAACTATACGCTTAACAAATTCATAGTCCGTCCCGACTCGACAAAGTTAGATATAAAGCTTTTAGATGTAATAGAGATTAAAAAAGTTTATTTCCTACTCCACCTTTGTAGTAATAACGGAATGGAATACTCAAATCGGGAATGGCAACTTTGAAGAAAGTTGCGCAAAGAGATTTCCTCACGGATCTAACCGAATCCTTTTTCCTGAGAAGCATTAATCGATGAGGAAGTTTGTTCGGAAGTTTTTATGCGGGCATCTCTGTTGGTGTTTCGCAACTTTCCTCAACTTTGCGTTTTTGCTTGCTGTCACCGTTTTTGCAGATTTTTCAAACTAATGCGGGCCTCGGATTTTGGATGTACACATTTTCCTTGTATGTTGTAAGATTTGTTGTTTTACTTTTAGGTCGATGTAAGTAAATAAAGTATCTTATTTCCGTAATTACTGTTCATTTGGTTTGATTTTCATTTAACATTTAAATGAATCCGACAACTGTAGCTTAATACCTAAATTGTTTAATTTCCTTTACATTATTATTATTATAACAAATGGAATAAATAAAGCTAGGTTTTACGTGCAACAAACTAGATTAACAGGGCATATAATTACCTATCATGCTTTTTACTCACATTTCTATTTCAGGTCGGGTTTTGACTAATCAAACGTTTGAGACTAAATACGTTAGTCAAATAATAGAGTTTCACTATAAACTTTTATTCTTCTTTCGCGTATATTATGTATTATAATAACTTTCACGCCAGACTTAGGCTAGGATGCTGGATGTAAAAAGTAACTTGTTATTTATTCGATTAACGACTTGTTTTTAATGTTATTCGAAATAATACTACACGTATACAATTTTGTAACATTTCAATTAAATACATTTATAATTGAGACATTCCCTTAAAACTATTTGAAAAACAATCCATATGAAAAGTATTTTATCTATACTTATAATAAATCTGTAGAGAGGTCAATTCTGTACATGAAATATATTTTCTAAATAACTATCAAGGGGGGATTAGTGATCGATACTGATGCCAAAAATGCATTCAGTAAAATTTTTGTCTGCCTGTCTGTCTGTCTGTCTGTCGGTTTGTATGTTCCTTATGGAAACAAAAACTACTCGACGGATTTTTACGAAACTTGGCACATATATTTTTCATACTCCTGGGCAGGGTAGTGAAGGGGAATTTTGGGAAAACGGGAGAAGTTACTCCATTTTTTAAGCTTCCGTCGCGTGTGCAGCCTTAATGGTAAAACTTACATAGAAATCATGTATGGCGGAAATATTCTTCATAAAATTGTCTAAAAAAAACCGTAACAGTATATGTCTATCTTTTATGGTTGACTCACAATAACACATGTAACTCCTGATAGCTTAGCAGTTCAGAGTATTCTGATTATATTTGTTTACTCTTACGTTTATAATACTCTCATTCATCCCTAATTTAAAAAAGGTAACATTACTACCTATTCAATAAAAAAAGAATCATAGAAATCGGTTGAAATTATACATGAAATAAGCCATCGCGTCCGTGACCAAAACCAAATCGTTACTAATTTACATATTACATACTAGATGGCGCCAGTATTGCACACTACATCACGTAATGATTTCTTTTTTAGATTGTTATAAATACTTCATAGCGTTTTATTCAAAAATTTGCTAATAAACGGAAATACTGAACCGTTCATAAAAGCGCATTCAAAATCACCAAACTACAATGTTCAGGGAGTGCTATAAATTTAATAAATTGAAAACATTGCGCTAATTTTCACAATGCTTGAGCAGTGACTGAAAAAAGAAACCTAAGATATTTAAAAAACAACGCTACCCGCGCGAAGCTGGGCCAATCCACTAGTTGTAAATAAAAAGTCATACCTTCCCAAAATTGAAACACCAGTAAAACTTTTGATATATTCGGCCAATGTTGACTTCTCTATACTGATAAAATTTATATGGATTTGTTTTATTTTTATACCTGTACCTATATCATAGATCTAGGTCTATTATAGGTGCTAAAGATAAATAAATATGTGTAAACTAATAGCCTCGCTCAGTACGAACCGACACTATATATTTCTTATATATGTACAAATAGTGGTCTCTCACATGTATTAGGCTTTATCTACTCAATAAAGTTTTTTTTTATACTATATTAATAGAAACCTCCGTGAGATGCTTCAATCGTATATTTAATTTAATCGTTCTTCATTAATAAAACGATTGTAGAATATATGCAAAATTATTAAAAGACCAGCTTAACAGTAAATAGTTTAATACGACTTAGGGCCAGTTTTTTGATCCGGAGTTAAAAATATAACCATTTGTTACATTGACTATAGTTAAATGTCCAGTAGTTAAATCGTAAATCCATTTTTGATGTCTTTTTTAACTATAGTCAAACTTAACAATTGGTCAATTTGTTGCCTGTGCAATGAACCAGTGATGTAAAAAATGCCATCTTATTTAACCCTCCAATCCTGAGTAGTTAACTTTTTTGACTAATGGTTTGTGTTGATATATTTAGGGTTGATAATAAGATAAATTAGACAACCATTACACGCAACAGTATTTAATGCAACTTCACTTCACAGTACAGTGTAGCCATAAGACAATAATACAATGTTGCCAGTTGGCAAATATAAATGGATGCGTTCTTATTTACTAACACTCCCTCTAGAACGCAATCCCATTTTAGAAATACAGTACAGATGTTTTTCAAAAGTAACACCCTTAGTTAAATTGTCAGCTATCATTTTACAACCATTTATAAACAAAAAAATAACTTTAGAATTAACAATATTTTCTCTGAGAAAATGCAACCTTATGTCTATATGTTTAGTCTTAGGTTTATAACAGTCAGTTGACGCTAGTCTTAATGCACTTTGGTTATCAATATAGATAGTTAACGCACTGTCCACACCTTGACCAAGTTCAGCTTGTAGTTGTCTAAGCCACAGGGCCTCCTGGGTCGCCGAAGCCATCGCCATATATTCAGCCTCTGCTGTAGAAAGTGCCACTGTCTGTTGTTTACAGGAATTCCAAGATATGCAAGCATTTTGAAATATAAAAACATACCCGGTGCATGATCTTCTATCCTGTGAGTCGCCGGCCCAGTCTGCATCACAATACCCAGTTATTTCTTTGGAGTCTTCTCTCTTATAAGTTAATTTAAAGTTTTTAGTTCCTTGTAGGTACCTCAATACCCTCTTTACTCCAAGCCAATGTTGTATCCCTGGATCATTACAGTACTGACTCAATTTATTCACTGCATAAGTGATATCCGGTCTTGTTACTTGTGCCAGATATATCAGACAACCCACCGCTTCCCTGTATGGAAAATTGCTATCTTCATCCTTAGGTTTCTTATCAAATTTTGAATTTACCTCTATTGGAGTGCGAACCGACTTGCATTCCGACATTCCAAAGCGTTCTAACACTAGATTTATGTATTTTTCTTGGTCTAATATAATTTCACCAGCCTCACGATTTCTATTAATATTTATGCCAATACATTGCTGTAACTCACCCAGATCTTTCATGCAGAATTCCTCTTTTAACTTTTCCTTAATATCTGTTGCCTTTTTTATAGAATTTGTAAAAATCATAAAGTCATCGACCCAAACTGCAATAAAAAACATTATTGATCCGTTTACAAGATAATATATGCATGGATCTATTTTTGATCGTATCAATCCAATTTTAAGTAGCACATTATTCAATTTCAGGTTCCACTGACGGCTAGCCTGCTTGAGCCCATAAATAGACTTATGTAGGTGACATACCTGACCATTCTGTTCGTAACACTCTGGTTGTGACATGTAGATTTCGGTGTCTATGTCGCCCTGTAGAAATGCGCTTATAGCATCCATCTGAATCATTTCTAGGTCGTATTTAGCAGCTAGAGCAAGTAAGAATCGGACTGAGGTATATCTTACCACTGGAGCATAGACTTCATCATAATCATTTCCTTTTCTCTGTGCACACCCTTTGATGACTAATCTTGCTTTAAAACGAACAATCTCCCCCTTTTCATTTGTTTTACTTTTAAACACCCATTTAGATGGTAAAGTTCTCTTATCTGACGGTAAATCTACTAGTGACCAAGTATTATTCTTAATTAAGGAGTCATATTCCTCCTGCATGGCTTTCTTCCACTGGTCAGCATGTGTAGATGAAAGAGCTTCATGAACAGTTACAGGATCACTCAAATTAAGTGTGGAACAAAAGTAACTCACATCATGATCATCCTCTTCTATATGCTGGGGAGCTCTGCGTGGACGTAAGTTTATATTACATACTGGGATTGAGTCGTCCAAGGTCTTATCTGGCTCGTAGGATGGATCATCATCTCCTCCTGACTGATACTCATCACTTGAAGACTGATTTGTGCTTGTTTGCGATTCCCTTTTGCAGGTTTCTTCAGGTAACTGTATTTCAGGGTCACTGTAAGGTGAGCAAGGTAAGTACACATTATGCTCAAATCTTTGAACATTTTCTAAAAACACTACATCTCTACTCTTAATGATTTTATTTGTGACAGGGTCAAGCAGGCGATATCCCTTGCTTGATTCACAATAACCAACAAATAAAAGTTTTCTAGACTTAGAATCCCATTTCTGACGTTTTTCTTTGGGTACTTGAGCCATCACTTGAGAGCCAAAAATTTTTATATTTGATAAATTTGGTTTCTTGCCTGACCACATCTCTAATGGGGTTTTGCCATCAAGTGATCTAGTGGGTGATCTATTGACAATATAGGCTGCTGTAGCTAGTGCCTCTGCCCAAAATTCTTTAGTAAAATGAGCATCAAACAACATACACCTAGCTCTTTCTACCAATGTCCTATTCATCCTCTCAGCTAGGCCATTCTGTTCTGGTGAATATGGGGTACTGGTTTGATGTTGAATGCCATGCTTACTCAGAAAACCATGAAACGCTCTGTTACAATATTCCTTCCCATTATCTGATCTAATATTTTTAATTCTAGAACCAAGTTCATTCTCTACTTTACTTTTATAGTCTTTAAACACATCTAGCACACTCAGTTTGTCTTTCAAAAAATATACATGAACTCTTCTTGTATAGTCATCTATGAAAGTAATGAAATACTTCATACCTCCCAGTGATGTCTGTTCCATTGGTCCACATAAGTCTGTGTGGATAAGCTGCAGTGGGTGTGAAGCTCTGATGCCAATGTTATTGAATGGCAGTCTACTTTGTTTACCTTCGAGACAAGTGGTGCATGTGAAAGGTCCTTTGCTTTTGTCTGGCAACAGAGTGACTCCCTCTGCACATTCTGGCAACTTGCTAACATCTGAAAAATTCAGGTGTCCCATTCTTCTATGCCATAGGACAACATCATTTAAGTTATTTGACCATGTTAGATTAGATAAGACTTCTCTGTGAGTGTTTAACTGATACAAATTATTTACTAGTGTGGCTGAGCAGAGGAATTTATTATTTTTATCATAAATATCACAATATTCATCTCTGAAATTAACCTTACAGCCATTTTTCACCATAGCACTTACTGATAAGAGATTGGCAGCAAGTTTGGGTATATACAAAACTTCTCTCACCTGTATTTTTCTTTGTACATCACCATTTAGCAACAAATTAACCTTTCCCATATTTTGCACAGGTAGTGGTGTCTTACTGGCAACTGTTATGGTGGGTATCGGTGGGCTTGTAACATCATACATCCAGTCACATCTATTTGTCATGTGCATGGAAGCACCTGAGTCCACATACCAAAGGTCCGGATTCATTGTCTGTGAACATGCTGATAATGCTGCAATGAAACTCTTATTTCCTTCTGCTTTCTCTACTGGTTTCTTCTTCGGAGCACGACAGTTCTTAGCAAAATGTCCATGCTTGTTGCAATTGTAACATCGGGGCCCTTTTGGATTGTAGCCCTTTCTCATACTGTGGTTCTCAGAAACGGTTGTCTTCCTTGTGAAGAATGCTGTATTGTCTGAGCATTGAACTTCCTGCAGGAGCTTTGTTTTAATGGAGTCTGCGCTGATCTTAATCCCTGAGCTCTCTAATCCCATAATCATCGGCTTATAAATTTCTGGTAAGCCGGCTAACATCAGCGTTCCAAGCCATTCATCGTTAATGTCAAATTTAATGTTCCTTAGCTTATGAGCGGTCGACATTATCTTGGTCACATAGTCATCCACATTACGAGAACTGTCTAACGTAGTAGTGATGAGATCTCTCAACAACGCAACTTTTCTGTACAAACCGCTGTCATCAAAAGCTTGTTGTAGGCAGTCCCAGACTTCTTTACATGTATTTGCGTTCTGTACATGTACGTAATTAGTCGGATCCAGCAGCAAAATAAGTTTTGACTTCGCCTTTGTTTCCTTTATGACGTCGTTGTTGATTCCTTCAACACAACTCCACAAGTCATCAAGCTTGAAATACGCTTCCACAGCAAATTTCCAAGTTGCATAATTTTCTCTTCCGACTAGTCTGTCGATGTGGAATGAACCTTGGCCCATACTGGTCATTTTTAACGTATTTTCGACAAAGGAGTAGACTGAGCACGCCGCCACGAGGTTATGTTGCAACTCAAAAATATGCAACTTTGCGTCCGTTTTCTTGTTTTTCCAATTCTCACTGTGTTTTTACTTCTTATTATTCCAACCAACCACGCTCTGCTACCATGTTGATATATTTAGGGTTGATAATAAGATAAATTAGACAACCATTACACGCAACAGTATTTAATGCAACTTCACTTCACAGTACAGTGTAGCCATAAGACAATAATACAATGTTGCCAGTTGGCAAATATAAATGGATGCGTTCTTATTTACTAACAGTTTGATATTTGACCATTAGTTACTCTAACCACGGGTCAAAAATGCATTTTGCTGATATTTAACTAATAGTTACGATATTTAACAAATTGTTGAGTTAACCACGGATCATAAAATTGGCCCTTAGTGTTGTTTTGTTACTTTTCTTATTTACTTCATTATCTTGAATAATGTGGTCATCAATTTATTGATATTTATATTATGTAAGCGAAGCAAGATCAGGGTGTACATACCTACTTGACCCGCAGGAAATGGCAATTGATAGTTACATTACAACCTACCCTAATTATATATTGTTTGTTTAAGTACTATTGCCACATTTGCCACCTTGTGTCGGCTTACGATAGAACTAACCGATTTCTGACTGTGCATATCGTCCAGAGTTCCTTAATAATTAAGAGCATTTCAAGTAATGTAACTTTCATGTAATTTCGCCGTGTAGTGTCGGCTTAGAATAGCACTACCCCGTTTCTACCGATGGGTGTACGTAAGAGGCGACTAACGGTATTGGGGCTTTTAAGGGATTTTCGGGCGATGCGGTTGGAGACCCATCACCAACAACCTTTATTTTTACCATCTTTTCCCCGCTCACATTTCCAAAAGTGGCTGAGGAATTTCTAATTCCTTAGCTCTGGCTACCCCTTCTAGGGATTTACAGCCGTGAGTATATGAATGAATATGAATGATTCAAGTAATTTTTCCCATCTTTATAACTAGCAACATTCAAAAGTAGTTGAATAATTATTGAGTCTAAAGCTCTAGTGAAATATAATAGTATAGGCTTTCAGGAATAAATTCATGCCTCAAATCGTCATCACAAATAGTTGTGTATCATTTAACACAAAGGTACAATAAACAGTTGAAAATAGGCGGACGCCAACATGAAAACAGGCTAAGTGAAATGAAAATCATTCATGAATAAATCAATAAACTTTATACAACTATCATCGAATGGTTAATATCGCTTTGTTCGGATACCGTGACGTATTGCCAAAGGGAGTCCGGATCGCCGGCAAATTGGTGAAGCTCAAGCAGTGTTGCCACCTCGAAACTAAAAAAAAACTTTTGATGTATTAAAATAGAGGTTTTTGTTGTATAGCACTGAATTTTTGCGGGATAAGGAAAACTGGTTAAGGATAGAAAAGTAATTTAAAGTGCTTCTGTAGCCTTCAAGCAATTAGGAAACCCTTCGCTCTATTTGTTTTCCTTACTATCCTACTTCAAGTGTTAAATATTATTATGAATGTATTTTTTAGGCATAGTTTTGATTTATGTTACCTGCTTCCAATTTCAGCTTCTTATTTCATAACTTAGATTAATTAAGTTTGTAGGGGAGGGGGTACTTGAAGATCTTTAATATGCCTGAGCACTAAATCAATTCTTTGGTTAGACACCAAAGAAAAAAATAGGCGACTACTTGGAGCTTTTTATCAACCTCCAAAAGAGTCTGAGAAATTTCTAGTTCTAAAGCTCTGAATACCTCTTTTTGATATTTACGTAGCAAAGCTTGATAATTTTATCACATCAACAAAATCATAACAGTAAACACACATTCCATATTCCACTTGCAACTCCTCAAAGTCGGCTCGCAAGCAAGCTGGCAACCCAGCCTGAGTAATGGCCACCTGACTTGCTGCTGTTAATCGACCGATAGAATTAAATGAACGTCTGCACTAATTGGACAGCAAGCCAAAGGAGCAAACACTCGGCATTGTTCGGCTCGGGCCGTTGCGGTGACACTTGAAACTCGAAATTTGCGAGGACTGTCTCCGCCTTGAGCTGGGCGCTGGTCGTTGCTGTGTGTTTGAGAATATATGAAATTGTAAGGTCCTGTTTTGATGAGACTTGTCTGAATGAAATTGTGAGATTGCAACTGTCTCCGCCTTGAGCTGGGCGCTGGACGTTGCTGTGTGTTTGAGGATATGAAATTGTAAGGGTACTATTTGTGACACCCAAGTCTAAATGAATCTTTTTAAGATGTATTTAAACTGACGAAAAAATATTATTGTTCCAACCTAAAAGTTCTTCCAACCAAATCTTGGCACTAAAAGTAGTTGCACTCTGAAAAATATTTTCTCCTTTTGTTTTTTTTTATTTTGTTGATAAACAATTTCTGCTATATTTAGGTAGAATGTAAAGCAAAAGTGCTGATTAACATACGTGAACCTTGATTTTATATTATCTAAATGCATTGTGTCCCAAGGTCTTTAACGGTGCACTTGGTAGCTATTAAGACGGTGTAATGTAAACCCTTTTATTTAATTTGAATTAGTTGCCATTGTGTAACGATTTTGATCGGGTCATTCCTTTGAATCAACTTGGACCAAGGTTTTTTATGTCCACTAACATAGGTCTGAAATTCGCTACAACCATTTTACCCTTTAATGTAAACTATTTTGACTCTTGGCTTTGTAAAAACGTTCCCTTTTACCCTTCTTATATATATATATAAGACCATACCATACTCACACCTAATATCCCCAAAATTA
Source organism: Bedellia somnulentella (assembly GCA_963576735.1). Taxonomy (NCBI): domain Eukaryota; kingdom Metazoa; phylum Arthropoda; class Insecta; order Lepidoptera; family Bedelliidae; genus Bedellia; species Bedellia somnulentella. The sequence continues at coordinate 17,788,531 of OY755178.1, read as the reverse complement.
CCTAATCAGACAAATCTCCCGATACTTTGTAACAGTAATTTGTCATCGGCAATCGTTAACAAGTAACAACTCAATACCATTGTATTACACGCATATAATAGTAGCATCACGTATCCATATCAACTCATAATGAATATTTAACCGGACATTAGTCCCAACAGAAGGCAACTGCAGAAGCACTCTACGTAAGGCTCTCCAGCATTCATGAAACTGTCCCGAGTGCCCTAAACAATTGTCTCCAAGTGGCCCAAACAACTCAACCGGCCAAGACAACCCAAACGCCAATTACCCAATATTAAACAACAACCTTTAACAGAACAATACTTGAAAGAGTAAACTGATTGTAAACTTTGCCAATGCACATGAGTTGTCTCTTTGACGTCACACGGAATGGCTTTTTAGTATTTGCTGTGTCATGTATATTGTACAGTTGAGTTTGTGTTTTCATCAAACTCGGAAACTGTCGGTATTACATTCGGAACTGAAATGTTCTACATTCATTCGCCTTTGTTCAAATGTTCTACAGCTTTGACATAATTTAGCAGTTCGAAAATGTTTTAAAAATAGGGAGTTTAAAGTTATACTTACACATCGTTCGGCAATGCAATTAGGTAGCTTGACGTTTTTAGAGTTAGGTGAAATTATATAGCCAATAGCGAAATGTATTACGATATTAGTTGCCCAATATGAGCTCGTTATAATGATATTTTCATGCCTTACACTATTAAAACGTAACAAACCCATGTTATTTTTACTAATATCAATGAACAAGTGATTAATATTTGGACATGGACAGTATTATAATAATTGTTGTTTGGAGCAGAGTAGGAAGGCGGAGCGGGAGGAGTTTTCAGTACATCGCAACAAATTAGAGTTTGAAGCGGATCTGCTCATATCAAAGTTTCGGTTGCCAACGATGAGTATATTGGTGTATCTGTGAGAATATTACATTTGTAGGAATGCTATTTTGCATCGTAGAGATAAATGGAATAGTTTGATGTGTTTTTCAAAGTGACGCCCGCGTGTGTGCGCATGTAATTTATTTAAGTCCACTTCAATGTTGCGTATAGAATAATGATAGCCCTGTTATTTGCAGTGAATTTATAGGGTTTTATTTTTAAGGCAATAGTATAAATTTGGATACAATTAATCTATCAATTTAATGCTTAAAAATATATACGAAAAAAGGCATAGAAAAACTAGAATAAAATTTTATAAATACTCAAATAAAAAAATACCGCAAATTAGCATTCAAAAACTATTATAGCGTTTAAATAAACCTCTCAAAGTCTCAAACATGGAAACTCCGCTCTTCAATAACCAAAGGTGATGTCTCCTGCTCAACGGCAAGGTCCACTCGGGAGGCGTCCTTCGAGGGCCTTGTTACCGCGCTCTTCAGATGAGCTCGCGCTAACGATATGTGGCAACTTTGTCCTCAGATATACTATCCTACTGATATTTTGCATTTAACTGTAATGTGGAATTACTTTAGGAATATTCTGAATATTTTTTCGAATGAATTAAAATATTAGTTACAAAACAAAGATGTATTGTATTTACCTAAAGTTACCGACCTAAAATTTTTTAGGAAAAAAACACATGAAACTTATAGCTCAGTACAAGTTAAAAGAGAGGGTTTACATTTGGATAGAACACATTAATTGGGTATCCAAGTTACCGTAAAAGGCTCATGTCATTTTAAGGATGATCCGTAATCGATCGATACTCAATTAACTTCACTCTGATAAATAGTTGTCCCATACAAAACAAGCGAGAGGAAACCTAATTTAATTAATTTAAAAAAAATCATTGGATCCTTGTTTCTCAGGCTGGGCTCGGCCTAGCCAAGTTCTGGTTATTTGAAAACCGTACGAAAAAAAGATACTAAGAAGTTACCTTACTTAACACGTTCACTGTCCCCATACTATAGTTTAGAATGACCCGGTAAGTCCAAAATAGGTCGAATGCAATCTATAATTTACACTATTGTAGTAGTTCAATCATAGTAGTATTTTTATAACCAGCCATTGTTTTCCACGATTTTTCCAGTGTTTTTCTTGTGACCCACCAAGTGGGTCACGGACTTATAACCATAAAAATCTGTGACCCAATCAGGGTCACGGACTGGTGAGTAAAGATGTAATATCTAACTTTTGAGGGTAGATTATAAATTTACGAAGGTAGATAGACAGTACAGGTGATAATACGGCTGTGTTGTTGTTGTGCGGAATTAGTATCTTATTTGCTAAAATATACCACGACAAGATGTCTTTTTTGTACGGTGAAGATATTCGACGAATACTCGAAAATAGTGACGTCGATAGTGAGGTATGTATATAGATTGTTTTTAATGTATTGTATGTGTTTTTTTCCGTTCATACGTCCACAGTTAATACAGATCTCTATTGACAAGTTCAAGCTGAAAAACGATGTATCAAGTTGTATGTGACCAATGACCCAAAAGGGGAGTCACGAACTTGTCACTATAAATTGTCGTGACCCACCAGATGGGTCATGGGACAGTGAACGTGTTAAATTACCTTTAAAAATCGTCGTGACAAATTTGTATGAACTTTAAATGAGAATTGCCGGACGTACTTTGTGATTTACCTATGCTTGCATTGTCCCCTCTATTGGGATAAAACATACTCCATCTTTCAATTGTATCTATATCATATATCAAATGTAAATCAATAACCTTCTAGTCTAGCAGTATCAATTCCCAACAATTCGTCAACACGCTACTGTTAATATTTAGTAGGGTATCTCTTTAATACGTGATTGTAATAAAACACCACCGCAAAGGTATAGATTAATTAAGTATCACACGTACAGCTTTGTAACTTGTAGAGTCGCGGGGCGGCGGGGGGCGCCAGCGCGGGTGTGGGGCGGCGCGGTCAAAGAGTCCTTTGATGTTTGCCGCCGGCTTAATGCACCGCCCGGCGTCACCCCGCGACGTCATCATTAGCAATTTCCACATAATTTATTAACTTCAACGGGGCGGCTGTTGTGTGATTTCACGCCTCCGTACCCCCTCGACACTTGTGACGGCTTACTTGTAAGCATTTGTAAGATCTGCACTGCACCCCTTTGACGTTGCGAGCGGTTTCATCTGCCATTGTTGCTCGCACTTGTACGCGTGCTATCTATACGATAATGAGATTGTACAATGTTTGAATTGATTTATCATAGGTTAGTTGTTTCGAATTTGCATCACTACATGTATGATTCCTATTCTTCTCCGATATTTGCATTATAGTACGATACTTTAGTATCTGTTCTTAAAATTCATCCAAATTAAACTTACACTATTTCACACCTGTAGAATTTGACGTCGACGACGAAATTTTCTATTAGGGTATCTTTTATGTGACAACAGTATCAATCTTTATCCATATGAATACATATCGGTAAAGTAAAAGTAAAAAATATTTATCCTATTAATATTATATATAATATATATTTAAAAATGTGAAAGTTTAGATGTTTGGATTGTGTTGTGGATGTTTGTGTGTTTGAGGTAAAAAGGCTTCTCATGTACATAATGTATATTAATGAAATATATCAGAATGCTAGATAATGACCTAAATTATAACATAGGATAAATATAATCCTTTTCGGTGAATTTACAATAAATTTTAGTTTGTTGTTTAAAACATCATGTTACTGCGTTATTTTCGTTATTATTAAGTTGTAGAAATTTAATTAGTGCAGCTCGCGATCGCGACTATTCACTCCATTTGGTAGACAGAAACACAATTAGTGACGCCGCTCGACCTGGTCCGACTGTTTAGTCCAGAACAGAACTAAGCGTTCAAACTTTGCTGTACTAATTTCATTACTGAATTTGGCTCTTGGAAGACGTTATACTAGATTTGGTAACAAATGGTTCTTTATTAACTTATTTTATATCTAGACTAAGACAGGCCAATAAATGGAGGCTGTTTACAGAATTTCATATTGCTAGAAAGGATAGTTTGTTACCATAAGGGCCAATTAACACTTATCGACCGTTGCAAAACTTGTGTTCATTGATACTATATGCTGAAGTTTGTAAAATGAAAATCCCTTGATCAACACGTTTTCATTTTCCTGGGTGACGTGGTTTATGTATTGGGAGTTAATTTATTTTTTTCGTTTTTCTGAGCGAGTCGTTTGCGTAGAGGTAGAATAATCGGAATTGTTACCCGAGCGAAGTCAGGCTAGATCACTAGTCGCTAATAAAAAAGTTATTATTGGTTGAGCTTACTTTTCACGAAAAATATAACCATATATTTACATAATTGTTTCTTGATAAAATAAACTATCAATGGTTTACTTGATTAGATAATAATTCGAATAAACTACTCCTTCTCGGTCCGGGTCTCCCGTGAGTAAAGTAAATACAACGTTGTGTAGTAGGCCATAGTAACGTTTAGTAACATGGAAAATGCCGCAATATTTTGTATACAAATATTAAAATATTACAAATATTGTATGATCAAAAACTTCATCAAAATGTAAAATACCAAAAACAGATAATTCGAACGTCGAACGTAGAAGAGAGCACTGGCAATATTGAATTCAATGTTTTCAAATCGAACTGCATGCTTTTCAGATTTTAATATCGCGACAAAGGCTGGATCTTCGAGCCAAGGAGGCTGTCACAATAAAGCCGTACTTCATAGGCCGTCCCGCTAAGTTCCTTGAACAGCAATCAGAACTAGACTGAAGATAGAGCTTGCCTCCGTTTGATTTGAATTCTAATCTTTGAACAAATATCAAAGAAAAGGTCTGTCTCAAAGACGGAACACTCTTGGGGGTTTTAAGACCACAGACAGTCGTGCTGCATACGATATTCTAGATAGCTTTGTCGCGGTCACAGATTTTTGCAGCTTGTTATTATATTGGCGATGTTCTTCTATTTCTATCGTTTTTTGCTGAACAATAATGTAAATGTAATATTACATATGTTATTAAGCGTTACCAATACTCTTTCAATATCTAAAAAGCCATTATAAAAAAATAAAACCTGAACATCAATTATATATTTTAGGAATATTCTAGTTTGCTGCGTTCTGACTTTGCGATGGATTTTATAAAATTATAACAGTACCAATATTTTACTTGATTATCCGCTATACGTTTCATCTAATAATCCCATAAATTCATATTCGGATGCTAGCCAATCACTTGAACTTAATTAGCGTCTTAATTTCGATCTAAAGATGCTAAATACACAAGTCAAAAGATCCATTTAACCTTCCCGAAATTCAATAACATTCACTTTAAATAATAGGCTCCCTTTGATGCGGGCTCGCGGCCACGCTTCGCAGCAGGACTCCTCAAAATATCACTTGATATTCCACTGCTATATCCAATTTCTATCGCAACCCTTTATAATGCAAGCTTATAAAACCAATATGGGAATTGACATGAACGCGAATGATTAATTTGACAGATTTTTTGTTTATAAATTTATACAAAGATATGGAAGCCTTTAAAGAGGAGTACTATGGGAAATAGACATAGTAAATTACAAAACAAAATTCAACTTCACGATATGTATTTTTATAGGGGTGGATGATTTATTGGTGACGTCTCCCATATACCCTAGAGGCGTAGGCAGAGATTACCTCTCTCCTTTTACCACGATCATTGCTTAAGTACAGCTTGTGCTCTTCAACTATTTTGCCGTGTAGTGTCTGCTTAGAATAACACTACATCATTTCTACCCGTGGGTGATCGTAAGAGTCGACTAAGGGTATAGGGGCTTTTTAGGGTATTTTTGGGCGATGTGGTTGGAGATCCGTCACCAAAAACATTTATTATTACCATCTTTCCCCCAATCAACTTCCAAAAGTGGCTGAGGAATTCCTCATTCCAAAGCTCTGGCTACCCTGTTAAGGGATTTATAGCCGTTAGTATATGTATGTATATATTTATGTCAACTATTTTACTAGAACTAGGATAGTATGTGAGATATGAAATGCAACCATTATTTATATAATATTTGGCTCTCCTAAAAATTCGTGACATACGAATACGATATCTTCACACGCCTTATACTATGAAGGCTGGTTCTAACCTGAAAAATAAAGCATACATTAAACTCTCGAGCTGAAGTTCATAAAGCTCCTGTAAAAAATAAACATTCGCGGAAGATTATTGAAAGCATCTTCGTATTACTTTTTTATCTTGTATAACACAAACATGATTGATCCTTTGAAGACTCAAGGAGTACAGACAGGCCCTCATTTATTGCACACGCTTTGATGTAGCTGTAGGCTCCATTCTTTTCACGCTTTCGTTTGGTATCTGGCTGCATTCCACTTTGACATTAAATATCACCTTGTTTTATTTCGAACCTCCTGTCTTCACTCATCAGCGTTAATCGGTAACTTTGCTCTATAGTTTCTGCTCCGAACATTACTGCTTTTTTATTTGACTTAATCCTGTCTGAACGGCTTTTCATTTCGTTAATAAGTCAAGTCAAGTCTTTACGTAGTACATAATAATGACAATATTGTGCATAACACACGTTTTAATTGGGGTTGGTCTGTTAAGGTTTGAGACAGTTGCAGTGATTTTTCCGCAACTTTCACATAATAATATATCGAAACAAGGGCAAATAGCTAATTGTAATAAGAAGAAACAAATGCCACTTTTTGTCCTGTATTCCATATTAAAATAATCAAAACGCCTTCTACTTGGCGAAGCCGTGGCCCAGTTTTTAATATTCATACATACATCGGCTATTAAACCCAAAAAAAAAGTCGCCTCTCCACCAAGTCCTAAGTCACATCTTAGCCACCATTATATTTATCAAAAATATAATTTACATAGGCAATAAGAATTTGGTGGTCTGGATGGTAAACTGTAGCAAAAAATATATATATTGAACTAGCCCTCAGTATAGACACGTTTAAATGCCCAAGGACTTAAATATCGCCAAAAGACAAAAGAAGTCGTCTTACGAAAAATACCAACACAAAAAAATGGCGAAACATCAAAGAGTGTCAAAATATCGCCGCAAAGACAAAAACGCGACATTCAGTAAATAACGCTTGTGTATTTGTTTATAATATGAGGATCGCGGAGTGAGGCTGTTTGCTCCGCCGCGACGTCGGAAACCGCCTCAAACGAGCGACTTCATGTGACTTATCATATTTGGATTGCCGCTCAAAGCCTTCCTTGCCGACTGATCTTTGAGGCTTCGTCAGCTGCTCGGTAATTTTTACTAGTCGCATACTTGCATAGAATGTTATGTCTTTTAATCTTAGTATTTTTATGTGTAAAAGTATATCTATACATATAATAAATCTGTAGAAAAGTAATTTTTGTACATTGAAGAAATTGAAAAAAAAAAATAGCCAGCGTGTGAACAGATAAGTAACAGAACCCATTTCCATCATTTTTAAATTTTTTGTCTGTTTGTCTGTTTGTCTGTTTATATGTTTGTTTGTGCGCGCAAAACGTAAAATCTACGAATTTAATGCTGAAAATGTTTATATACAAAAATTAAACGTAACTTGAGGTATAACTTAGTTTTTGTTTCATCGAAATCGGTTCACTCTATCAAAAGATATGATTAATTTTGTGAGTTCAAGAAGAAAAATATTACGTTACGCAATTCAGTATAGTACTTGCAACGACATCTTAAGTCTAAATATAGAACTAATGTTGATAGTTGGAATCCAAAGTCCGATAGATGGCGTTGTGCAAAAATAAAATAAAGAACCAAAATAAAATAAAGCAAAAATAAAATTTGCATTTTTTTAGCCCCTTCAACCCCTTATTTTAATGTCGGTTAAAGTAATAGAAGCTACAGGAAACAAGCTAGGCGAAATTAATACAAGCTGCCAATATCAAGTGAATTCGCCGACTATGAAAATAACTGAAATGCTTTTAAATATTATCTTTACTTAGTTTCTTAAATTAGGCTTATTAATATTAATATATTATGTAAATAGTCTGCCTATTAATAAATCCAATTTGGTGAGCATAATTTTGAAATTCTTAGCCATTCTTCAAATGCACGTCACTTCACAACCAGTTTTCGTGAACGTTTATAATAAAAAACTGAATTTTGGTCTACATTAAACACCAAACCTCTCTGGCTTCGTTTACATCCATCAATCATTTCATACATGCTCTTTTATTCTTCATACTGCGGACACCTGCCTTTTTGAGCACGTTTTCTATTTGATCCAAATCTGTCCTCCGAGGTCGTCCTCTACTAACATTACCTTCCACATTGGCGATAAAAAAAGTGTCAAGTACAAAGTGGCGATCGATAGTCTCTGCCTACCCCAATGGAAACTAACGGCGTGAGAATATGTATGTATTAAACACCAGAAACATAAGACATCTTTTAAGTTCTACTTTTTTTAACACTAAAATGATGTAGTGACCTTAGTGACTAACCTTAATTTAGTTATATTTGCATATTATACATACATACATATACTCACGACTATAAATCCCTAGAAGGGGTAGCCTGAGCCAAGGAATTAGAAATTCCTCAGCCACTTTTGGAAAATTGAGTGGGGAAAAGATGGTAAAATAAAGGTTGTTGGTAATGGGTCTCCAACCGCATCGCCCAAAAATCCCTTACATCCCCCAATACCGTTAGTCGCCTCTTACGTACATCCACCGGAAGAAATGGGGTAGTGCTATTCTAAGCCGACACTACACAGCTACTACAGTGCATATTATGCCACTGATAAATCGATTTAATTCAATGTATTATCATAGTACAACCAACAACCGTAAACCCTAATAATAGTAAAGTACCTTTTTTGAGCGGTTTTATTTAGCTTACCCCGTTTGTTTTATTCTTTCTTGAGTGAAATTTAGTAATTTAGTTTTCACCCCCTTCCTGTCAACCGGTTAATATTTCTTTTCGGAAGGAAAAGACGTGATGAGCTCGAAGCAAAGAGTGATGAGCTCAAGGCCCGACCACCTGCGGCCATCAATAATAACTACCTATATATTGGAGGGGTACTGATTTTTCAACATACGTCATAGAACATTTGTCGGAAAGATTGGCTATGTCAGTCACATGAGAGCACATGCACACACTCTTAATAGCCGGATACCAGAACTTGCTGTGGCCGAAATCGGGCGGGATTGATATATGATCTATGTGCAAAATTCCGAAGTGTTAAAAACAAAAGGGCTTTATAAATATATTGATGCATTATGCAGATCTGCTAGGATCGTACAAGGTAGCGATCCTTAATCTTCGGCTAACCCTGTAACTGTATCTAAATAAACACTAATTCAAATGAGATACACACAGTTACGACCTTTTATTATTTCAACTGGATAATGGCTACTGTAATTAATTAAATATCATTATAAAATACTCAATAGTTCCTACATCACAATAAGTGTGCGCATTAGATTTCATTGGTTCTTTATTTTATTTCAAAAAGGTGATATACTCTTAACTAAACGACGTTTTTTTGCTCTCGACAATCACGCGAACGAAGTCGCGGGCACAGCTAGTTATTAATACATAAACAAGTTTTGTTATACGGTTAACATATACTTTGTTTATCATCTTTTGTACACTTAAGTTCCAAAAGTGTATAAGGATATCTGATCCCAAAGCTTTGGCCTATGTCTTTTTGGAACCTTATGAGAACCTATAGGTTATAATTATAATATATACATCTTCAACAATACGGTACATAATCTCGGAAACGGTTCGAACAATTTTGACGGGACTGTTACTTATGTAGTAAGGAGTAACTTAGGCTAGTAGCTAGTATTAAAATATAATTATTAAACAATATATATACATATGTTGTCTGTAGTATGATGCAAATAGATATTATAGTTGGCTTCTGAAAACAAGATCACTTGAGAAGTGCGGCGAATAGAGGAGTTCAATACTGCCGTTTGACAAAGTTGGATTAGTTTGGTATTGTGCTCGATGTCGTGACAGCTTTGGACTTTGATGTGATCTTAATTGATAGTTTCGGTGGAACATCTAAGTTTTCTCATTTAATTTTATGGTTCTAACTAAGTAATGAGTTACGATGAATTAAGAGTTCGTAGATGGGATAGTAATAATTAATGTATGATTTGGAGAAGAAATTTGGAGCGACATGATAGTCCAGTGGGTAGAACACCCGCCCGAAAAACAGAAGGGCGTGAGTTCCAATCCTGGGACGGGCCTTCACCAATTTGTCTTTTCTAAAGTCATATGTGTGGTTAATTTATCATGGTTGCTAACGGTGAGGGAAAACATCGTGAGGAAACCCACATGGCTGAGTTGTACTTAGTCATGTGACAGTGTATTCGTACAAAACGGCTATAGGCCTGCCCCCTATCACGTGAGTACACTGTCTAAGCAAAACGTAGGTACCTTCTCTGGAAACTAGATGGCGCTTGCCATGTGAGTTCAGGAGTATTGGTACCTCTGCCAACCCCTTCGGGGATAAACGGCGTGAACGTTTATGTTATGTTATGTTGGAGAAGAAAGTGTTCGCAACCTTTTCTACGTAAGACAAGAACATTAAGGCTGCAATTTGGAATATCATGTGTTGTGATGATTCAAAACCAATCATCATGTGTTGTGATGATTCAAAAACAAGAAATTGAATTGAAGAATACAATTAGTTACATTTTCTAAATATAAGTTTCAAGATAAAATGTAGGTTCCTCGTCGAATCCCATCTCATACTGAGTAAAGCCTCATGCAAATATGTTAACCCTTTTAAGAGACCTCTTTTAATTTGCGTGAGGTCTAAAATTTTAAACAAAACATAAAGATAAACGTAACTGAAGTCTATGAAACATTCATTGGAATTGAAATATCAATTACAATAGTTGTATTATTTTATTATTTGTTCACTGCTGCTTATCTGTAGTCTCTTTTAAAGGATTTGAAACACTGAGTGATTCCCATAATACTTCATTTGTATTTTTATATAACTCTAGCAGAGTGTCCTAGCATCGCAAAGTATTAAGAGAATATAAATATCATTTGATGCTGTGTAGTGCCGGCTTAGAATAGCACTACCCCATTTCTTCCGGTGGGTGTACGTAAGAGGCGACTAACGGACTTGGGGCTTTTTAAGGGATTTTTGGGCGATGCGGTTGGAGACCCGTCACCAACAACCTTTATTCTACCATCTTTTCCCCACTCAACTTCCAAAAGTGGCTGAGGAATTTATAATTTCTCAGCTCTGGCTACCCCTTTTAGGGATTTATAGCCGTGAGTATATGTATGTATGTATGTATGTAAATATCATTTGGTAAACAATCCTACGGTACTAATTACACCTTACTACATCAGCTATCTGCGTATGGAAGTCCCGTCAAAATAGGTCCAGCTGATTCGGATATTAGCTGTTACAGAGATACACATAAAATTTTAAAACAAGGCAATTTGGTATATGTAATGTAAATAACAACATATATTTTAAAATTACAAATAGACAATCCCATTTTACTTATTTGTATTGAGTGGTATTCTCACACCTCTAAAGAAGGAAATTCGTATTCATTGTGATGATGTGTGCATCCAAACAAATCACGCAGCTACGGGCTGCATACATTTGCGAGATGGCGGCAGCTGATGGGCCTTCGTCTCCGCAAAACGAATTTATCGCATTGCCTATTCAATTCCACGAAAACATCTGCCGGGAGAGTGAAGAATGGAAAAATGTACGTTAGGAGATGGATGTATCTGGCTGCCGATTCTGTTGAGGAAAGAATAGATAAATCAGTTTCAAATGTATTTTTTAAACTTCATCTTCTAAACTGAGGGAGCCAGAGAATCGGGATTAGTAATTCCTCTTTTTTTTATGACGGTTTATACGAACCTTGTCTCTCTAAAATTATTAAAATATTAGGTTACTATAAATAATATAAATAGTGTAGTGATAGCCTTCTTCGGTAATAAGACACGCATTAAATTCAGTGGACTCTTGCGGCTTACGAAATTTCACCGTGATGCACTGAGATCAAATACTGCCAGTGTAAATCTTCAAAAGTGCTGAAGTAAATGGGATGAAACTTAAGTTAGCACATGTTTCGTACTACCCATTACCCGCAGTGTTACCCGAGGGTAAACCTTTCTAATGCAGAATATTTTTTCTATACAAAGTGGCGCTGACATCACGTTGTGTTGTTTCTAATAATTTTCTGTTTTTGTCCAATTGTAAACTAAGTGAAGAAGTTCATTATAGTATATCCAGTAGTTTTGCGTGTTAGAGCAATAAACGTATAAATTTCGCATTATGATAATGAAAAGAATTTAGAAAAAGTATATATCGTACGTCATCAATCATCACACATACATACATACATACATATTCTCACGCCGTTAGTTCCCATTGGGGTAGGCAGAGACTATCGATCGCCACTTTGTACGTACGTCATCCATCACTCATTTTATTTTTATTATTTGATTAGAGTTCACACCAACTAATTATTTTTATTTGTAAATCAGCATGTGTGATAGATAAACCTGTGTTGGCATGCTGTAAGCCATATTGCCTTGTGTTGCGCAAAATTTTAAAATCCCCGATCCAGAGCTGTAAGCAAAAACCCTGCGTTACATTACTTTTTTGGACATTTATACCCTAAAACATATAGATTTACTATTTCTGCTTATGAAACATTTTCAAAAGATGGTAAGAATGAAAATCATAAGCTGATTTATCCTCATTTATGAATATATTTTCTTAACTTATCGCAGTGAATCGGCCTATCCTAGTTCCGTAAGCTGAGTGAATTTATTTAGCTCTCGGAAGAGTTGAGTGCAGGTTGCCTCCCAAATTACTATTTCAATCTACCCCCGTCTCGCTCCTAATGTAAACACAATTGAGTATTTCACGAGCAATTTAAAATATTGTTTATTTTATTAGATTTACGTCGGAATAACCTAGTGATATTGGTTAATTATTATGAATAAATTAGACTTGTTTGTGCATGAAAACCTCATGTGGTATTATTTACTAAACAATTAAGAAAATAAAAAAAATCGATACCAGCGGGACTCGAACCCACGACATCCGGGTATAAGCCCCGGTCACTGCCAACTGAGCTATGGTGCCAAGTAACCACTGATGCGAAAGTCTTTCCTTTCCGTCGTGGGTTCGAATTCCGCTGGTGTCGAAGTTTGTCTTTCCTTAATTGATTAGTAAATGATTATGATATTTTTTTTGAAAACGTGAAATCACTCGTTAAGCATAAAAAAGCCAGATCTTTGTATATTGCCTACAGACTTCAGATATTCTTCTATGGTTGTGAAGAGAATCACGTCGCTCTCCAATTAAAAAAAATATTTAAACTCCTTGGCATAATTTGTGACCTAGCATTGAGGCGTTCAGAATTCATATTCTCTGTTGTATTTTCGACCGACTTCAAAAAAGGAGGTAATCAATTCGATTGTATGTATGTTACGCGATTGCTCCGTTAATAGTCAATTGATTACTAAAATAGTTTTATCTGTTTTCTAGGATATGTTTCTAAGGTATTCCCAATTAAATTGTATCGGTTTTGAATGCATACATACATATATATACTCACGGCTATAAATCCCAAGAAGGGGTAGCCAGAGCTGAGGAATTAAAAATTCCTAAGCCACTTTTGGAAAGTTGAGTGGGGAAAAGATGGTGAGATAAAGGTCGTTGGTGATGGGTCTCCAACCGCATCGCCCAAAAATCCCTTAAAAGCCCTGATACCGTTAGTCGTCTTTTACGTATACCCACCGGAAGAAATGGGATAGTGCTATTCTAAGCCGACACTACACAGCAATGAATGCGTGGTAAGAAAACATGTATCAAAAATATTACAATGTATACATAGACGACCGTTTTGTATAAAAAAATTGGCTAGTTTTTAATGATGAATAAATAAAGTCTAACCTAATCTAACCAAAATTGATGTTGCATTAATATAATTATTTGTGCACCTAATCTCACATTAGATGCTCATTTAGAAAATTAGGTGTTCATTAAAAAGATTTTTGGTGGTTTTTTGTTCAATGATATATTATGTCGTTTTATTTCATTGTTCTCTTGAGCTGAGGTTACTTTTATAGCTGTACTGCCAACTGCGTAGGAGTTTATTTACCACTTTCTAGTTTTAAGGTTATGGAACTTATAATTAATCCAGCCGGAGGCACACTTGTTTTTATTATATTAATACAATTTACGTTTTACAAACTTTTATTTTAGCTATTTGTTTGGTGTACCAGTTTTCTTTATTGCTGACACTATATCAGAGTTATTTCGTAAAGTATTGCAGTGATATTTGATTCATTATACGCACAATAAAATGTGTTTAATTTTAATTTAAATATTAATTATCACATAAAAGCTGAAAGTAACATACGTACATACGATGTCATTTAATTTACCAAAACTCATAGTTTGTCGCAAATAACTTTTATACATATAATTTCCGACATGAGGGAAACATCATAATGGTATTGCGAAAGAGTTGCGACCACCGATTCCACCGGCCACCGGTCAACATTGCCACATCAAAGGAATCGCAAATATTCAGGGTTGTATTCTGTATGAATGTAAGAAATATATTACAACAATCATAGTTCATGGATTTTTTCAAAGTTAGCTTATTGATTGCGCATCCACCCAGGCGTACTTGTAAAACTTCTACTAATCAATCAAGGAAAGAAACATTTTGACCCCAGCAGAACTTAAATCCCGCGTCATCCCGCCCCGTATTACGTATCTTTTGCGACTGACGATTGTGTCGCAAGTTGCACGATTGTCGCTGTCAATGTCATAACTTTGTATGCGATTTGACACTTTTGACAGCGACAATATTGCAACTTGCGACACAATCGCGGTCGCTAAAGATACATAATCAGCCCGCCGGTCTACGCCTCGGTGTCTCTGCCAACTGATCTATGGTGCCAAGTAACCACTGCTGCGAAATCTATCTTTCTTTGCTTCTTATCATCTTACTGTTGTCGTTATTTTCTTTCTATGATTGATTAGTAAAATAATCCCCACATGAGGTTTCTAAACCACAAAGTCTAATTATAAAAGTTCTGTTGAACATGTTATATTTGCTGTAACCTCTGTCTTAATTTAATGATACAGTCTAGAGATGTTTTTGTCTCAATATCTCACAAAAGAAGGAACCGTCAGTACCTACCTAACCTTACTCATCATTATCATCAGCCAATATATGTCCACTGCTGAACATAGGCCTCCCTAGCCTTCCGCAACGACCGGTCATATTTTTTATAGAAGTTTTTTAGTAATTAAAATAAAAGATAATAACTTATATGTGATCCAACAGTGTCTCCAGCCACATCGCCCAAAAATAACTTTAATATCCCAATACCCTCAATCGCCTCTTACGAAACCCGCACGAAGAAACGCTTTAACGCAAATCTAAATGCTAAACTTGCAGCCATTAGATATTAAACATAAAATACAATTTAGTTTAGTTAAAAGATAATTAATGACAGTTAATCATAATCACACAATCATTGCTCCCCCTTATATCATTAATTTTATTATGGTAATTATTAAGATAGGTACTGCTTAGCCGTGCTTATTACTAAGTTAATTTTACACATCGATCGGTTTGAAAAGGTATCAATTTATTGTGTACATACCAGTTGTACATTTGGTTTTACTCCTCCCTTCTTTGAAGGTTGAATTCGTCAAGAATTGAAGTCTTCACCTTCGCCATATGGATCATGTAAATTGTTATATGACCAGTCATATTTTTATGCATAGAAATAAAAAACTCTCATACAAACTGTTCCCTAACAAATAGAAACCACCTTTACTACATACTTAATCTTAATTTTATTTATGAACTTGGATTAACTTGTAGCTTTCCAACTCCCTCCTCAAATTTAAACGATCAATTTCGTACGATCGTGGAAAATCACTCAAGCTTCATTTAGATGTAATAATCTATGTGTGTGTTTTTACCACTGTCAGCTGGTAAATGTGGGTTTTAGGAATAAAACAATGAGTAATTCTTAATTATTTACTCTAATGAACTACTAAACAAAACAGGTACATAGTATTATGAAGGCATCCTATGATAGTAATAAGCACAAACTAAATCAACTGCTTCTCTAATAACAACTGAATCTGAATAACTGAAATTTAACCGCATATCGAAGTAGTTTTAATTAATGAAGTTGTAATGCAGAGGTAATAGAAAATGGCACATAGTTCTGCAGTTTCGTATAGTGTTTCAGAGGAAAATATTCAAAATATATTTAAAAAGTTGGTATTTAACAAAGTGTCAACCCTATTTTCGCTGGACAGTAGTGTTCCAAAGGTCAAAGGGTGGGCACAGTAGATGAAAGGCAGTTGTGTCATGTGACTGTACAAAGCTTTGTGTCTTATCGCTCCCCACGCCATCCGCGCCGCTATTGACACCCGCCAAAACATCAAACAAGTATTCCAAAAAACCTTTTCTCACCTTGTAACTTTATTCAACACCATTTTATTGACGATGCTTAATATTTTTTTAATCAGTAACAGTATACGGGTCACACTGAACGCGGATATTTATTAGCGGACAATAAAGTGCATGCCGGTGTTACAATTACAAACAAATTGTATACGGCTCGTGATCACAGGGAGCTTTGTTGACCGTAACAGGCAGTTTTTGCCGACCCCACGCTGGGCACCAATGCAATACCTCGTCAAATTGTCCATTGTTTGAACTTTTAATTCGAAACGTATGCTCAATGATGCTGACATTCAAAGAGCTTGCTGTAATAAAAGGCTGTCGATCGTATTTCATAGTTACTATATGTCATTCAATTAGTTCACATAATTGTACAGCCGAAAATGTTTGTTGTCGTTATTTTGTATGTGGGCACTTAGTCCACTGCTGCCACTTTCTGTGTTTTCTGTTGGAAACGGAAACTCATTGTGTAAATGGCAACTAAAAGTTAGATAAAACCTGCAAATTTGGAACCGCGACGTTCAGTAAAAATGCAGGTGGACCGCGGCCGCGTCTTCAGCTCAGACATCAAAGGCACCTCGCGATACCATACAAAAGCCCTAATGAGACAAAACCGTGGTGTAATCGAGGCGACGGGAAAAGATGAGCTCAGAGAGCTACGAGGCAAATTTTAATAATTGTCAAAGAGGCGGCACCGATCAAACGCGAGGGTGGCGGGCGGGGAGCCCCCTGCCTCTTCGCACCTGTGACGTGCTCCACACACACGGCCTCATTAGCGTCACTGATCTAATACGACTTCGAACTCCGCCGCTTGCGCCGCACCACCGCCGCCACGGCCGCCACAGCCGACGCGTCTAATTAAACTTAAACAGAATTTCAATTTTACGACTGAAAATTTTAATACTTAAATCCGTAGCCGCGAAACCTCCACAAAGGAGGTGAGTTCAAAGGCGAGGCCTTGCACGTTTTCGCAGATATTAAATGTGTTGACAATTTAATTTTTCATTTCCTTCGGGTGGGTGTGCAGAGCATGACGGTGAGGGGTGGGCGCTGGGCCTCCGTTCCTTTGACGTCGCGATATTGTCTTTGTGAACGCCACTGGGGTGAGTGGGGGTGCCGCCGTCGGAGACTTTGTCGCAATACAATGTGTATCAATAAAACTTAGGATTGGCTTTTAGTGGTTGCACTTACGCTTTGTGAGGCAGCGCGCTCACCCTTTGACATTATATGCGGCTCGTGTTTGTGTGTGCGGGCGGGCGAGTGTGGGTCGCGTTTGTGTTGCTATTTGGTTGGAGGTTCTCAGTAGTAATATCAGCGGCGGCGGCGGCGTGTAGCTCTGTTCGTCGGAGACGACGCGGCGCCAAACCCGCTGCAGCACTCTGCACATCGCTTTATTAATGTTGAAACGATCACATCGGCTCCCAGTATTGCAATTCGCGGCACCGATACTCAGAGCTGCAATCATAGCCTGAGGCGAGACACTGAAATGCATTTTATTAATATTGCTTTGCTTATTTCGATATTACATCGGAAACCTACTCTGAGATAATAATTTACTGAAAATTCTCAGAACATCACTAGGTTCGGATTTAAATATTGGATGCATATGAAATATATTTTTTCATATTCTAAGAAGAATTAATCAGTGCGTTATCAAAATCAATTTGGCTATAATTGATCTATATGAGCTATAACTAAACACCGGATAGAATATTTCCGTGCAGCATTTACTATTCATTATATCCAGAATTAGCAAAAAATAAAATCATTGTGCGGGAAATACCAAAGCCTTATCATTGCTTTTAAACACATAATCCACTTTCGCACTCAAAAGCGAATAAATTGGAATTTGTATTAGTTAGACATTTGAAAGGTCTCTTTGAAGTTGTACAAAGGATACGCTAGAATCACTTTGATCGTATGAAGAGTAATCCATTGATCTTCAGCCAAATATAACGGGACAAAGATTGCATGTTTCGATTAAAAGTTGTTGATTCGTCGGTTCAATATTTGTCAGAATTTGCGGGAATACCTGGACAGGTCTCGAAGCGCACGCTCCAATGGCCAAAAAAATCTACTTTTTGGTATAAAATTACCTGTTTTAAAAGAACGTTACTACTCAGATTAAGGCACAGGGCGATTTAGTTAGTCGTCGGCGGCTGATCAAAGGGTTCCGTGGGCCAATCGAATCGCCAGATTTGGTTAACGCCCCGCCCACATTTAAGGCCACGTGCGTCGCGCGCACCGTTGAGTACGGCAGTTTCGCGTAAGCGGTCCTCAGTGAAGCCCTATATCAGAGCTTATTCTGTGTTTGCGATATTAGATCGAGAATTTGACATTTCGTAAAAACTTTTATTCTTGGTGAAGTTCTTAATAAACTGCTGTTAACTCAAATATATATTTAATAACTATTTAAAATCAATTGCTTGGTGTACAAACAAGTGTGGTTTTATAAGTTTTTGTGCTGTTTAAAGTTTTGAAAGGATTGCATTGATGGATTTATTGATATTTTCTAAATTGACTCCAGGTATACTGTATTAACTTAAAAAAAGTTGATTTCACTAACAATTAGTGTAATAACATTACTAACAGCAGCTATTGTTACAATTTTTAACAACGTCCAACATCAAACGACAAAGGTTAGTACCGGTTGTTGTTTGGTATGCATTGTTTTATCCGCCGTATTCTCAAAATTAGTTTTTATTTTAACTCAATAGTCATTGTTTATTGTTCGAAGTTTATTGTATTTTTTATTTAATGGCTTATTATTTAACAAAGTAACACTGTTTATAATTTCGAGTAGTTCTTTCTTTCGTGTAGTGTTTGCAAAGGGCTGCCGTTTGATTTAATTTATAACAAGAGAGTTATTATTTTGTTCCTTGAAATGAAGAAAATTGTCACTTCAGTTCCTTGATTAATTTTTGTTAGCAATTTAGAGGTGACTATTATAGTAGAACGCTGTTAAGTAAATATAAGCAAAGCTTGAGAAGACCGAGGTTTCCCTAAATAAATAAAAACTGACATCAAAGGCGAAATCAAGTCCTTCTCATTAACCTGCTCCGTTCGGGTAAAAGAAGCAAAAACATTTCAAACCGTGAGTACATTGCTTGTTTCTCGCCGAAATTGAAAGATACGAAACGTATCTAATTACCTGGGTTCAGCATTATCTCAGGTCCTCGTAATTTATACAAAAAGCAGCTCATGAAAGCGTAATTGCATCTGAAAGGGTGCGCACACGACATCTCTGACCGCGACTTGCCCAACTCCGCCTGTGCTAATTTCCAAACCCAGTTTCGCACAGATAAGGATTGAGTCCCGAGGAGGCGCGTCTTTGATCTCGCCGCCCGCCCCTCTCACTCCCTAGATGAGAGCTTTCAATGAAAGGATTTTTTTCATCTTCTTTCCCTTTGTACTTAATTTAAATTTCGTTTATATCAATGCTCCGAGTTTCCTTTTCGGTCTGTTTTTTCTTTTACTTTGTCGCGTTTATCCTCTTCAATTTGTTATATTCGAGCGGCGAGAGTTCGCTTTGTAATTAAATTTAGTGTTCCTAATCTGTCCCGTTCTATTTTTTTTACTTACCTTCCATTTGTGTCGCTCTGTTTGAAGTTGAAAGACTACCGGTGTAATTGCAATTTACAAATTAGGAGCCTCTTTGATTCGACGACAATTTTCAATTGATATTTTTAAGAGTTTATCAAACGAACCTTTGTTGTCCCCAACTCTTAAGACTTTCTTTTAGTGACTTTGAGAAAGCCATTAAAGAAATTAAATAATTACTCTTATTTCTGAGACAGAATCACTTCAATATTTTTTGATAAGTCTGACTGATATTCAAACAGTGATACCATATTTAGATATTTATTCAAATAATAAATAAAATAGTTGCTCTTCAAGAATTTGGCATGGGATATCATAAAACAGCCTCATAAACTTGAACAATACTAGTACATGTCAAAGCATCTTAATGCGCTCATCAGGAATATAATTATCGAAGTCTCTGTAGTCTTATGACTGCAGAGACTAGTTTTTTGGCGAGCCGTTTGTCGGCGTACAGGGCGGCGCCCGAGGCTGCTCTCGGCTCTTCGTCGCTGCTTTCGTCACGTTAAGAGGCCGGCACAAACTTGCCTCAAACTAAAGCACACAACCTCTCACTCAACTCAGCTTTGCAATCTACAAAGACACTTTGTCTCTCTTTCCAGATTCAAACATCAAAGGTATTGACAAACCCTTTGATATTTTCGACCACCATGTCGTCGATATAACTTACTTTGCTGTCTTTCATCTCTTACTTGAGCATGTTTCTAAAGTGTATCTATTCCGTTACTTGAGACCTATTTACACATTTCTTACACCGGGGTTTCTGTATTTGGTGACGTCCTTTGAAAAGTTTCACTTGGACAATTATATAAGATTATGTTAGATGACATTGATATCCTTTGTTACAACCTAATATAGGTAGTAATCTTTCCAATAAAATTATCTCTATATGCTATAAACGGACTGTGTTATTCATCTAAACATGAGTAACGCCATTGTTGAAATATTTGTGTATTGCAAATTCTTGGCGATAATGAATATTTATTAAAAAACAGTGCATTGTGAAAGCGTCACAAGACAAAGAGTTCGTCGCGTGGAGTAAGTTAAAACACACAGAGCGTTTCCCGTGGCTGGTACAAAGGCGGCACTTTGTGGGCTCCCCTTTGAGCTCGCGGCGCGATTGTGAGGCCACCTTAATAACCTACTAATAGCTCTTAGTGTTCACAGGCTAGGGATATGTCTGATCTAGTCAAAGAGCTCCTCGATCAATAAGTCTTTGTGTTTTGGCGATAACAATATCAAATTTCTTATATATGAAATGTTATGCACACTCGGATATCTCATTTACTTGTTTACGGATGCGAATTGAAGTAAAAACCTTCGTGTTAATGTAAAAAAAAAGCTTCATCGTGCTGTTTACCTTTTATTCCAAGAACCAGCTTTGAATTGAAGACCTGCTACCTGCAATCATAAAAGACTAACTAGGGCATTCCCAGAAACGGAATACTCTTAAATATTTTTTCGCATAATTAATTAGTGCCACTTTAATTAAGGCCGCTTTCAGAGAAACAGTTTGTGAGATTGTAATGTTTCAAATAAGATTTCACAAGAAGCGCCTTCAAAGAGAGCACCCCTAATAAATACTGAAGAGTCCTCGCACGTGTTTATCAAAGACATCCTTTCGTTACTTACCGTCTGAATGGCCTCAAAAGAAACTCGTGTATAATGTTCCACAAAGTGCCGTATCAAAGGGAGAGGCGGGCGCAAATATCTGTTTCGCAAACTAGTAAAAACGAGGCACTCAAAGGTACTGCGTACTCGCGGCAAATTAGGCGGAGTTAAATACGAGCGCCGCTCCGTACAAACGTATAACTTTCAAAGTGACTCCGCGCTCATCATTTATGTAAGTCACCGTAATCGTCAAACGACTCCCGAGAGTTTTGTTTTTGACGAAATTACGCATTCGGTCCAAGCGGCGGCGGAGCGACCGAGACCTAGTCCATCGTCGCACCCCGTACCCCGTACCCCTCATATGTGTATCCATTTAATGCTCAATTCCCATATAATTTAACTTTGCGATCAAAGCGAAATTTTGCAAAGAGGATCCCAAAGGCAGCTGCTTTACTGAAACAGTGCGAACGGGACAGACATCGGAGTTCTCGAGATCAAATGCTGGGCCAAATTAGTCACTCACCGTCTCTCTATCTCAAAGCCGATCCGTAGCAAAGTTTGTGCGAAGATGACATCAAAAGGAAACCACACACTGGGGAGGCACCCGACACCCTCGCCCCCGAGCCTCATTCTTAAATCCGCCGTGTCTCGGTCTTATTGACACGCGCGATGCCGCCTTTGCCTCGCCGTAGCCATCCTCACATCGGAGCGCCACTCCCAGCCTTAGCTTTGCTAACACTTATTTAGTTAATTAATACGGAATGTCCTATCAACTTGCTCCTCTTTACTGCGATACGAACTACACACATAGTTTGATTTACGTTCGAGATCTAGAAAGGGAATGATTACTTTGATCCTTGCGGCAAGATGTGTTTGAGATTTCGTTTGACTTCGAACGAAAGCCAATCGAGGAAGTTTAAGTTAAATTTAAAACTGTTCGTTCAATTTATTTAATAAATGTTTTACTTCGACCAACGATGAAAATGTGGTGGGTTTCAGCTGAGAAGAAGCCTGCAAAACAAGTTCAAACTCCGGAAAATTTAACAATGCAAACGAAACTTATACTTTAAATTAAAAACTTTCTAAAATATTTTCTCTGTACGTAGGACCGTAGGATATTTGATTTCGCAAACTGTTCCTGTTTTATGTTTACTGAGATTTTATTATCTAACTAACTGGAGATCAACCAGAGATCGAAATTCAAATATATTTTTTGTACAATTATATTATGACTTCTTTGATTATTCTAAAATAATATTGACGACATAATAGTCTAGTGGATAGAACACCCGCCCGAAAACAGAAGGGCGTGAGTTCCAATCCTGGGTCGGGCCTACACGAATTTGTCTTTTCTAAAGACATATGTGTGGTTAATTTATCATGGTTGTTAACGGTGAGGGAAAACATCGTGAGGAAACCCACATGGCTGAGTTGTACTTAGTCATGTGACAGTGTATTCGTACAAAACGGCGATAGGCCTGCCCCTATCACGTGAGTACACTGTCTAAGCAAAACGTGGGTACCTTCTCTGGACACTAGATGGCGCTGCCATGTGAGTTCAGAAGTATTGGTACCTCTGCCAACCCCTTCGGGGATAAACGGCGTGAACGTTTATGTTATGTTTATGTAATATTGAAGACAAACAATATAAATTTATTGTAATTTTGACTTAAGATAGGATGACGGACTAGCAAGGGAGTTTCCTTTAGAGAATTTTAAAATCAAATGATTTGGTTAGTTCCTAATCTATCTATCTAAGAGGGGAGAAAAACTGACCTAAAAATTTATTTCCGATCTGAGTATCGACAAAACCTTCCAAAAAGACTAAAATATTATTGTCTCAGCTATCGACTCCAAAGTTTGTGAGCGTTGCAGGGTCGGACAGGAATGCGTCGGCATTGTGCGCGAGAGTTTACGACGTATAGCATCTCGGTTCCAGGAAAAGGGTCGTCGCGTCGGTTCATCAGATTCTCATCTCATTTCTATGGAAGCTATATTATTGGACCACGGTAATTCTTACCTTCTCTTCTCCCATGTTTTAAATGAAGACGGACGATGATCAAATTTTATTTCATGTGTGCGGCAAATATTGGTTTTGGTGCCGGTTGCCTTCGTGTGTCTGCGATCCGACGAAGAGATTAGAAAGAATTGATGCAATTAAGAATTTAGTGTTTTTTGGTTAAGGTATAAAGTAGTTCCGTATTTTATTACGGTGTGATTTAATAACGTACATTTTGCTGTTAATTTATAAACAACAAGTATGTTTTTGCGTCTATCTAGGTATTCTTTTACCATTGAGGAATTCTTAAATGTTTGGGTGATTTTATCAAAGTATTATCAATAATCTTTACAATAAACACTCGTGCATCTCCAAAAGCATCAGTCATTTCCCGAGAGGTTTCGTTCGTCATGGTGTTATTAAAGATTTCATATTCCACGCACGAGTCATCTTTTTGTCTTCTATTACTTTGTAATATGGTCATAATTTTCCGCCGGTCGAGCTCTGTTGCCAAGTGGAATTGAGTCTGGCTAGGAGCATGTAGGGCTCATGTTTCCTCGCTGCTTGTTTACATTGGTTTTATTGAGCACGAACCGGTTTCTTGATGCTGCTGTTCCTGCCTCGCTCAACTTGTTACCACACTATGTTTCGTCTATCATTTCCGAAATTAATCTCATGTAACCCATGCTCATAGGCCCGTCATTATTGAACATCGTAATGACATTGCATTGTTACTATGTGGAGATACATATATCTCACTGGTAGCATCATCATCATCAATTTAAAAAAGATTGAGATTCTGTCAGGTATCCTTTAAAAATACTAATAAACCAAAAATAGAGGTATTACAGATGTGTATGTGTAATGTTTGGACTTGCACGATGCTGCATTAAATAGTGTTAGGGTACTGTAAAAACTTTTGTTAATATTTATAACTACGAAACCAAAAATGGTATATCTGTGAAGTGGTAGTCGTATCTGTTCATGATATGAATTAGTCCCTCACTTTTCTATTTCTATAAAAGAAAAGATACTTCTCAATTAAAGGAATAAAATTCACATAAAGCACAGTAACAAGCGCTGTCTTTCAGCTTCCAATAATTGAATCGTTGCTTTTGCCTTATGCAGAGAAACTGATTAGATATTTTAAGCCAATAGAAACACCATTCTGATTTAAAAAATATGACAATTCAGTTCTACCACTGCACCTCGAGATCATCAAATCTGAGTAGTCAGAAAATCGCACCAACAACACAAAGGTTGTTTTTTTTGTTTTTCAAAGTAGTGCGGTAACATGAGATAAGGAATGCCGCACGCACTCGCCCCGGGCAGCTTTTTGTGTCCGCTGCGCTTCGCCGGCGCGCCCACGCGGCGGCTTTTTGGCGCCAACCGCGTTTCCGTGCGCTGTCACCAAGGCGGCTCAAAGGATCCTTGTGCCGTGCGTGACTCATCGGACTCGGCGAAAAATAAAAAGAAAGGATAATGCTTTGTTAATTCTTGTATAGGAATATGTGACGTTTAAATTTCTTATTTGGAGCAAACGCTGCTAGTTGAAGTCTTGTCGTCTATGTCCTCTTAGACCCGATGTCTAAACAATTGTGAACCTGGAGGTGTGTGAAGCTTGGAGTTTCATTCGCCACTCTTCTTAAATTTCTTAGAAATTGTGCGATTGCAATATTTCATATTCATTCCTCAGTTTGGGCGATTTCCAATACTCTACGCACTCAAATATATATTTCTATCGATTAAGGGCCTCCCTCGAAAATTTCACTGATTTTGGTAGTTTTCAAACTCAATGAAATCTGCTCAATGAAACAATCACACTCAAATAAAATATATGTTCAAGTTCAATATCTTTTCTTCAATAATGACGGTTCTCATTCGTTTTCAATAATAATCAACTAAGAAAAAAAATAATTTGTGGGGGTCTTTTTTATCGTAAAGTCTGATATTGCTGTCAGAATACTGCATATATGTTATCGATTACGTAATATTTGCGTAGACAACTGAGTAGTCTATCATCTGTATGAATAATTTTTAGTCTTTTTATCCTAATTATGGAGTTATAAAGCATTTTCCCTAAATTTCAATGTCAATCTGGAGCGGGTCCCTGTGCGGAGAACGGGGCGGCAGATGGCTGTTAGCCTTCATGCGCAGAGCTTGTGTCGAATTTTTCTGTAATAGAGCTGCTTGCCGCTTCCCGCGCTTTTTAGATAATTTATTTTGGTTGTGCGCAACATAGTCGCTTGTTTTGCTTTACATTATAAGTTTGATAACAATCGTAATATTATCGTTAATTTCACCCTGTTTAGATAGTACGAAATGGTCCAACGCATTAGGGGCCATGCGCTGTTGATGTGGGCGTGAGTTCAAATCTTCTATTCGGGACATGCTTTTTGTTTATTTCTTTCCTCGTAAAATTATTTTGTTTCGGTTATGGTTATGATGATAAATGCATGACTAAAAATACTGCGAATAATTCTGTTTTGTGAATACGCTCGTTTTATCCTAATGTTCTGTAAATCCAGCTGAAACAATTATTATCTTTTTGCTTTCAATTTATGTGATGTTGTTACATCTTTTTTTAGTAAGATTAAAAGTATTGTTTACCTTATAATAACGTCGGAAAATTAAATAAAGGAAATAAACATGTGCAGAAAATCAAAAATTTCCAATTAAACAAAAAACTTTTGAACAACATACATACTCACGGCTATAAATCCCTAAAAGGGGTAGCCAGAGCCGAGAAATTAAAAAATCCTCAGCCACTTTTGGAAGTTGGGTAAGAAAAAGATGGTAGAATAAAAGGTTGTTGGTGATGGGTCTCCAACCGCATTGCCCAAAAATCCCTTAAAAAGCAAACCTCTAATTAAGTAAATAAACAAATACAAAAGACGCATATTTATAGTCTCCTTCTAACAAGAAACTATAACCAAGTATATATTTTTGAATTATTATTATTTATTTATTTATTTATTTATTAAGGAGAAAAAACAGAAAAAGCAAAAAGAATATAGAATAACAACATATAGAACATAAGTAAATAAATTTTGGTATCTCCTCAACTTTTCTCACAGATAGATAACAAAAACAATCAATACAAAAAAGTTATCAATACAGAAAAACAGAAATAAAATATGAAAAATGATAACAACCACAACGAACATAAATAGACAGAAGTAAATACACAACATTCTTAAGATAAATTTAAACAATAATTGTAATAATTAATAACATACACACACATTAAAGACATTTTAAAATAAGTAAGAACATTTTCTTGCAGCGCTGCTTCGAAAAGCAGAATAAGTCTACATCCGTGAAATAAATATTATATGTATCGCACATCCTGCACAAAGGAGCCCTCTTACCTACATTGGTCCTGCTGACCCCTAGGGCGAATACATGTTTATTCCTTGTAGCGTGACTCGGAACACGTTATGAATTATATATTATTGCTGTGTAGTGTCGGCTTAGAATAGCACTACCCCATTTCTTCCGGTGGGTGTACATAAGAGGCGAGTGCTAGTACTAAATGCTTTCTCCTGTTTTATAATTTATGCCGATTTTTTATTCAAGTGTGATTTTTAGACGTTGCGATAATAGCACGTTACGTTATTTCTACTGCCATCCACGAACACTTTGTTGTGTCGGCTAAGAATAACATAATCCCCGTTTACTTGGTGTCACCTGAAACCCACTATCACGAGTTTTCTTCTCGACATATTCCCCTCCTATATTCCGAAGGTGTCATAAAAATAGTTTTGTGAAGTTATTTTAATTTCAATAATTATATTCATCCAAGCGAGACATAATTGTAATATCAATACGCACGTAGCGATTCTACAACGTAGTACGAGACTATTTCCGTAGATGGCGCTTAGTTTATGGTTATTTATAATAGTTACTAGTGAGTCACTAGATGGCTTATTTTACGAGTTTGATTAAAGGTGAGGAAACGGCAGGGGGAAGCCCAAATGCCGTTTCAAGGTTCTCATCTTTTCGGGGGACGCCCTTAAGAAATTTTCAATTTACCTTCGAAACAATCACTAATTTCCAGACTTTGTCTTATTAACATCTATTTTAAATATATTTAGCAAAATAAATATACTCATAAGTCAAACATCGTGCAGTGTATGCACAACCTGGAACAGGGTCGCGAAATGAATCAAGCAATTTGCTAATGGATTATAATAATCGTCGGGATGTAATATCTGTTTTATTTGTCCTCGGAGCTGAACAGCATCACAAACACGGAGCTCCTCCATTAGCCGATTGTAGCAGTTCAGAGATTAATATGGATCGCTTTGGACGAAACTGCTCTGCTTTATGTATATAGCACTTGGGAAATAATAGGCTTAAAGTTAATTCGCTGTTGTTTTCGAATCAAAATTGTACGGTTTTAAATTTTTCTGTTTATACTTTCCGTGAAGGAATACTAATGCTTAAATTTTAGTGCTAGATAACGTAAACGCCTACTGATGCTTGAAATATTTACAGAATATTTGTTATATTATTTGCTACGCAATAAATAGTAAAATCAGGGGCTACCCTACAACAGACATATTATGTTTATTTGAAGTTTAAATAAAAAATATTATAAATATATATATTTTGTAACCATTAATGCGCTGTATTTTCATTATTAACTCCATTGTTTTTTTTTCAGAATGAGTGGTTCTTCGCTAATGACGTTACACTGTTAATGATACAGGTAAGTTTATTAATTAAAATTCAATACATTTATTTCGGCAATTATATCCATGAAGATTTATATATTTATTTATTTAAGTACATATCGTATATCATTAGAAAAAAGCACCTTACAGCTAACTTAAAACTAAAAATTAATTAATCAACAAAATTAAACAAAAATAATAAAAAAGGTCAATTAAACAAACCGTTCGGAGACATGTCCGACCCATCCATGAAGTGTTAGTTACACTTCCTAGTGTTTATATTAATAAAAAGAAATCAAGATAAAACATTAATTTAGACACGCACCTGACGAGAAGCCAGTTGCGTGTAGTGTAGGCCCATCCAGTGCCTGAAAAGGGGAGAATCCCACTTGCTTGACTATTAAACACCTTCGTTTATTATTCTGCAAAGAATCAAATGGCTATGAGGTTTCGGTTTCGAATAGCACTCACTCATTTCTTCCCGCAGGTTGTAGTTCAGTAGGAGGTTACTTAGACTTTTTAGATGATGGTTGGGCGATGCGGTTGGAAACCCATCGCCAATGGTTCTGAATATAATATAAAAAAAAAACATTATTTTCAAAAAAAAAGATTAATCTTTGTTTTTTTTGAACGTTAATATTCAACTTTATACTAAATTTACTTTGGATTCGGAAGGTGTTTTGTTGAGAGAAGAACCCGTAAGACACTCATCAACACACATCTTTTTTCCTCCATTACAATTTTGTTGTTGGCCTGGAAACATCTTGCACAGAGCCCTGATGACACCAAGCCATTTTATCATTAATATAATCATTAACATTATAATAGGCTGTCGAACTAAGTTTTTCCTTTTAGGGATTAATAGCTTAGCATGGTAATGTATGTTGTATTTAAATATTGATGTTTGAGCAGCGCACGGGATACATACATACATAACCCCGCGCCCTTATTTCCCATTAGGGTAGGCAGCGTTTGTAGGCAGACTATCGATCGCCATTTTGTACGATCCTGGTAAACCTCTCTAGTTTCGCAAGGGACACCAACTAAATAATAAAAAGCACTCTATTGGTACATTTCGAAAATGACGTAACCTTACCACCTTCGATTCCTAATCCTCCCGGGCGAAAATCAGCCTTTCTTACCACAAATCCCTCGCGTTCTCTATGAATTAATTTAAACCGTAGTTAATAATGCATTGAGCGTTTAAACACGTCGAGTTATCGCGAATAGTACTCATTAATATTTCATAGAATCCACAGGCTTCGAAATTAGATACGGCCTTAATTGAATAGTGCGTCAAAGGAGGCTTTATAATAAACTTTTCTTATAATAGTAGAGTTCGGTGTGTACAAAGACGTATTTGTGGATTTAAGACAGAGATGTAGTCAGACTTTAACCTTTTATTTTACAATCTTATCCCCACTCAATTTTTTAAAGTGGCTGTAGATTTTCTTGTTCTGAAGCTCTGGCTAACCCTTTGGGTAATTTATAGCCGTGAGTTTTTGTATGTAAGTAGTCAGAGCTTAAGAATTTAAGATTCGACGTTCTGTAATTTTGCGCACTAGATAAAAAGGATAAAGCGCGATACACGCTGAGCCCGCCGGGCCACCGACAATGCCCGGCGACACAACTCGGCGGCCTTTGCTGAAAGAATTATTTCTAACCTACGTATGAAAACAAGACCGCTGACAAAAAAATGCCGATATATGACGATGGCCCGGCGGGCTCAGTGTGTGTTGCTCTTAAAGATTGCAAAGCTTGAAAATAGCACTCATCGTAGAGACACAGGCTGACTTGGTTTGTCACGTGATGCGCAGAGAGGAATAGCATGTGGTTAAGTGGATGTTGAAATTGCAGGCAAAGTGTTGAGGTAGCAGGGGTACACCAAGAAAAGACTGTATGGTTTGTGTGAACGAAGATATGAAGGAGTGGTGTGGATGGAAGTATGACGGGGAATCGAAAGATTTGCTGGGACTTGACAATGTAAAGCTGACCATTAGAGAACAAAATCAAGTACGATGATGCTGAAGATGCGTTGCAAAATAGTGACTGTGCTGTTTTAACTGTACGGGGCTGTTTAAGTGACTGATGGGCGATGTGGCTTTAACGTTGTCACCAATCATACTTTACAATATTTTCCCCAAATAGTTGCTAAAATCGGCTGAGATATTTCTAATACAGTAATATTAAGTAAGCTTTAACTACTATTTTGGTATGTAAAGCCGTATTTGTAAATAGTAAATAAAACACATCTATATTGTTAGATAGTTCCCTGAATCACGAAACGTTTCAGTTGCAAAATCGATTAAAATGTCGACATTCGAACTAAATAAATGAATTCCCTTTTCCAGGGAACACAGGAAAGTCAATACGTATTAAAAATGAGCGCTTTTACGCAATTTATCCAGATAAATAGTCGATAAATCGTAATCCGGATATATCGCTTTTATATTTCCTCGAGGCAGCAGGTTTGTTATTGCGATATTTGCCATGTCGGCAATATGGGGTCTTGTTCGTTACACTAATAACTGACGTTGTTCGATTTGTCGTTGTCGACTTTTGGAATTGTACGAATTCCGATCACATTGGTCCTTTAGATAATTTTGTTTTATTGGAAAAAAAATACCTTACGTCTGTGTTTTAGAGTTGTGATTGACACTCATTTATATCACATTGTTAAATGCATATTTGTAATCTATTGAATAATATTTTCACGATTGCACATTATAATTGAAACAACTTTTTGATTTTCGGATATTTTAATCGCGTGTTATTACATTATTTTTAAAGCCCGACGTTTTAAAAATAATGTAATAACACGCGATTAAAATATCCGAAAATCAAAAAGATGTTTCAATTATCTATTTAATAAGTTTAATTGCATTTATGTTGAATTATATACCTTAACTGGGATATTATACTGCATATCGCTGGGACGCTGTAATAGTGAAATTACTTATAATACTATTTTCTTATTAATATTACTTTATTATTAACTTTTATATTATAAAATTATATAAATATTTACTATATCAATTTTATGAAAAAAAACTTAGATAATTGACGTTTCAAAAGTGTCACGGTACCTATCGTTTCAGAGACGACTTTAGGGTATATATTTTCCATATTTTATTATATAACTTAAAAAATCGACTATCGAATTATTAAGATTAAAAATCCCCACCCGCTAAATCTTCCTTAACCACTAGAGGAATTTTAAATCGGTTCTCACGAATTAAGGGAATCTCCTGAGAAGGGTTTGTGTACATTGCGTTTAGGTTGTGTATTTAATAGGGGATGATGAGACGATACAACAAGGCTGATAGTCAAACTAGCTTATAATCATAATATGTATCAGTTTTCGAGAACAAAGTGGCTAATCTCTGAAACGACTGAACCGATTTTAACCGGACTTAAGAAAATAGCTAACTTAGGAAAAAGAACTACAAATAAAAAATTTCGACACCGGCGCGGCGGCGGGGTTCGAACCCGCGACCTCGGGTACACTCCCTCGCCGGTGCCGGTGTCGAAATTTTTCTTTCCTTTATTTTATCTTTTATTTACATACATAAATACATACATATACTCACGGCTATATTTCCCTAGAAGGGGTAGCCAGAGCTAAGGAATTAGAAATTCCTCAGCCACTTTTGGAAGTTGAGTAGGGAAAATATGGTAAAAATAAAGGTTTTTAGTGATGGGTCTCCAACCGCATCGCCCAAAAATCCAATATAAAGCCCCGATACCCTTAGTCGCTTCTTACGACACCCGTGGGAAGAAAGGGGTAGCGACATTCTAAGCCGGCACTACACGGCAATCAATATCTTTTATCTATACTTATAATAAATCTGTAGAGAGGTCAATTCTGTACATGAAATATATTTTCAAAATAACTATCAGGTGGTGATCAGGGATCGATACTGATGCCAAAAATGCAATCAGTAAAATTTTTGTCTGTCTGTCTGTCTGTCTGTCTGTCGGTTTGTATGTTCCTTATGGAAACAAAAACTACTCGACGGATTTTAACGAAACTTGGTACAATTATTCTCCATACTCCTGGGCAGGTTTTTGTATACTTTCCAGCAGAGTAGTAAAGGGGAATTTTGGGAAATTTTGGGAAAACGGGAGAAGTTACTACATTTTTTAAGCTTCCGTCGCGTGTGCAGCCTTAATGGTTAAACTTACATAGAAATCACGTATGACGGAAATATTCTTCATAAAATTATCTAAAAAAAATCCTAACAGTTTATGTCTATCTTTTACGGTTGACTCACAATAACACGTGTAATTCCTGATAGCTTAGCAGTTCGGAACATTCTGATTATTGATTATTTGTTTACTCTTACGTTTGTAAACCTCTCACTCATCCCTAATTTAAAAATGGTAACATTATTACCTATTCAATAAAAAAAGAATCATAGAAATCGGTAGAGAAACACCGAAATTATACATAAAATAAGCCATCGCGCCCGTGACCAAAACCGAATCGTTACTAATTTACATATCACATACTAGATGGCGCCAGTAGTTGCATCCTACAACACGTAATGATTTATTTTTTAGATTGTTATAAATACTTCATAGCGTTTTATTCCAAAATTTGCTATTAAACGGAAATACTGAACCGTTCATTAAAGCGCATTAAAAATCACCAAACTACACTGTTTAGGGAGTGCAATAAATTTAATAAATTGAAAATATTGCGCTGAATTTCACAATGCTTGAGCAGTGACTAAAGAAAGAAACCTCAGATATTTAAAAAACAAAGCTACCCGTGCGAAGCTGGGACGATCCACTAGTTTATTAGTATTAATCCCGGCATGAGGTTTACATGTCAAAAACATTCAAATTAAGAAGAACTATACTAAACACATACCATATTCCTATCTTAAGCCTATCCGTGTAAAACCGTGGCATAGTAAATAACAAGTTTACCAAAGCCCCGGCTTCGTTTCCCGTGCGTATCACGTGCAGCCCTTGCCAATATTATACATATTAGATACGGCACACGTTGCTGGGTAGCTAATTCGTCAAAGGGCGTCCCGGCCCTTTGTCAGCTTATGATAATCAGACTCTCGTGATACTTAAGTTACCAATTTAATTAAACACTGTTTCATCTAGTCAGAGCGGCGGAATCGTTTCTTTGATTTATAAAGCAATTTTGTGTCGGTTATTTTCGTTGTACGCATAACGAGTGTGGTAGGAGTTTTGAAAGAGGTGGTTGGAACTCCTAAATTAATAATTTAGAAAGAAAGAGAGAAAGTTTTTTGTTTATTTGGTGCATAGGATATGAATAACAAGAAAAACAAAAAATAATATTTGTACAACACATAAAACTAAAATAAACAATACATAATTAAAATTAAAGAAACTACTATTGCCATTAAGCTAAAAATTTGGTATTACAGGTGATTTTTTTCTTTGTAATAGCAATTTCACTATATATTATCCTTTCAAATAGATTGTTCTTATTAGGAGATATCTGTTTCGAGTTAGACTTTTATCTCTGTTTTATATTATGTTGTGATTTTTTAATAAGTATGTCTAGATATACATTACCGAAATCAATAAAAACATACTTCACCAAACATGTCTAGGAGAAAAAAAGATGGACAACACTAGCTTCTCTATTAATGAAGATCTCAGCATTCAACTCAACATCCACCCGTCCATTAAAATAGTAGGTTGTCATATCATTAGTTATTAAAAGAGATACGCAAATATGAAGAAACATTAATAGTTTTAATTTTGTACACAGGTGCAATAAAGTATAATCGCCAGTCAGTTCGAATGCCATCGGGTAACACTTAAATAAAGGGTGGCAGAGTTAACAATAATTCTGAACAGCACGCATTGAGTATAACTTGTAGTTCAATGACAGCACTTGACATAAATGTCGTTTGGTATTTAGAGTACCCACATTTTGCTTGGACAGTGCACTCACGTGGTAAGGGCAGACCTATCGTCGTTATTATATGAATACATCTACAACTTAGCCAAGTGGGTTTCTCCGCAATATTTTCCCTCACAGCCGAAAACCATGATAATTTAACCAGTCATCTTTAAAAAAGACACATCGGTGAAGGCCCGACTCTACTCAAACTCACAGGAAACATAGCAACAAATGTCTCAATATAAAACTAGATAAAATCACGTAATTACATTTCAAAGTGAATTACCCGTTCTCATGAGCGCAAAACAAATTAGGTGTGCCAACAAACGCGATGGGGTCGCGCAGCACCCCATGCTACATTATGGTGGCACAATTCAATGATGTGCCGTTGTTTTTATGCCTGTTTAATTTACCTAGCTTAAATCAATGATTTTCTAATAGATGTAGTTGGTATAATGTTATTTTATATGAATATTTGGTATATACTCTCAATTTTTTATTTATTTTTTTGTTGGTTAAAGAATGCACTTCTGGGTAACACAATATTTCAAACGGCCAACTTTACTGTAACGAAATATCGGAGACCGAGGAGACGTTTTGATTTATTTACTATTCGATATTAATAATAATTGAATGGGCTATTATAATAGACTTTAGATTACAACTGAAGAAGCCCTAAAAATCCATGAACAAGTGAAAGAGTCACGGAGAAGCTACAAAATTCTGTCGAACACCCCTAAAGATCTCCAACCAGTCCGTGTTTTCTCCGTTTACTCATAGAGTGATCCAATGCATGTATAAGTTGGCTCCCCAAACCGAACTTAGAAAACACCTTCCACCAATACTATCTTACTACCCTATCACACCCTACTATCTTCTTCTTCTCGTAAATTTTTATCAATTTTATTAGAGCTAGTTAGTAATCTGCCATACTAGTCTCCCGCACACACACTCATTTACGCACATCTTTTTACCATGGTTTATGTCTCGCTGTGTATTGCCAATTTATACTACGTAAATGTAGCATAATATGTATATGACATTTTTATTATATAGAAGAAGATATATTTTTCTTTTTCCCAGTCAATAAAAATCTACTACAAAACATTCTGCCTCCCTCAACTTAGAATCTCATATTTCAAAAGATCAAACATTACATTCATACGACTGCGTCCAGCGGAAGGCAATGCAAATTCGATCAGCCGCGCGCGACAATATCTTGACCGCATCTTCGATAGGAATGCTCGATATCGGCCTCGAGCCATTCGACGTATGGATTCCATGGAACCGGTCTACGGTGGCTTCCATTCATTCCGACTCTAGCAAGAATTGGATGCTCTCCTGAAATGGACATGTTTTTGTTGAAAAAAAACGGGGCTAAAGTCGATAAAAGTAGAATGGCAGCAGCCAAGCAAGAGTATGAGACATTTAAGATCAAGAAACATAATGTATGTTTCTATTACCTACTATTTTTTTATCGCCGTGTAGATCCAGAGATTACGTTTATAAATAATAGTGTAACTTCATGCATAGTTTAACAGCCCCACTGCAAGATAAAAAAAAATACTACGGTTATATAAATTTTCAACAAATAATTCCCTGTAAAAATATAGTCCTGTTTTCCTAATTGCATAAATAAAATCGTTTTTCATTGATAACTTCACGATTTAAAGAACTTGTGGAGTTGTATCGATTTCGAATTTATGATTGTCGTCAGAGATAATGAATAATATAAACTTTACTAAGCTTTCGACATCATAGTCTTGCTTCTAAATAATTCTCTAGTAAAAGAAGGGCAAGTGGAATTCACTAGTTTTGTACTGATTATGTGAGGGTGACGATCAAAGTCGGAGCATCTTAAAACCGGACTAGTACGGAACTAAATTCGATTGAGTAGTAAGTTACGGGGCAAATGGTCGGTACGTGCTGGCCCAGCATCATTACGAGGAGGAAGCGACCCTCAAATTCGATAGGAAGCTGTCCGTGCGAAAACACTGCTTTGAACGACCATGCAAATTCAATATGGCGCTCCGCAGAGATAGAAATAAGACAAATACGTTTGGGAGAGCGATTTTTGTCACTTGCTTTTCGGTGAAAATGCTACGTAATTTAGTTGAGATTGTTACTTACTTACTCATACTCACGCCCATTATTCCCATTTGGGTAGGCAGAGTCTATCGATCCCCACTTAGTACGATCTTGACAAACCTCTCTTGCTTCCCTTACATTTATTCTTCTAATACATGCTCTTTTTGAGATTGTTATTGCTTATTAATACTTATTATATGAGTTGGTATGAAATTAACGAAACCTCATTGATTCTCTTAATATACTGGACTTTTACTATACGATAATGTACCAAAAATAAATTTAACACACCAAAAACAATACGTTTTTTCCACCAATCGAAGAAACGCCTGTAGCAGACATTGCAATCACAAACTTACAATTATTCGCTTCCATTGTTTTCCCTATCACAAGCCTGATTAAACATCAGCTGTTGGCGACATCTTGCAGACAGGAGACAGGTAGGTCTTGCTCAGCAATCAGCCAGCCTCAGGCTTCCCGAATAATGGTACAGCCCCACCTTAATCTTGGGGACAATGGACTGTGAGCGACGTTTTGCATACAATGCCTTCGCGAATGAGTTGGAAAAATAAAATGTACTCTTACAAATGGCAATTTTTTATACGGAGAGATATGGGGTTCAATGTTATATTATGGTTTGTGGATAAATGAGAAGTTTAAGCACAAAACTGAAATAACTAAATTCGCTGCCTTACTGTTTTAATCTCCATATTTATATTATCATTAAGGAATAGATAAAAGTTTGCTGTGTAGTGTCGGCTTAGAATAGCACTACCCCATTTCTTCCGGTGGGTGTACGTAAGAGGTGACTAACGGTATTCGGGCTTTTAAGGAATTTTGCGGTTGGAGACCCATCACCAACAACCTTTATTTTACCATCTTTTCCCCACGCAACTTCCAAAGATGGTTGAGGAATTTCTAATTCCTTAGCTCTGGCTACCCCTTCTAGGGATTTATAGCCGTTAGTATATGTATGTATGTATGAATAGATCAAGGCTTGTCCGCCCGAAAAAGTAAAAGAAACTGAGAACAGGGTGCGGAGCGTGTACTATCGTTACCTATATCTATTTGTTTAACAAACACATATAACGACGACTAAGACTTTCATTCGCAATATATGCCTATTGAAAATTCAGTATAGCGTTAGGAACCGTGATGATGTCTCAAAATTAGACACTGAAGCTTTTTCAGGCTTAAGTATGAAATATTTGAAAAATGTACACAAAATTCTTAGCTATTCTAGCTATACAATTTAAAACTGTAAAAGCGTATTCTCGTTGACATCAATTGGACTCATCCTATGATGAACCCGATATAGTTTTAGCCACAGTACCAGTACAGTTGTCAAATATCAATATTCCCCTGATTCCCCTGTCAATGCTGGCCGACCGCGGACATGTAATCGACGTCCGTGACAGGTCTGCGCCGCAATCCAATGTTTTTTGTCAGTTCACTTCATCGGTGGTTATGTCATGTCAGTATTCAAGATGAGATAGTTTGGTGTATATAGAGCTTGGGGTAAATTGTAACGCATGCAATTTTTTTTTTTTTTTTTTTATTGTTTTGGGCGGTTTTTATTAGTAATAGCTTTCGACGCAGTTGTTTGATCAGCTATACCTTATCGCTTAGTGTGTTTGTTGTGTATAGCAAATAGACTGATTTTGGAGTGAGAAGGATGAAATATAATATTAACGTTATTTAGTTCCCTTTACCTTTCTCGACGCCGTCCGTGGTCGGGTTTATGTTTATGTTGAGTGGACCAGCTTCTCGGTCCAGACTCCAGAGGTCGCGGGTTCTATCCCCGCTGAGGGCAACATTTATGTGAAGAGTATAAATTATTGTTTTTTTAGTCCTGGATGTTATTTATATGTGTATTGTTGTTGCAACAACCGTGATAGCCCAGTGGGTAGAACACTTGGTTATCGTGCAAGCGACTAGTGTTCGAATCCTGGGTCGGGCCTACACCAATTTGTCTTTTCTAAAGACATATGTGTGGTTAATTTATCATGGTTGTTAACGGTGAGGGAAAACATCGTGAGGAAACCCACATGGCTGAGTTGTACTTAGTCATGTGACAGTGTATTCGCACAAAACGGCGATAGGCCTGCCCCCTATCACGTGAGTACACTGTCCATGCAAAACGTGGGTACTCTGAACACCAGGTGACAAAGTCACGTGATGTTTAGAAGCATTAGTACCTCTGCCAACCCCTTCGGGGATATTCGGCGTGAACGTTTATGTTTTATGTTTATGTATTATATATATAGTCTTAAAATATATCGTTGAGTTTGTATTCCGTAATACAAGTTTACTTAGTTTGGGGCTAACTTATTCTGTGTAAATATGTCCATATATTTATTATTACTTTAAGGAAATAGGGCTGAATGTATTGTCTTATGCTATTTATTGTCTCTCCACTTGTTCCGTACGAGGATGTTCACATGTCTTACTTATCTAGTGGGCATTCTGGGCAATCGCCATATTATTGCTCAACAAGAACCGTTACACACCCAAGCACGCCAATATATGTAAAAACTGGTCTGGGGTCACAAACGTAAACAAAATGCCCATTAAAATAATAGGATATTTCTAAGGATTGAATAATTGAAAAACCAAACAAGTACCGAATCGCGATCACTTCACATTTAAATGTATCGGTCGTTACGCAGACCTTAGGCGCCTGGTAATGGCACTCCATTTTGAGACTATTGAATAAAAGATACGCCAATTTGTGAGGAAATCTCGTTAACTGCGACAATCGCCATCTGACAAGGCATGAACTTGTATTTTGGATATCATTTTTGAATACATTTGAGGAACCCTTGCGGTCCCTCTCACTAATTGATGAGGTCGCTCAAGTGAGATCAGTTACTAAGGAGTTAACATACGATGAAGAAGATAGATGAATAAAACTGTTTCTATTTATTTGATTGCTGTTGTGTAGTGTCGGCTTAGAATAGCACTACTCCGTTTCTTCCGGTGGGTGTACGTAAGAGGACACTGACGGTATTGGGGCATTTGAAGGATTTTGGGCGATGCGGTTGGAGACCCATCACCAACAACATTTATCTTACTATCTTTTCCCCATTTGACTTTCCAAAAGTGGCTGAGGAATTTTCAATTCCTTAGCTCTGGCTACCCCTTCTGGCGATTTATAGCCGTGCGTATATATATGTATGTATTTATGTGATTCATAAAAAATGAGAAGGGCTCTACATACATACAATATAGTCATTGCATAAATCCCAAGAAGGGGTAGCCAGAGCTTTAGAGCTCCGCAAATTTGGATGTTGATGGGACAAGATGGTAGAAATACAGTATGGTTGGTGATGGGTCTCCAACCGCATCGCCCAAAAACCACTTAAAAAATGCCCAATACCCTTAGTCGCCTCTTACCACTCCCGTGCGTAGAAAGGGGTAGTGCCATTCTAAGCCGGCATTACACGGCATCTATATCGTATCAGTTTCATCATAATAGTAAATGTGTAAGGCTTCAATCTCATTAATTGACAATAGAAAATGTCCTGTTCAAAGGATTGAATCTCGGCCGTTCAACACAATGGCCAAGAAGCGGATTATTGACCAATATATTCGATTAGATGATATCCTTTGTCAAGGGTTTAATCAGATTGAGCGGCCGTTGCAACCTGTAGGGCAAGCACGAGCGCTATTTTATCGTCACGATAACGGTTAGAATGAGATGGCAGTATACGATACTAAGTAAGTGCGTAAGAGATGGCTGCTATATCGCACGCGATAACTAGTTTAAACACCGCTCGTGCTTGCCCTTCTGGTCGTAATAGTATATTATGATACAAGCGAGCAAAGCTAGTGATTAAAGCCTAGCAAAGCTAGAATGAGCTACCTTGTAAGTAGATATCGCGTAGTATAAAACAGCTATCTCTTTTGCACTTACATTGTATCATATACTGTCATCTCATTCTAACCGATATCGTGACGATAAAATAGCGTTTGTGCTAGTTCTTCACGTAGAATCTAAGCCCGAGACGGAGGTTTTAATATACGAACAACCTCTTTCTGAGGACTTCCGTAGCCTAGATGGTAGTTGACTTCTGAGTTCGCAGGTTGAGAGATCGAACCCGCTGAGAGTAATCATCTATCTATATGATTTTTTTAATATTTGTGTCAATATTCTTGTTACAACACAAAGTTATTCATATATGTATAACGAC
Source organism: Bedellia somnulentella (assembly GCA_963576735.1). Classification (NCBI taxonomy): domain Eukaryota; kingdom Metazoa; phylum Arthropoda; class Insecta; order Lepidoptera; family Bedelliidae; genus Bedellia; species Bedellia somnulentella. Next base: position 17,748,052 of record OY755178.1, on the reverse strand, counting down.
TTGATAGTTCCAATCCCAGGTCGGGTCTACACCAATTTGTTTTTTCTAAAGATATATGTGTGGTTAATTTATCATGGTTGTTAACGGTGAGGGAAAACATCGTGAGGAAACCCACATGGCTGAGTTATACTTAGTCATGTGACAGTGTATTCGGCCTGCCCCCTATCACGTGAGTACACTGTCCATGCAAAACGTGGGTACTCTGAACACCAGGTGACAAAGTCACGTGATATTCAGACGTATTAGTTCCTCTGCCAACCCCTTCGGGGATATTCGGCGTGAACGTTTATGTTATGTTATTTGTATATATGTATTAATAAGGTTGTTGAAGTTTTTTTCTTGATTGTTGGGCGATGAGTTTGAAGACACATTACCTGTGTCTCAGGATTTTTTAACACAGAAGCTGTGGCTACTCCTTTTGGGATGTATAGCTGAGTTCCCCGCAGTCTTGTGTCAGCACTTTGATTGAATTAGGCGTTACTTTGACATTACTTGGATTGAATTAGGCGTTACTTTGCGGAAATCCATACCAATACACACCCGCAAGCGAAAACCACAGGCAATATATGATATATTTTCGCATGCGGGTGTGTGTGTGGTGTATGTCTGCTTTTCGATTTCTTGTAAGTGGGAGAGCGGGCGGTGCACAGTGCATGTTGCATGAAGACTGCAGGTATTTAGCGGAATTAAGCGAAGAAATTTATTAATATTAGTTTTGACATTACCTTATATTTAATTTTTATATAGTATTTTACAAATAAACGTCTCAGTCCATATACCTATTTATTGAGGTCTATATCTCTTGTCTGCATGTGACAGAATAACAGTAGACTGTTTTGAATAGCGTCCACGTCGGGAACACAGAATGGCTGTCATAAAAACGTGGTGAGGGTACCGGGTTGGCTGCGGAAGGGTTGACAGGCAGCAGCGGGTGGTCTTCAACTATATCTTTAGTTGGCCGCTTAGAAATTACTTACTGAGTCCGATGTGGAATATTGAATCTATTTATTTTAAGTTATAATGTGATATTATTTCAAGTTTTGGATCTGTCGAAAATGAATGTGATTTATCCGTGTAGTGGGCTTAAAATAGCACTACCCAATAATTGTATGTGATAGTCATCTGAGGCAATTGAGGGGTAATAATTGATTGGGCGATGTGCTTGGAAATTTATTACCAACATTATTATTTGTCCATTATATATCTTTCAACTTCGGAAGAGGCCGACAAGTGTTTCATTTCAACGCTTTTGGCACCCTTATTTGGGATATTAGCATAGCTTTCTAACGATTAAACTGCGCTAGTGTAGTTATAGGGAGAATTAATTCGGAGGAATGTCACTGGGTAGTATTCTTATCAGGTGACATTACACAGCTAAACAAATATCTATCTAAAACGTATTGTCTCAAAGTAAGCGGACATTACAATTTCACGATATAATGACAAGTCATTAAAGTACTTAACTTCGACTCGGCTATCCATTTAAAGAAAGTATCCCAATTTATAATTTAAAACCAAGACACGGAACAATCAAGTTTTGTAGCGGTAATGTTAAAGTTACCTCGTAGAGGTTTAAGTTATCCACCCCATCATTTGAGCTCCAACTAAATAAACTTACTATAAAGTTGTTTTTCAATTATTAAACTCTTTACAATTGGACTGTTATTAGCTGTTCCATATCATGCGATTGTTGGAAATTTTGTTTTAAATTAATAACTGGTACTGTATATAACATTAAAATAAGTCCAGTCATTCTGGAGTTCAGTTCAGTGAAAGAATAAGTTATATAAATAATCTAAAAGGGTATACCTCAAACTGCATTGTTAGCTAAATAACTTGAAATTCTCGAACCCCTTCGAATATTTTTCAAAACAATTCGCCTTTCGATTGAAAGTTACTTTGGTTACAAAATCAAAAGGCAAATTACCACGGGTACTCGCCACGTGACAAGTTCGATCAAACACTGTTATAACGCACATTTGTGGGGATTCCTTCAACTGGTCTTAACTGCCATAACTTGAACCTCTTTAATTAAGCTTTTGATCAACGGATTATTTCAAGTTGAATTTATTTTTATATCGGACAAGTTCGCTTCAAAGGCAAGCACATAAATATTCAATTTACATAATTCCACAGCGATCAGGAATGCATTTGACTCAATATTAATTTGAGCAAACCCAACAATTCCCCGGCCGCTACCTGCCTCACTAAAGTGACCATAAATCCAATAAAAAAACTTAGTATACCATTACCGGCCCAACAAAACAGGCGGTCGTTGTGTCCCGCGTAAAACCGGCAGTCGACGCTAAACTGGTTTACCAACTAGCCACAACTTAGTTTCAGCTAAAACCATCTCGTCGATACCTTCACTTAATTATATACGTTAATTGTGATGGAGAGCTTTCTGCAATTCAGTTATAAACAATACAAGCCCGCTGAGGCACTCGCTCGTGGATGAACGTGTGCACATTTAAAAGTTAGCTTAGTTGTGGTTGCATTGTAAAATGTATCTAATCAACGAACCAAACATTAGGGGATGTATTAAACTAATAGCATGCTACATTTTGTTTAGTTTAATAATAATTATATGTATAGCCGTTATAACTCTAAAATAATGCAGCATTCTAATTTCAATATTCAGAACAGTAGATTTCCATCATACAATATAATTCCGTTTGTTATATCATACTATACTACATAGAATTAAAAACTGATTTAAACTGCATGCACTGATGTACTAAAAATTACTTAGCTGTTTAAATACAGTTGTTTTAGTTTTGTTTCAAACATGGCGACCATCAAATCTCTTTTGTTTTAAATCATTCAGAGAGTATCCGCAAAAAGAATGATGACCGTGTAACGCATCATACCATACGTGATAATTTCACGTGGTTGTTTCTCAGAATTTGTTCCTAACACCCAGTGCAGCTCGACTCGAAAACATATGATACTATTACAATATCAAATTCCAGTACCCGTCCTAATACGTTTTCATTAAAAGTCGTATTCAAGGAATATTCCGGTTCAAAAACGTCGGCGCATTCAGAAATGAGGCGTAAATATGCGAGTTGAATCTAAAAGGCCGCGTTTTACTTTCGCAGCAAAGTGAAATCATTTTAATGTGCTCAAAGCGATTGTAGCGAGCGCACAGCAAGCTTAATATAATATTTTTCAAAGTGCCCTCATGGCACGACATTGCAGAATTAATATATGTTTATGACTCTCGCCGTTGACGTGGGCGAATTAAACGGGCCCAAGTTACCAGGTGCAAAATTGAATTTCCCGTCTTCTGACTGACTTCTACTTATTCGCGATAATGGTTTGATGTTGTATGATAGAATAGCTCTACGGATGATGTTTGTATTTTTTAAGGTAAGAATGCTTCCGTTAATTTAAGGTTACATACGAGAAGCTATGGTAAGTTATATGTCATCCTCGGCTTTTCGATATAAAATCTAGTATTACCAGAGAAGATTAAACTTAATATATTTTTATCCCCCGCAGCATAAAGTGATAAACAGACTATATTTTCTGTGAAAAATATAAATATATCTCACAAAACTTGTGACATACTCGTATGAGGTGTTATAGCCCATATGTTTTCTGCAGAAATTAAAAATATCTCACAAAACGCGTGACATACTTGCCCTAATATGCTAATGCTTCAGCGGTATCTGAGTTTTATAGTTGAGAATATCTGGATGTAAGTTCGAGTTATTTGAGACTAGGATTCGAAGACTCTGTGGATCCTGAAATCCCGGAAATCCTTCTGCACACAAGGTGTATTTTTTAGTAGATTCTGAGTATAAACACAATGTATGGAGACAAATCTTTTCTGCTCTTAATACGGCGCTCCTTCCATACTTCATAAATATGTTTGGTATCCTATAATATTAAAAGAATTAAACGAATATGGAGAAAAAGGTAAATTAATAAATTGTTAGTTCAATTGAATAAATTATTGTTAGTAATAATATGCATAATTCAAAATGAAATAAACACAATTAAAATTCATGATTGCATTCAATAAAATCTATATCACCTTTCACCCTCCCGCTTGAAGCTAAGTGTGAACACTTTTTCATACTAACCATAAACATCATACGTACTAAACCATCTAGTCAACACCTACCGGACATACGTAACACAGATATAAAAATACAGCATTTTCATAGTGTGGTACATTAACGGGTATTTAGTAAATACACTGTGTTACAGCAAAACGTGCAGGCAGCTTTGAGCGCAATGCTAAATAGTCACTCAAAAGAAAACCTTCTCATTTTGTACATTTTTGACGCTGAACTCGGAAAGACCTCATTTGTAAACTGTTTTGATTTATTTTGTGTACTTTGGAACGTTTTTTAAACTAAATGTACTTTTCTTTTGATCTCCAGTCGAAACTAACAAGGTTGTATTTTTAAAGGCATTTATCCTTGTTGACATTAAAAGCATATATTATACACTAGTACCCCCTATAATATTTAGCGTGATGATTTATAACCTATGTTGCTCCTGAAAGTCTTAGATTTCCATTGTTGAAATAGGTTTTAATAGTTTTTGAGCCTGTTAATTTTTCTTCTTTTTAGTAATATTAGTGTAGATATGCAAACAAAACATTAACGATTTCTCAGCCACTGTTTCTCCATTTGACCATCTATTAACAGAAGAAATTTAGAAATGATATGATCCCTTACGATCCGTCAAGTGGAGCAAATATTAATTAATTAAGCAAACAAAAATTTTCGACACCAGCAGGACTCGAACCTACGACCTCGGGTATTCGCCCCCGTCGCTCTGCCAACTGAGCTACTATGGAATCGGGTGACCACTCGTGCGAGTATTTGCTTGTTTCTTTTCACCTTTCTTAGTGGTCTTAGCGCCATCTATTACCGAATTGTTACAATTCTGCAAGCCACTCGTCTATCTTTTTTTTTCAGATAGAATGCGAGTTTTTTTTGAGAACGCCTTAGTATCACATAATTAGGTATGCATTATTTGTTTTTTACATGAAAATCTCATGTGAGGGCTATTACTAAATACGGGGGCGTATATCCGAGGTCGTAGGTTCGAGTCCTGCTGGTGTCGAAAATTTTTGTTTGCTTAATTAATTAGTAATAATCCCCACATGAGGTTTTCATGTAGCATACATAATTATGGATCAAATATGACAATATAGCATTTATAACATTAGTCAAATCAGATTGTGAGTTGACTAGTGAATCTATCGTACCATCAATTTATTAATGACCCTTTATTTTCTTATTTAATATTTCCGACGTGTATTTTAAATAAACGCCAGCAAATTTTCTTCCTGACTAACCTCATCAGTCCTGTCTCGTGTAAATTGCAGCTGCGAGTCATCTCGTTTTTTCAATTGTCCTATTATTCAATTTTCGCTTCATTTCCTTTCGTTTCCGCTTCGGCTGGGATTTTACACTCTTTTTTATTGCTGGAAATAATTTCTTATATTGTTAAGCGCGTTTCTCGTTATCGCGGTTCTGTTGGTGATTGGATGTAAATACGGTAAGCTGTGCTATCTGCCGTAAGCTATTACGTGCCAATTCTTCTTGCTAGGTCATCTGTTTCTTGTTGTTTTACCCTATTTATTGCTTGTGAAGCAATTTTTTTATTTCATTATTTTCTTCTGTTTACATTGTAGATTGACTTGTACTTAAGAACTATTTTTAATCAATCTTATTAGGTCGTTTTAAACTAAGTCAAATAATATCGGTAAATAAAACTAACATCGTTATTATATTTTAAAGCCTTTAAGATTCTGTAGCGTATTTAATTAAAAAACCTACCAGTACAGTGTCCAGCATATAATACACTGGTATATGGTGTGGCTAGCAATATTTTATTGTCCATGATCGGGCGGCACAAAGAGGTGGTGCGCCAGTATCATCCGACGTTCAAAGGAGGCCGACAAAGAGACGCGTGCGGGCTGGCATTAGCGAGCCCTGTTTGCAACCCCCACCCCTGGCAACCTCACAAAGTGAGTGTGTTACTCTTTAACCTGGCAATTCGCTGTAAACTTACCACTCCGCTAAATAAAGTTAAAAGGCTCGGCTTTGTCTCAACCGCCTTTGATGTGCGAGTATCCACCGGTTCTTATAACAAACGGGTCGACGTCACTTTACTTTTTATACTGTTTGAGTGGGCTTTATTGATTCTAGTACTAGTGTCGGTGCCGATTCGGTATTGATATTTGTTTGGATTGGAATTGCTATTCGTTTTGCATTGATTTTAAGTATTAAAGTTCGAATGTTGAAAGTAAATTCAAAGCTTTAAACTTTTTTTTATTGGTATACTGGGAATCAAATAAAAAGTGTATATAGACTTAATACAAAGAGGTTAAATAAATAATAAGAAAATAACTATATTTAAATTAGATTCATGCGCTCATCATGTGAATAAACATAAGCACGTTCGGGGAGACCACTATGCAAGCATGCAAATATCCAAGACATTTCAGTGGTACACAACACATGAACGTCACAAAAACATCATGACTGTGTTCTAGAAGAAGAAAGTTCGAGGTACTAAATTTAAGGATGTTCGTGTATTTCTCTGCTACCAACAATTATGTTCGTGTTTCTCTGTTACCAACAATTATATTCGTGTTTCTGTGTTATTCCAAGTGACGTTGGTTCTTCAGTGATGGAATGCTTACCGCTACACTGGCCGGCAGCACATCAATCAAGTTTCCTTTTAGCTTCAAATCAGTGAAATGAGGAAACTCTGATCATTAGGCTGGAACTGGTGAGGTGTTCGGTCCTTAGTTCTTCCAAGTGGTTTGCTGGCTATCTTCAATAAATTTGTGGAGATCTGAATGCATTCAGTCTGGGATCAATAATACGATTACCTGTCCAAGGAATATCGTGTCCTTTTGTTCTTTCCTTTCGTATTTTACTAATATCTTCGACAGCTGTTTGTCGGGTCCAATGCTCTCAAAGCACATCAAAGGTTTTTGTTTCCAGTGCGATAACTTTGCTATCGTCCATAATTTCACCGAATCACAGTATAAACAATCAAATATACAATGCCCCCCTTTCTTTTTGTATCACTATACTCAAAATTATACAAATCAATTACAATCTACAATATAACGTCCCGCCATTCCAAAATCAAAAGTGCAAGTCAAGAGTTGTTTTTATCTATCCGTCTACTCAATATATAGAATAGGCTAAGGCTAAGCGCATACAGCCAAGAAACAAGTACTTAATCATCTGGCGCGAACAAAGGATATTTCATCATAATCTTATTACAATAATTCAATTTTAAAAACTCTTAAGCCTCAATTAATATAATTCCCGGACAGAATATTAAGTAGTTCTATTCGGAACCGATACCACTTAACAAGATGGCAAAACAATCTTAAATCGTAAAATACATCACTAAAGGCAACAAAACGATACTTACTTTTCTTATTATAAGGGAAGACCCGTTTCAAGCATATTTTTCAATACTCTGATAAAAAAATAAAAATACTAATCAAATGTGTAACTTTGCTAAGTTGCTTATAGTCAAATTACATAAACATAAAAAGCCAATAATTTCTCGAATTCACTCGTAATACATTTGCAGACTTAAAAGTCACATTACGTGGATTAGTCGCTACGCTAATAGCGAAGGTTTCGTGGCAGTCGAGTGGAATTCTCAGGAAGCGTCTATCAAAGTGGTCCTCCTTTGATGATCGACCCTCGACCCGGTTTGATCTACGAGTGTAACTATTGGTAACAATATTGACTGCGGCACTAATACAAAATGTAGGAGGCGCTTATAGTCAAATGAGTTCGCTTTGCGTCCGCCTTTGATCTTTTCCTTTATAATTTACGAACATCCACATCTATTTGCGATACGTACGTAGCGATCGCGAATTGTTTGTTGCTGGGTGGGTGGGTTGTGTTGTCCATGTGTTTTAAGTGTTCTTATTCATTTTACGAAAAAAGGTATCGCTTAATTTTTTTTTTGTTACGGTGTTAGGGTTATTTACTTAAAAGACAAAATTGAAAATCTTGTTAATGTATGTAAATTTATTATAAAAAGTCACGGAGTGTAAGCTGCCCGATACAGCTAGTGTTAATTTTCCTATTTTTCTATGAATAAGATGTTTTAATCATGTAATGTAAGAAGTTGCAACGAATAGAGTTGCCAAAGTACTTACATTACAGTGTGGATGGTGTGATAACAAACATAGGTGCCGGTGCCGCCGCCGCCTCGTTCCGATCCGCGGGCTGATTATGTATCTTTAGCGACCGCGATTGTGTCGCTAGTTGCAATATTGTCGCTGTCAAAAGTGTCAGATCGCATACAAATTTATGACATTGACAACGACAATCGTGCAACTTGCGACACAATCGTCACTCGCAAAAGATACATAATCAGGGGGCCGATCTGAATATTAGGGTTGCCATTTATGCTGTTTTCCAAGACTTAATCTTTTTAAAGTGGTGCCTTCTAATATCCCGCATCGTTTATATGGCTTTTGTTGAATAAGAATATTAAACAAAATCCACCAAATTACCAAAATACACCTATTTCTCTTAAACAGACACGCAAAACTGTCGTACTGATGATGTCAACCCTATAGTAGATTGACATTGGCTCAACAAAGGACCAGTCAAATTAAATGTGTTACTCATTTGGCTCCGTTCGACTGCCACAATTTATCTCACTTACTTCAACGAACCCGACTGGCCATGAGTGTGCGTTTAGTCATGTAGCTGTATTATTGTGCAGCTTTTGAATAAAACTATTTTACCCCAAGCTGACTAAATAGGCGACAAGTATGTGTAGTTAGTAAATTGAAATAGACTTTGGTGTCCTCTTTCGGTACGGTAGTCTTCAATTGAAAGACCAGACTGATTTATTCAACACTGCATGTAATTGTGTTATTTGAGAAATTATTCATAAACTACCCTCGATCATCGTTCACAATAATGACTGACTCAGTTTCGCATAAGTATTATTAATTTTCTAACATCTAAGGTAGTATTATTACCTTTTATGGACATTGTCGTAAAGTTTTATAGAAATAATTTCAATATAATCTTTTACACTAGAGTTTCGGTAGAGAGCTTTGATCGGTTTGACTGGAGTTCCAAAAGCTTTTGAGGCTTTTCGAAATTAAAAGACTAAAGGGCCTTTTGTCCTCGTAGCTAATCTCATTAAGGATTGTCTGTTGGAGTTTCAAAGGATTAAAGCCCGTTTTAAAAACAGGCGATCTGTTTGCAACTATCACTGGAAATATGACACTTGTCAATACTCGAATTTCATTCATCTTTGTAAAGGCTATTTTATTTATGTGTATTTTTCGTTAATTCTGGACGTAGCAGTATGAACATTGATATGTTTGCTTTCGATTTTATTTTATAATTAACTATGTAAATAAGAGGGAAAAACTATTTCCTAAAAGGATAAAATAGGGGCATAGTTTTTTAAGATTAATGAATTTAGATTCGGAGTAGGTCATTCGAAGAAAACAAACTAATAGCTCTTACCATTTTTACTCGTCCAAGGCGACGTTGGCTCTTATAAGTGAGTCTTCCAGAATATAACTAACTACATACAATATGGCTAAGGAATACTTTAAATTCCTTTATTATGGTTACCTGGCGCTGTCAAACAATTTACTTTTGTAGTCTTCCAATTATTAATATCATGGATTAATAGTGACAAAAAATGTGAATAAATAATAACAAGTGGCAAGACAGACCACTTTTGACTTTTCTACACTTACGATGTGTTTTTTTTGTTTCAGTTATTTTCCTCACCAGATGAAGTAATCTTATAAAATGCAGCGGCTTTAAGCTGCTACAAAGGTAACTATTTAGTTTTATTTCGGGTTAGAATAGCACTATCCCATTTCTATCCGTGGGTGTATGTAAGAGCAATCTAAGGATATTGGGGCTTTTTAAGGGAATTTTGGGCGATGCTGTTAGGGTAGGGTAATCTTACGAACACCCACTGGCAGTAATGTGGTAGTGCTATTTTAAGCGGACACAACACACCTATATTTAAACTGCTTCAAAATTAGCATGCAAAAAATGTACATAATAAAAATAAATAATTAAAATGGATTATGAATGCAATGAAATAGAGTGTGAGATTTTTATCTTGGAGGGTCATTCGTAGTGACGATGATGTTCGATAGTTTGGGCCGGATTAGCGCGAGTTTCATTTTAGTTGAAATCTCTAAAAAAACCGTATGCTAATCTTTTTATTTTAACCGTATGTCTTATGATACATTATTTTCTTGCATGGTTATGCCAGATAAAAATAACTATAAGTAGAGTATTTAAATTACTCTGAGGCGGATGGAGAGATTCTTAAATTTATTTTGTGTGAGTAAAACATACTGTCAGCTACTACACGAAGAGGGGGACAGACACGTATGCCTGCTTCCTGGACCTCTCAAAGACGTTCGACTTGGTTTCCTACGACCTACTCTGGAAAAAGCTAGATGGGGTTCATTTTTCCTCGGAATTAACCAGCATATTTAAATATTGGTATGGAAATCAGGTCAACGCTGTGAGATGGGCAGGTTCACTATCGGAGCCGTACAGGTTGGAGTGTGGCGTACGGCAGGGGGACTTGAGTTCGCCAACCCTCTTCAACCTTTACGTTAACGAGCTCATCGTCGCGCTTAGCAGCACTAAAATTGGATGTCACATAGACCGTGTGTGTGTAAACAATATAAGCTATGCTGACGACATGGTGCTGCTGAGCGCTTCGGTGTGCGGGCTGCGAAAGCTGTTGTCGATATGTGAAGACTATGCAAGGACGCACGGTCTTCTATATAATGTGAAAAAGACCGAAGTCATGGTCTTTGGGGGCGGGGGAAAACAGGTGTCCAGTAGTATCCCACAGGTGTATCTGGGGGGTGTCCCACTCAAAAGAGTGTTTCAATTTAAATACCTTGGACATATGTTGACTCCCGGTCTCAAAGACGATGACGATATAGATAGGGAACGGAGGGCGTTGTCGGTGAGGGCGAACATGGTGGCCCGCAGGTTTGCCAGGTGCTCTAAGGAAGTTAAAATATCTTTATTCCGAGCCTACTGCACATCTTTCTATACCTGCAGCCTGTGGGCTAACTATACGCAAAAAGCCTACAACGCTCTCCGTGTCCAATACAACAATGCGTTCCGGATGCTGTTGGGTCTGTCCCGGTACTGTAGTGCATCAGGTATGTTTGCTGAAGCCCGGGTCGACTGCTTTTTTGCCACGATGCGTAAGAGATGTGCATCCCTGGTGTGCAGGGTGAGGGCCAGCACCAACAGTATCCTGAACATGATCGCAGGCAGACTGGACTGTCCATATGTGGGTCGCTGCTGTCTTCTGTCCCATGGCATTTGACGGTGGTGACTCACTGACAGTATTTTGTAATATTTTTTGTAAATAGTTTGTAAATATACCTAGACATAAGTTACTAATATAGTTTTTCATAAGTGTTTTAACTAACCAATGGGTCCCTGTAACCTGAATAAATAAATAAATGAAAAAGTTAAATGAGGTTCTTCCTATTGCCGTTGCCCTCTAGCGGCTGCTTTTATATCATTTTTGATAAGATTGGGTTGACTGACGTGACGTTATTTCACTTTTGATTCGCGCAAACTGTAATGCCACCCAGTTTATAGTGATTTTTACTTTATCCGAGAGATGGCGCTCGTAACACGACACTTGCTAGCTATGCCCGCCCAATGGCTGTCAGTGTCAATCAGATCAAATGTCATTGTTGTTGTGTACCAACTGTAAATGTAATAAAAACATGTAACATATAGCTAATTTACTATAATTTACTAGTTATTTCCTTCAAATAGTATGTGTTAAATGTTGCAACTTGTTCTTTCACCCGGTCTTCCATGTTTCTGTGATAGGTGAGTGTGTGTTTATGTGATAAAACTATCTCGGTTGTTTGGTCTAAAAATATGTTCCTTCCGGACTTTTATTGGTTTAGGGGCTTGTTTAGCAAATGACTGAGATAATCCCGTGTGTTTATAATGCCGTTATTGCCGCGGCGGAAGTAGGGACGCATGGTTACATGGAAATGTGATATGTTTTGCTAGTCCACGGTAACCAACACTTGGATGATAACTATTGTTTATAATGCATATCCTGCGTTTTTGTTTGTCACTCTTATTTAAGCTTGTTACATTTATAAATATAGTATTTTTGTCCTGCAATTGTAACCTCCCACTGACCTGATTGCAAAGTAACAAAATATAATTTTGAATGTCAATACTGAAGAAATTTTAATTACCATGCTTACATATTGTATGTGCAAACAAGTACTTAAAAAGTATACAATTTTTTACCCTAAATCAAAAACATTATGATTTTAAAATTGATATCTTTGGAAACAATTAAACCCAGTGAAGTAGCACCATAATGTTTATAATAACTTGGTAAAAAAATACCCTTCAACTTTGAATAAGCACAAGTATTGATTTTAAAATAAACCCTATCATTCACAAAAGCATCCCTCTATGCGTAGAAAGCATAAAAAGCTGGATCAATCCGGCTGCCAACATTTGGTTACGGAGAGTCCGCTCACTCGAGCTGTTGTCGAAGCATTGCATAGTTGTGCTCTTCAAAATCTCACCTTATAATTCAATAACATATATTAAAACTGCTTATTATAATTCAATATTCCATTTATCTGTATAGTGAGCCCAAAGTTATTGTTTGTGTGACTACAATGAGCGTGGTAAGGGCTATTATGTGTTTTTTGCTGGTTTTTTTTTGTGTACTGGATTATTGAAGCATGAAGTTATGATTTAATTTGTTATGACATGTTCTTATTGTGAATAATCCCTTTTCATGCAATTTGAGTTGCTAAATTAAGTGAATTGTACATTTTTAATGTATAAATTATTTTTATTTTGTAGTATAATATGTGAAATATGATACTGTGAATTATAAGTGAAGTGGGATAATATCCTATAATGTGAGAATGGGGTCTTTTTTGTTAATTCGTATATGAGTTCATGATATTTGGTTTGGCACGCCGATCGATGATGGAAGATTCTTGACTTTGAGATGCGGTCTCAACTTTTTTGTGTTTCTGTCTCACTCCCACTTGCAGAACTCATATATGACAATGCTGGTTATGATGCCTATTATGTTGTGTATTGATTTTTGAGATGCTTTAAGCTTTTGTATTTTTGCTTCCGCTGCGTCTCGATAGCATTTTTGATTTATATGATTCAACATCTTATGTTTCATGCTTGTATCAATAATATCATTCAAACTTATCAATTTAAACCAAGACAGATATTACACTTAATGAGTAATGGCTATTTTTACATTATTAATACACTTAAGAAAATAATATGGTTAAATGATCATCAGGTTATTAATGTTTTTTTTTTATAATATTGTTTATCAGAAGCTGCTAAGAATTTAAAAATTAAAAGATACTAATAAAGCATTTTAATAAATTTCTTTTTGATTAATTTTACTATACAAACTCTTACAATAGAATTTGTATTTGATTAGTTTTCAGAAATTCAATAAAAAAAACTTAAGTTTCTTTTAGTTTTGTTTGTAATGGGGTGATAGCAAGAACATGAATACGATGTCAGAATGGTCTTCTATTAAAAGTAGTATCAGTATGTTTAAACACAATTGCACATAATAATAAAACAAATCATAAAGCATATATTTGACCCCCAAACACCACAACTTTGGTTTAATCTCAGGTTGTTATATTATATTGATGAAATGGTTGCAATTTTATCTGAAGAATTGTGAAACGTAATTAACTAGTCCTTAGAAAGTAGTTCACCTACGTTTGCATACGATAAATTATTGGTATTATAAAAAGAAATAGATTGAAATGGCTTCATCCAGGCTTCATATAACGTGATATTTCATTTACCTTAAAAAATATCATATCTTATTTTGTATATATATTGTGTTAGGCAATACGCGCAAACAACGTCACGACTAGTAAATATGTAATGTAGTTTTGAATAATACAACTTAAATGTTAAATTACGACTAAGGTCGAAGTCTGATTTATGTGACAAAAATAAAATATTGTATGTAAGAAGACTGATGAATGTTTCGGAAGCACGAAAGATATGTCATCATGATTGTACAAAGTGGCGATCAATGGGAATTATTGTCATGAGAACAAGTTAACTTACAGTGAATACAGTAAATGTATTGTTAATATCTCATATTTTTACAATAATATAATTTTATGTCATTTATTTGTATCGTTAATGTAAATTATTTTGTGGCAGTTGGTGTCACGCCATGCAGCGCGCGGGACGGAGAAGGGCCTGTGCGCCATGAGCCAAACTCCTGTCGGCGGCCACCCGCAAGGTAACACACATTTTTAAGTAAAATACACTCAAAACTCAAACATATATCCCGGAAGGGTTGGCAGAGGTACTCAGACTTAAGACTTCCGAACATCACGTGACATAATTTTAGAGTACCCATTTTCCCGGCACAATGGTATACGTATTATTCAGTCCTGATTATTTCAGTAATTAATATGTGTGAATCGAATTTCGCGTGTTTAAATAATTCACACCAATATTAGTTTGTGAGTTTGATATCCCAAAAACCTTAATCTTCTATACTTATAATAAATCTGTAGAGAGGTCAATTCTGTACATGGAATATATTTTCAAAATAACTATCAGGGGGTGATTAGTGATCGATACTGATGCCAAAAATGCAATCAGTAAAATTTTTGTCTGTCTGTCTGTCCGTCTGTCTGTCTGTCTGTCCGTCTGTCTGTCTGTCTGTCTGTCTGTCTGTCTGTCTGTCTGTCGGTTTGTATGTTCCTTATGGAAACAAAAACTACTCGACGGATTTTAACGAAACTTGGTACAATTATTCTTCATACTCCTAGGCAGGTTTTTGTATACTTTCCAGCAGAATAGTAAAGGGGAATTTTGGGAAATTTTGGGAAAACGGGAGAAGTTACTCCATTTTTTAAGCTTCCGTCGCGTGTGCAGCCTTAATAGTCAAAGTTACATAGAAATCACGTATGACGGAAATATTCTACATAAAATTATCTAAAAAGTATTCCGCAACAGTATATGTCTATATTTTATGGTTGACTCACAGCAACACGTGTAACTCCTGATAGCTTAGCAGTTCGACGCATTCTGATTATATTTGTTTTCTCTTACGTTTATAATACTCTCAATCACCCTTATTTCAAAAGTTAACATTATTACCTACTCAATAAAAAAAGAATCATAGAAATCGGTATAGAAACACCAAAATTAATAGTCCCAACATAATAGTCGCACGCGATCAAAACCAAATCCTTAGTAATTTACATATTACGTACTAGCCGGCTGTGTAGTGCCGGCTTAGAATAGCACTACCCCATTTCTTCCGGTGGGTGTACGTAAAAGGCGACTAACGGTATAGGGGCTTTAAAGGGATTTTTGGGCGATGCGGTTGGAGACCCATCACCGAAAACCTTTATTTCACCATCTAATCCCTACGTAACTTCCAAAAGTGGCTGAGGAATTTTTAATTCCTTAGCTCTGGCTACCCCTTCTAGGGATTTATAGCCGTGAGTATATGTATGTACGTACTAGATGGCGCCAGTAGTTGCATCAATTAAAACCTAAAGATTAGCTTAATTTCGGAGATATTGATCTGAACCGATCATAAAAGCGCTTTCAAAATCACAAAGTAACACTATATTCAGACATGAGTGCTGTAAGTTGTAATAAAGGCGCTAATTTCATAACGCTTGAGCAGTGATTGAAGAAACCTCCAATATTTTTAAAACTACGCTACCCGTGCGAAGCGGGGCCGATCCACTAGTTATAAATATGAACGCTATGTGAAAATATGTGACAATAGTTAGTAACTATATTATAATTTGATAGTTATGAATGTTTATCTTTGTAATTTATCGTTACTTAAAATTACTAACGTGTGTGCAGGTTGGGAGCACAAGCTTGCAGACAGGTCGTCGCTGCCGCCCGCGTCCGGAGAGGAGAGGAGCAAGTCTCACACCAAACATGTCTTCTCGCAGCCCTTTTTGCCTAAGTAAGTTAAACATGTATTCTGTATTTCATAAGAGAGGTGGTAAAGGTTTTGTTTATAATATTAAAAGAAATATTGACATGGGGTCTTTGGAGTACCTACACACTTGTTGTTTCCATTTATACCCGCTAAAATGGTATCGGTAGGTTTGTAGATTTAATGTTTCATTGATTTCCTTTAATAACCCATAAGTCGGGTCCTGTTTGATTTAATTTGAATGTTAGTTTGTACATGAAAAACTCATGTGGTGTGTGTCGAAATTTTTCTTTCCTTTATTTATTCTTTATCCTGTTTGATTTCCCTGTATATCAGTTAATTATACTTTTAGAATTATTTCTTTAACATTGTAATGACTATAATGCAACATACATTTATATAAATGACAGGCACGACAAACAAAGATATCCATCATAATATTTGTCCTCTGTGAGGATAACTGAGGCAAATTCAGCTTCTTCAACGTTTTGGATTAATAAAAAATATTCCTCGAATACTGTAAACTGTGATACTACACTAAATACTGTAATGATGTTAGTAGTTCTGGATGCAAGGGAAGCGGGTTCGATCCCTTGCTGAAGTCAAAATTACTGCAACGGTCACAGATGTTTGTTTTTTATCCTTGGATATTGTTGAAATGTGCACAAAAGTTTATTAAAGTCTTTGTATCTTGTGTATTATTAAGGTATTTTTTTTTAGTTTTTTGTGTTAAGTACTAATACTTTTTTAATTAATTAAAAAATTAATAACGGTGTTGTGTTATAGAGGCGCGATGCTATGGCGGGAGGAGACCGAGGGCTCGTCGGCGAGCTCGGCCCGCTCGCCGGCGTCCCCGCCCTATCTGCGGTGGGCCAGATCCCTGCAGCATTTGCTTGAGGTAATTATTGTTTTTACTAATAATCTATTCTAATACTAGTGGCCCGCCCCGGCTTCGCACGGATAGTTTTAAATATTTGGTACTGCTTATCCCCTACGGTATTTCGCGTGATGATATATATCTTATGTCCTTTTCCTGGTTCTAAGCTACCTATTCAACAATTTTCAGCCAGATCAGTTCATCCGTTCTCGAGTTATAAATAGTGTAACTAACACCACTTTCTTTTATATATATAGATATACACTAATATATCCATTTAAAATATATGATATAAAGATTTGTTACTGACTGATTTTGTTTATGTTGAAATAATATATAGCAAGTGTAGGTAACTGCTTGAAATGCTTGAAATGCTTCGAATTCCTTATTTTATTTTGAAGAAATTATCCTGTATATTTTTCTTTACCCAGGACTAAAAACAGGTCAAAAGAATTCGCGTTTGGTCCAATAAGATTTTTATTTGGTCTAACTAGAAAATGTTGTTAACAAATCATTCTGAACATTTCAAAATATTTTGATTGTGATGTGCAACAAAAAGTATTCATAATCTTTCATTAGACATCCACTGTTAGTCATAGGCCTCTCCCAAATAACTCTCCAACAATTGGTCCTGTGCCGAGCGCATAGACGTCTACCTTTAGAAATAGGTCTCCTAAAACATCTCCACAACTATGAGTTGTGCTGTCCTCATCCATCATCTCCCCGCAACATTGACCAAGTCGTCGGTCCACCTTGTGGGAGGTCCACATCAGCAAATAACGACATAGGCTTTGCCGCAAATTCTCCACAACGATTGGCCCTGTGTTGCCTCCTTCTATCGGCTTCCTGTGACCTTGACCAAATCTTCGGTCTATTGGGAGGACTATTTACCTACAAAAAGTATAACAAAGACATATTCTCCTGTACAGGACGGCGAAGGCGTACGTTTATTCCGCAAATTCGTCAGCGGCGCCGGAAGGTTACACGTGGAACGACTCAACTTCTACTTCGTGGTGGCCGGCCTGCGACACCAGACCGAGCCGAGCGAGATCCGCCACGTCGTCTACGCTATTTACAAGTTAGTTATGTGTACACCTAAAGTTATACACAGTAAAATAACTGCAGAGATAGACAACATACATACATATACTCACGACTATAAATCCCTTGTAGGGGTAGCCAGAGCTAAGGAATAAGAAATTCCTTAACCGCTTTTGGAAGTTGCGTGGGAAAAAGATGGTGAAATAAAGGTTGTTGGTTATGGGTCTCCAACCGCATCGCCCAAAACTCCCTTAAAAGCCCCAATACCGTTGGTCGCCTCTTACGTACACCCACCGGCAGAAATGGGGTAGTGTTATTCTAAGCCGACACTACACAGCATAGATAGATAGACAAATAGGAAAAAATCATAAAACTATACATTTTTGGTGCTATGGTAACATAAACTAGGCCCTACCTCAAAAGTCAGCATAAGGGGGGGAATCTACTGTTGGTAAAAAGAATAGTGGTTAAACTAAAAATCACTTTGGTCGCTTCATTTGAAACTACCCCATTTCTTCCGGTGGGTGTACGTAAGAGGCGACTAACGGTATTTGGGCTTTTAAGGGTTTTTGGGCGATGCGGTTGGAGACCCACAACCTTTATTTTACCATCTTTTCCCCACGCAACTTCCAAAAGTGGCTGAGGAATTTCTAATTCCCTAGCTCTGGCTACTCCTAGGGATTTAAAGCCGTGAGTGTATGTACGTATGTTATGTGTACATCACTGCTCTCATTGCTCTCATGTTATATTACACAATTCTGCAACAGCACCTATAGTTAAATAGAAAAGTTGGTTTGGTAACTTAAACTAGGTCCCAACGCAAGCGCCAGCCGAAAGGTAAAGTGCTGGTTTTCACTTAAAATAAAGAATCAGGCCTATGTATGTCTCTTATTAAACAAATTCCTCAGATGCTTTAGGAAGTGAAGAATTCTATCTTGATTATGGGGTTAAAATCATCGCCTACCAATAATTTAAAAGTCTTTAAGACACTTAGTGTAAAACAATAAGGCCGCCTAATACACTTCTTCTAAAATACACGTATTTTTTTTGAGTGAAGCCTTCATACCACACAATGTTTATAAGGTTTTTTAATTTATGTCTGTTATGATATTGACTACATCTTACAGAGTGTGTTTTTTTATAGATTCCTCCGAAAGTCTCAGCTAACGATGCCTGAAGATCTGAAGCAGCGGGTGAAGCAGAGCTTGAAAGATGGCTCTGACATCGATAACACCATCTTCGATGAAATGGAACGAGAGGTAACCTATTAACTAGCTTATCAAATCATGAATTTTATTGTTGCACACAACGCGTAATTTAGGAAGATGTAGTAAAGAGTATGAGAAATAGTAAATTTATGTCTTGGGACATGTAATGTATATTTTTTGATTATTTTCCTAAATGACATTCTTAGATTCTTTGTCGTGTAGTGTCGGCATAGAATAACACTACCCCATTTCTACCCGTGGGTGATCGTAAGAGGCGACTAAGGGTATAGGGGCTTCTTAAGTGATTTTTGGGCGATGTGGTTGGAGACCCGTCACCAAAAAAATTTATTATTACCATCTTTTCCCCAATCAACTTCCAAAAGTGGCTGAGGAATTTCTCATTCCAAAGCTCTGGCTACCGTTAAGGAATTTATAGCCGTGAGTATATGTATGTATGTACATTCTTATATGTTCTCTTAGGTGTAGCAGACTGACCTAGACCTATTTTTGTTCTTACGTAATTTTACAAGTTGCCAATATTGTTGGAGTGTCTTGTAAATATAACATAAAGGTTTTATGGTGATTTCAATTTTCTTCTTATCACATCAGATATTTAATATCTGATGTCATTAGAAGTACTATATTATTATATTAGAAGCGAGAATGCCATTAGCGCCACCTATGGTTTTTATTAAAAACTACATTGACTGTTCAGCAGCGCCATCTTCATATAACCGTTGTAACTACAAGTGACCTACGCCATCACGGAACCTCCTGAATTCATCCCCTTATAATTCATAACCACATTAAATATCTCCTTTTAGAATAATTCTAACAAGTTTTGCTTTAACAGGTGACCCGCGCCATCACAGAGACGACGTACCAAGCGTTCCTGCGCTCAGAAGCGTACGTTTCATACGTGAGCGCCGCCACGCAACCGTTATCTTCGCCCGATGACCCGCCCGCTGCTGTTAAAGAGGTATTTTGTACAATATGTCACTATAATATAATAATTATTATTATTATTAGCCATTTATGTCCCACTGCTGGGCAAAGGCCTCTCTCCCCTTCTTCCACTCCTGACGGTTTTGAGCGGTCTCCCACCACTTCTTATCCCAGAGACCCAACTCGTCACTCCATCTTTTCCTTGGTCGGCCAATTGAATAATAATTACGTGTATGTGTCATACGTAAGCGCCGCAACCCAGCCGCAGTCTTCACCTGCTGTTAAAGAGGTTAGCACAAAACTCTGGTCTTCGATGCTATTATGACTCTAAAGTAAACGAAATACAAGCCATCTCGTACCACATGTGAGAATGCAAATATATTTTGATTTTATAATATATTTCAATTATTTTTCAAACAATCTAATAACAGACGCAATGACGCCATATTGTGGTGATAGGAAATAAACCGAGAAAACATTTGAAGTGCAATCATTAAAATTATAACTATCTCTTTTATTTCATAATATGCGTGATGTTTCACTTGTCTTTTTACTTTTGCACTTGTCTTTATGTGCAGTTTCGGATTGCTTGGAACAGATTTAAAAAGCCAATTACTACGAAGGTCACGTCCCTGTATTTATAATTATTCTATGGTTGCTGTATTCCGGAGTAATTTCGGATCAAGTTATGTCAAAAGACTGAAATACGTGAGCGGGGCCACGCAACCGTTGTATTCACCTGATGACTCGCCCGTAGTTGAAGATGTATTAAGTTATATGTCACCGTTTTGAATTGAAGTAATTGATTGCGCTTGTGACCACATGTGATATGGGTGAGAGAATTATTTGATAAGTCTCATTTTTAAAATACTTAGCATATCCCAGCTACTAAGAGATGGGCCCATGTAAATTTATGGATGTGCAATTAGTGGTAGAAGCTTTTTCCGAAATTTTAAGAGTCCTACAGTGCAATATACTAGTACGATCCAATTAAAACGTCCAAACCGTCATTGCAAAATCATGATAAATCTGATTAACCCATAATTTTCCATCAGCCATCCTGTGGCGGCCTAGCCACCTTGCACGAAGGTGAAGAGGTTTCCACCTTCCCAGCAGCAAGACTCACCCATGATGCCCTATTGGCTTCTCAAACGCGAAGACTACATTGTGATCCACCACCGTAAGTACCGTTTGGAGGATTTTGGGAGTGTTGTGTTTGATAGCTTAAGTTGAAATTATTATTTCATTTGCTTTTGATTTTAATTTCATCTTATTGTTTGTTTAAATACCGAGAAATATTTTATATTGTTTGCATCGAAAATTTGCTTTTGACTTTAATTTCATCCCCATTTAGATTTTTAATTTTGACTTGTTCATTTACGTTTGTTTTTAATTCCACCCCCATATTTAATTTGACTTTTTGTTTGTAGCATTTTTTTTAATTTTTTCGTTTTTTTCCCTTCCCCCGCCATGTCCTGCCTGTCGCCTGCATGATATCGCATCCAACGATTCGGCAATTTCCTTTCTACCCTACCGTTTTTATCCCCCCCTCCTACACAGTCGTTCATGGGGCGTCTCGCGCTCAGTGTACACGCAGCCGTCGTCGCAGGCACATCTAACATACGGCGGGTACTGTCCCACGTCGCGCCATTCTTCGGGACGCGCTTCAAGAAGTTCGGGAAGAACGGACAGTGATGCCATGTCTGCGTCTGGGAGTAGTCTGTGAGTGTGGCCTAATGAGGTTCAAAAGGTCGAGGAACCAGGACCGTAAAACATTATTTTTCTAAAAAATGGGATATCTGAGGGGAATAGGAAGTTTGACAGTCAGAGTGACAGTTAGTAACTGGATTATTTTTTATAGATACGGAAATTACTTTATAAGGTAAACTATAAATGAAATCAAATTTATTAAAAAAATAGTAAAACAAGAACTAATTGGAATCAAAATGTTTTTTTACAATTATTTGATACAATACTTACTTAAATATGTCATGCTAGTTTTATATCGTCTTACTTATGCTAGAAGAATTGGTTCTTGTGAACATCGTCTGAAATGTTGTCATTTAGAAAACTGAGTATAAAGTCGGTACAAAACACATATTAGACAGATTGCATCTATTTCATATAACAATTTGCTTAATATGATCGCCTTCGCTTCTAATAGCCTTGGCAATAATAACATATTTACGACTTAAGTAAGGCACACTAAAAACACTGAAATAGGGTGATTTCACTTAGTAAGGATTAATACATATTGTCGACAATTATTGTGATAGGAGTTGGAACTAATAACTTGTAACTCTATATAGGGCAGTAGCAAAATAGTTGCCACTATAATCATGACTTAAAATCTATGAATTACTAATCATACCGCCTCTTACATGAGATCTATGTAAAATGCACCCACATTTACGACTGAATAAATGGTTTTATAAAAGGTGCTTAACATTCCAAAAATCAGCTGAATCACCCTTCAACTTCCCACCATACTAAATTAAAGATAACTATTACAAGTTTACAATTTACAAGTTTACTCTTTTCACATTATTTCATAATTATGTACAATGTTATAGATTTTAAATATTACTTTATTAAATTTATCAAAATTTCACAAAGTAAGTCATGCTGTGTACACAGTTAAGGTGCTTTTACTGAAAATTTATATTTTTTGAAAAGCCATTATGGATATTAATGTAATTGTACTGTTTGTGTGCCTTAAGTTAAATAAATAAACTAAGACCAGCATATAACATGAGTACAATGCTAAACAGAGACGGCATGTCGCTGCGTCGCGCGCGCGAGCCCCGCCACCGCCGCCACGACCTCGACCGCCACGCCGTCATCAACAAGGAGCCTGAACCTGCCATGGTAATAAAAATACATTGTACCTTCTGTATCTATACTATTTACAACCTTTATTTCACCATGTAGTGCGTAGTAGCGCCGTGTAGTGTCGGCTTAGAATATCACTACCCCGTTTCTACCGATGGGTGTACGTAAGAGGCGACTAACGGTATTGGGGCTTTTAAGGGGTTTTTGGGCGATGCGGTTGGAGACCCATCACCAACAACCTTTATTTTTACCATCTTTTCCCCACTCACATTTCCAAAAGTGGTTGAGGAATTTCTAATTCCTTAGCTCTGGCTACCCCTTCTAGGGATTTATAGCCGTGAGTATATGTATGTATTTCACCATCTTTTCCACACAATTGACCGTGATAGCTCAATGGGTAGAACACCGGTTATCGTCCAAACGACTAGTGTTCAAATCCCGGGTCGAGCCTACACCAATTTGTCTTTTCGAAAGACATATGTGTGGTTAATTTATCATGGTTGTTAACGGTGAGGGAAAACATCGTAAGGAAACCCACATGGCTGAGTTGTACTTAGTCATGTGACAGTGTATTCGTACAAAAACGGCGATAGGCCTGCCCCCTATCCAGACCCCTCTTTCCCACTGGGCACTCTGGGCATGTGCCCAGGGCCCCGTGATCGATAGGGGCCCCCTCGTCCCTGTCAGATCACGAAACGTTTACCTACATTAAATGCCGAAAAACTTTTTTGATTCGAATCTATCGAACCTAAATTACTGACTACAATACCAATTTGCTTACAGCTTTTGCATGCGCCGAGCTGTACAATGAAAATACAATACACTGTACATTTTACTCTTGCCCATAAATTAGGCTTTCCGTTTTCAGCATGCTTAGATAAATTCAAATATATAAAAATACAATTTAATGCTGAACTAAGTACGTGAAATTTTCTAAATGTTATATGCATCGTGTCTCGATTTCTGATTCGTTGTTATAGAGATATTTAATCAAAAACGTAAAAAACATAATTTTACAATTGAAATTAAGGTAAATTTCTAAAAAACGATTCTACTGGCCTTATAGCTGTAGATATACAAAATTTCGAATTATTAGTTGTTAAGGGACTGAGGTTCTAGTTTTCATGCTCCTTGTTTAACCCTTCCGATGTAAATCCATGATCGATCTCCAAGTGGATGTAATGATTGGAAGCACATTAATCACATACTTTTTACACATGAAAATAGCTCAGCACATAGGCAATGATATGATGAATTATTTGGCACGAAGTAAAGCGGTTGGAAGAATAGATATATATAGATATGTGGGCGTATACCCACAACCTACGGGTATACGCCCCCGTCGCTCTGCCAATTGAGCTATATTGCCAATGAATTCTAGTGCGATTTTTTTCTTTCCTTTGTTGCTTTTTACATTTTTTAAGTAGTAGCATAAACATAAACGTTTACGCCGAATATCCCCGTAGGGGTTGGCAGAGGTACTAATACTCCTGAACATCACGTGACTTTGTCACCTGGTGTTCAGAGTACCCACGTTTTGCTTGGACAGGGTACTCACGTGATAGGGGGCAGGCGTATCGCTGTTTTGTACGAATACACTGTCACATGACTAAGTACAACTCAGCCAAGTGGGTATCCTCACGATGTTTTCCCTCACCGTTAACAACCATGATAAATTAACCACACATATGTCTTTAGAAAAGACAAATTGGTGGTAGGCCCGACCCGGGATTTGAACACTACTGCTTGCACGTTAACCGGTGTTCTACCCATTGAGCTATCACGTCGTTTTTGTGTAGTGTTTTAGAAATAATCCCCACATGAGGTTTCCATGACAAAAAAACTTTCTCATTATATGGAGAAGTGTACTTAAACGGATTATAGCTGTTGTATAAATTTTGGCGTCGAGAAGGCTTTCGTATCGCGGTGACAGTGAAATACTAAGATCTTGCTTATATTCTAACAAAATTATAATAAATTATCTATTTATTTTATGTCATTGTCAATAAAAATAAATCTAGAAGCTTGATTATCTAGTTTCTTTGTTTATTCTAACAAAATAGTGTTATGTCAAGGTCATAGGGGCCCCATTATCCTCATATGCCCAGGGCCTCCAATTAGTTAAAGACGGCTTTGCCCCTATCACGTGAGTACACCGTCCATACAAAATGTGGGTACTCCGCCCCCTGATTATGTATCTTTTGCGAGTGACGATTGTGTCGCAAGTTGCACGATTGTCGTTGTCAATGTCATAAATTTGTATGCAATCTGACACATACAACAGCGACAATATTGCAACTTGCGACACAATCGCGATCGCTAAAGATACATAATCAGCCCGCTGAACACCAGGTGACAAAGTCACGTGATGTTCAGAAGTATTAGTACCTCTGCCAACCCCCTCGGGGATATTCGGCGTGAACGTTTATGTTATGATTCCCCACGTAACTTCCAAAAGTGGCTGAGGAATTTATAATTCCTTAACTCTGGCTACCACTTCTAGGGATTTATAGCCGTGAGTATATGTATGTATACATACAAACATATACATGAGTATATAGGCTATCAATCCCTAGAAGCAGTACTTGAAGCTTCAGAATTCCTCTGCTACTTTTGGAAGTTGAGTGTGAAATAACCGTCACATACCCCAAAAGTCACTATAGCCTCCTGAGTCCCAGATATTTTTTTATTATGTAATCATCCAAACCTAACGTACTAATTATAGTACAAAATGAGAGTTGCGCTTCAGACCTGAATTGAAAAATAAATATTTTATTTGTTTTCCATTAATTAGTAAGTGGGATTAATTTTATGACAAATGTGAAAAGATGAAAATATTTGGTTCTTTTTTAGGACGTTAGGTCTAAGAAATATCCGAACTTAGGTTAGAAATATTCTGTGATAAAAATGGCCCGTTAGGTTTCTACTCTTGCTATACGTAACTATGCTCCGGTCTGAAGCGACAAAATATTTTGTACTCATATTAGCACGCTGGGACCTAGGAGGTTAGAAATCCCAATAGCCTAGACGCCTCTTACGAACACCCATGGGAAGTAATGGGGTAATGTTATTCTAAGCCTACTAATGTAATGCTATTCTACACAACTATACCTCGTTCTAAATGGATATAATGTAGCATTATCTTAGGATCAATAATGGCTCAGTCACTTTTGGATTGTTTATAATGGGATAAAAACCATATAGCCTTTTATGATCTTAAACAGTTCTAGCTTTCTTGATTGCTTAGAATGCATCCATTGTTTATCTATTGATTTTCGAATGGTATAAAATTTGATCAAATAATTACCTTAATATGTATATTTATTAATATGAGAAAAAGCAAAATAACAGTCAACATAGTATATTGCACTTACTAATATTTAGTACTTATTTTAGGACTATATTCATTACAATAATTAATGATCTCTATTATTTTGTATAAACAATGTTCACACATTAGTACAATCAAATGAAAGTCTCAAAATCCTACAGTACCCGAACACGACTAAAAAAAATTGAAATATTTAATTTAAAATCATAATATGACATTTACAATCTACAAATTCCTTCCAGATGATTCCCCGCACCCAAAGAATGCAAAGCGAACAACTTCGAGTTCTTCCACCCTCAGAGTTTGCTCCCCTCCTCATTGAGAAGTTGGAGAGAGTCAAGAGGGAGCAGGAGGTCAAGGAACGATTGGAGAGGAGGCTGGCTGAGGTGAGAAAAAAATTTAAAGGGGGGGGGGATAAAGATAATATATTTTGATTGTAAAATTGTATTTAAATGTTGAGAAAGATGTTCTCTCTTGTCTTAATATGACCAACAGAAAACCTAAATTGATGGAGTCAAACCTCCACAAAATAGAACACGCAACTTGGGACCGTTTGCTATCAAAGCTTAAGCCTAACCTCCCTTTTCATAAAAATCATCTCGATGATCCCAAAATATAGAGTGTGTGTAACACTATCAAATTGTGCTAAATTCTCAAACACACTTAAATTACAATAGTTGTTTTTACATTTTACATGTGTCACAAATTTATACATTTATAGTGTTCTTTTGCTTATTAATAAACGCTTCTCTTTCTTTTCTATATTTTGAAACTTGATTACACAATTCTGAAAAATAGAAGCTAAATGAACATTACTTTGTTGAACATCAGGGTGACGGTGAGGACGCGTCTTCCCAAACTCTTCCTCCGCAGCTGATAGCCGCTGCCATCAGAGAGAAGTTGCAAGTGGAAGATGATAACGACCAGGATATATTGGGTAAAGAAATATTATGTTTTATAGGAGTTTATAGTTAATAGAGGTTGTAGGATTTTTATGTAGAATGTAGTGTAGTGTAGAAATAAAGGATAGAAGAATTTCGCGCTGGCAGCCATTGACACGGTAGCTCAATCGGCAAGAGCGACGGGGGCGTATACCCAAAGGCCGCGGGTTCGAATCCCGCCTGTGTCGAAATTTTTCTTTCCTTTATTTGTTCTTTATTTATTAGTAATAATCCCCACATGAGGATTTCATGAACAAAAAGATTTAAAGAATGTAGTGTGTTGAAATATGGTACTTAATATCCAGTCTCTATGATATTAAATATAATTATAGTTTTATATAAGACTGATAAATTAGATCGATCTGCTAGCATTGGATATTGAAACAAGCCTAAATGCCTAGTGATTTAAAATACCTAGTGACCTTGCCATATTATCATCTTATAATGTTTCTTTACTTTAATGAAGAATATACCATATGCAGGCTGTAATAAAGGGAGATCATTCAGAACAACATGATACTTCAGAACTTTATAGCCCCAACAACGGGTCATTTGTGCCCTGTTTGCTATTTCAGTTTTGCTACATGATGGACCTAGGATTTGTTGTAAGTTGCTGGAAGCCGATGAATGACGACAAAAAAGGACTGGGGAATGCCTAATTCCAGCAATATATTTTTACCAACTCTGTTAAAATCGTCTACACTTGTACTCCTCCCCCCTACGACACCAAGTGTATTATCACAGTTTTACTCATCTGTACATAATGTAATACATTTATATTTAACTTAAAAAAAAGTTCTCTGCAGTATCATCATATTAATTATTATAAAGTAAATATAACCTGTTTTTCCTTAAGCTAGCTAGATATTATTAGTGAAGATTTGTAAGTGGCTAAAAGATAATCATTAAGTTTGTATCAAAAAGTTTTGATGCTGTAAATCATCTGAATAAAATAAAATAATAATGTGTCTATTCACCCGTAGACCAGCACGTGTCCCGCGTGTGGTCGGAGCCGTCCCCGCTGGCGTCCCCGCCGCCCCGCCGGCCGCGGCCCGCGCTGTCCGCCGCGTCGCGCGACTCCGGCCTCTACGACACCAAGTCCGACCTGTCGCAGCATGCCAGCCATCTCAGGAGGTATGTACAGCGACATCGATCTAATACTCGCGAGATAAATCATTGAAATCATCGTTCACTCACTCAATTAAATCATACACTCACTAGTTCATTCATTAAATATATTGATTCATTCAATAAGAAATTCTCCCATTCATTCACTCACTAACCTAATTTAGCCATTCAGTCACATATTTTAATTTTCACTCACTCACTTAATTCACTTACATTATTCATTAGATTAATTCGGACACTAATTAATCCTTACACTCACTTACTAAATTTATATAGTCCACTTACTCACATAATTCATTTTCGTTCATGCGGTCACCAACTCATTCTACCACTCTAGCCTAGCCTCAACTTCTGTAAATCATCAGCCAGTTTATTTGTTTAATGAAATTTAATTTTTTAGTTATATAATAATTAAATTATATGTGTGTGACATATAATTTAATTATTAACTTAGTTTAACGAAGCCAAAAGCAAAATACATATTAAGTCAGAAAAGGTATCAAAAATGTATTTTTATCTTGTCACTAAACAGTCAAGGTAAACAGAACAAAAGTAAAAAATACTTTTTGTGGTTTAAAAAATACATTCTTTTTCTGACAAAAATCCAGTATTTAATCAATACTTCACACGGCGCACCTTTTATTTTAAATAGTATATTACCCGAAGTTTTTTATTATTTTGTTTGAAATGCATTGTAGTTGTAACTCTACATGCTTCATGTTACACAATTAAAGTAAACTTTATCACGGAAATCACTTAATTAGATTACTTATAGATTAATTAGATTACTTATTCATTACCAATCATCTCATGATCAAGATTAATATTTTCCCAGCACCGCTTTAACATTAATGGTGTCTTAATTTCAATTTTTATTTATTGATTGGCACATCGTGTATATAAATTATGTTTTTCATTTTAAAAGCTTTCCGGGACATCAGTCGTAGTTTTCTCGGCGACAGTTCCTTTATCATGAGATTCAGGACAACCGGTAGCGTATTCATTTCAACTAAATGTATGAGATACACATCAGAAGTTCCTAGTTTAGAATACAAATTAGTTTCATTTCATCATGTAACGAAAACCTTTAAAAAATGAGTGAATTCGGTATGCAAAGTTTTTTTTTATATTTATTAAATATTTTTATTCGATAGCAAACATGAAAATAAAAGACTTATTTGAATATTTTTCATTTAAAATGAGTAATTGTAAAGTTATGATTTTTTAAAGATTGTTCAACTTTTGTACTTAACGACGTCATCGATCGAAAATATCACGTAGCGACATGCAAATAAAGCGAAATGTTTATTAAAAATTTTGCTAATTGCATTACATTTCACGACTTTGTGATCTCAAATGAAATCATTACGATAATATACTAAAGAAACCTATGATTTTCGATATTTTATTAATGAACTGCAAAAACAAATGTCTTTGAAATAACACTGAAGGTCAAATACTGTTGCACTTTTTTGACAAAATAACGGTCATCTTGCTTTGTTTGATTTAATTTCATGAAAATATTGTTTAAAAACATAATATCTCGAAATGGTTTCGCAATCAGCACCACTTTTGTAAAACTTTGCATACCGAATTAATTTATAACCATTTTTGTAGAGTTCATATAATTTTCTCTATTTCTGTAAGGATGTCGTGTAGTAACATTAAAATGAGATATATTAAATCTTCACACGTAAATTAATGCTGTAAATACAACTTCAAAATTACTTATAATAGAAAGTAAGTATACGATAAAATCCAATGTAATTTACAAAAATGGGGTTTCCTTTAATTTAATATATTTTTTGGTAAAAAACATATTTATTTTACTACATTTTATTAAGTGTTAAAATATTGGCATTGGTATACTAATGTATTTTCTTAAATCTTTAGATTACTGTTTTAAGGATTTCTGATGTGTACCTAGATGTTGTGTGTGAGAGAGGATTCTATTTTTTATTTTATCCAATTAATTAAATCGTTATTAATGACACTATTTTTAGTTGAAAAATAAGATGACAAGTTATGATTGTTGAAATTATTCAGTGTTATCGTTCATTCGTTCATTATAATTTCGACTGTTTTTTCACTTCTGAGAAATAATCTGTTAGAATGATTGCTTTTTAATAACACTTTTTTTTTCAAATGTATATTTTATCATCTTTTTTCTATATTAGTGAACGAATGAATGAACAATTAATTTTTTTTTTAAAATCACGTTAACCAATATACACTTTTGAAATCCGACGTATCCGACGCTTCAATGTTTACACCGTCGCATATTCCACCAGGTCATTCTCAAAGAAAACAGTGACGGACGACAGCGGGCGTGTCCGTGGTGAGCTCGTCCCGCGCGCGCCTCCTCGCGCCTGCTGCAGTGGATCGCGGACGGGGAGCGCGAGGGGGCGGCCGGGGGGAGGGGGGAGGGGGCGGCGGCAGCAGCAGCGGGGGGCGGAGACACGTGGACTCCTCCAGGGCGTCCAGCGCGGAGCGGGATGAGCCGCGCCGGAGTAAAGGGAATAAAACTAAGTAAGTGGAAAAAAATAATATATTTTTTGTTTATGAAAATCAGAGGTTGATCATGATAAACTAAGGCGAGGAAGGGGAAGTAAGTGGAAAGAATTAAGTATGTGAATGTGTATTGGTATAAGGGTTGTGCATTTTAATGTAAGAAGTATTTATAGTTGGTTAGAGTGAGAAATGGATCATGATCAAATCAGATCATGATTTTTTCAAGCGCTGTGTTACCCGCAAGCGCATCTGATAAAATAATAATTAATATTAAAAAAATATATCATAATTTATGTTTTAAACCATCATATTATAAGTTAAGGATATTGTCTTTTGTCGGATGTATTCTACACGATGATTCATATACCTGAACACAGGTAACAACACACGTACAATCCTAATCTCATCAATTGTGTCCACCAGAGCCGTGGCGGCCCCCGCAGCCGTCGCGGGCGGCAAGCCGGGTCCCACAGAGCCGTGCACGGTGGTGGTGGTGGCGCTGCACGACGACAGCGTGCCGTACCGGCTGCGCGTGCCGCACTCCCCACTCACGCTGGCCACCTTCAAGGATTACCTGCCTAGGAAGGGCAACTACCGGTATTACATTTTATTTATTTTTATTAGGAACAGCGACATAAGTAATAATATAAATCAAGTAAGGCCAATAACAGATGTTCACAGATGTACAGAAAACATATCTAACAATAATCTCGTTTATACGTTACATTTAGAGATGGGATTTTGCCCGGGCATTTTGGGCGGATTGGATTTATGCCCCATAAATGTCCATAAATGCCGAATAAATGTCCATTACTTGGGCAGAAATCTTATTTAATTTTAATTTTTAAAATATCATTATTGTAAGAGTGTGGTTGATGTTATTAGTTAAAATCATCATAAAATGACATATTTTATTTAAAGAATGAATAATACTTATAGGGTTCATGATAGGGACCATTAGCATAAAAGTCAATGGGTGCAATCCAACCCGTTTTATGAAGTTTTGCAGACAGAAACGCAAACATTTTTAAATGCAAGAATCTTATCATACTTTTTATGATAATTCATTAATTTGTTACAATACAATAGGGAAAAATTGTGATACTGTTTTAAACTTTTAATTTAAACAAACATTCTGGATGGTCATAGTCCAGATTATGGTGATTTTCCACTATTAACGTATGAGAATCTAACCCTATTTACGTTGGGCTCGTATCAAGTACAAATCGCGCGCTCCTATTGGACACTTTATATAATATAAAATTGAGTATAATTATATAGAGTTGAGACCAAATTGACATTGACATTCCGCCGAAATCAATCTCGCTATTTTGTACCTAGGTTTTAAATTGCGTAGAATTTTGACAGCTGCCATGTTTTGACATGTCAGAGGTTATAAATCTTTTTGACCAGGCTCATTTTTTTAATTTCTATTAAAGTATGAACATCCACGTCAACTCATTTTATTTGTTAGAATATAATATATAAATTTTATTATGTTCTACGCTGCAAATGCAAAAAGCGCATTCACGGTGAACAGAAAATTTTAAAATATAACAGTTAATAATAAAAAATAATAGCAAATACCGAAAAGAAATGAGCGCATTTGAGTATTCAAAGAAGTCGAATGACATGGCATGACAAGACACACGCATAACGACAGCTAAGAGCGACATTGAATAAATAATACAGAGCGAGCGATTTGCTTTACGTTTTACATCCATCTACTTACGGCTACAAATCCCTAAAAGGGGTAGCCTGCTCTTCTGAATCTTAAAATTGTTTAGCCACTTGGAAGTTAAGTAGAGAAAGATTGTTATATAAATATTTTTGGTGATGGGTCTCCAACCGCATCGCCCAAAAGTCGCTTAAAAAGCCCCGATACCCTTAGTCGCCTCTTACGATAACCCATGGGAAGAAATGGGGTAGCGCTATTTTAAACCGGCACTTAGCCGACACAGCAAAAAGGTTTACTAAACCTAGAACCTACTAACAAAGAAGGTGCCAGCTAAAAAAATAAATAAGGTAATTAAAATTGAATTGATATCATGTTCGTAATATTGAAATATTATATAATATATAAAAAAAAAATACTATTGTATAATTTTACTTGACTTAGGTTATATTTGCATTTGCCTTTAGAAAGGTAAGACACAACTTAACAAAAATCTAGCAGCGGATATACGCTCCCGTCGCTCTGCCAACTGAGCTATAGTATCAAGTGATCATGATCACTGGCGCAAAAATTGGTTTTTGCCTGTTTCTTTACATCTTTACTTGTGTCAACGCCATCTACCGCCAAATTATTACAACCCGGAAATATGCGCCTTTTGCCACGAATAGTTCATGTCCTCTGTCAATATATGACATCAAAATCATTCGTGTCCGCTGTGGTTTTTTTTCCATACATTGATGCTCATTGACCTTTACAAATTAAACACGAACTGTTTTTCAGTTTAAAACCCTAATACCTAAGTATTATTTCATCCCCTTTGAGTATAAAAAGTAGCGTGAACGTGAGTATTTTCACATTTTAAAATTCTGTTAGCGGAATATACCGTTACTACATGATGTTAATAATCTTGAAAAATAAAAATAAAATATATGTTTTTTTCGCTTAGTTACTTTATAACATTATTCGTTATACTAAAGTTAATATCTTATAGCTACTCTATCGCTTGATATAATTGAATGTGTTTTTTTATTGTAAGGGTATAAATAATTATTATTATTATCGTTCAAAGTAAAAGGGGGTTAAGATTAAGAATTTAACATAACATAAAAGTTCACGCCGTTTATCAGAGCCGGTAGGCAGAGCTACCAATGATGAACATCACGTGACAGCGCCACTTAGTGTCCGAAGTAGGTACCAATGTTTTGCTTAGACAGTGAACTCACGTGATAGGGGGCAGTCCTATTGCCGTTTTGTACGAATACACTGTCATATGGCTAAGTACAACTCGGCCATGTGGTTTCCTCACGATGTTTTCCCTCACCGTTGGCAACCATGATAAATTAACCACATATATGACATTAGAAAAGACCAATTGGTGTAGCCCCGACCCGGGATTTGAACTCACGACAGTCTGTTTACGGGCGGGCGTTCTACCCATTGGACTATAATGTCGTCTAAGTAAGAATTTAAAGTACTTATATGCCTATATTTGGCATATTATAACTTTTTTTTTCTTCTTATTCCTTTATTCTGATGACGCTGATGTAAATGTATAAGTTAAACACAATTAAAATAATGATCCACTTGTAGTTTAATTTTAAAGTAGAGTTTTGTTTTTCCGCCCAGCGATTGGGCATTTATCGGGCGTAAATTCATTTTTGCCCATTTTAACCCAATACGTCCAATCTGCCCAATAAGTTTTTATGCCCTCGACCCATCTCTAGTTACATTTGATGAGCCTAGAACTTATAGAATATTACTAAAAGCTAATAAGTAAATTTTCAACACATGTTTTTTTTTACAGCAAGTAATTTTAACAGATACATACAATTTTAAGAAGAAATAAAAATAGATATTAACAACAATATTAGCATTATAAAGCAAAAATGTTTTGATCCACGATATCTCAAGGGTGTGTGTATGTGCATGTGTGTGTATATGAGTGTGTTTGTGTGTGTGTGTGTGTGTTAGCTCTTGATACCCCTTTATGGGAATTATAGCCGTGAGTATATGTATGTATGTATTTTATTGTATTAAAATATCATATTAATCACATGCTTTATCATTAAATTGTACTTACTTTGGAGCTAGATTGATCTTTGTGATCTAGCTCGGGGGACCAAAAATTTAAACATACAAGTAAACAATTTAAGCACGTAACATATACTATTTAACCTAACAATTTCATTGTAGTATATACAATAAATGATTGATTTATTCAACAGATATTTTTTCAAAACGGAGTGCGCTGACCTCGATAATACGGTAATCCAAGAAGAAATCTCCAACGACAACGACATACTGCCCATGTTTGAGGGGAAGGTCATGGCTCGAGTCAAGAGCATCGACTGAATTTACTCCGCTTTTTGTTGAGTTGCATTTTTTATTAACGCCAAGTGACTACGCAATGTATATTCTGAGGATACAAGAACAAAGAATGCTCGAGCTAAAGTTGTATTTCAATTTGAAGAAAACAACTCAATGATAAGTTGTGTGATAAAGTCAGAAAAGTCGACTTTCAGAACTCTTTGTATCATTAGCTTTTTAACAGTGGCGCCTCCATTTTAATTTATTTATTAGTTTACTAGCATTTTTGGAACAAATGAATACAGTGCTATTTTACGTACACTATAATGTGTATAATTATGTTTTAATGAGTTATTTAATTAATTAAATATTCGTGCCAATTGTAAGACTTTTAGACTGTTATTTTACTTTATTTTTTAAAGTAATTCGTTCAACAGTAAAAAACATAATTTACTGTTATGAGTATGGCATATTATATTTTTTATTCTAATCTAATATTAAAATGACTGCCTAATTTTTACAAACTCAATTGTAAATAATTTTATTGAGATTATAATGACACAATAACGCTACGTTATTCCTCGTTATTGGAAATATTCCGTTGATTTTTAGTGTGAAAATCAAGAGAGGATATTTTTATGCGAGATCATCGATTAGTGTACCCGGGTCTTGTAAAGACTAATTAAATCAAATATTGCCAGTGCAAACAGTTACTAAATAGAATAACAAATATATAAAAGATATGTGTTAATAAAGTCAGTTACAACATTTTTCAATCAATATATCCTCACCTTATTCATTTGTAAATATTATAATAACTAATATATAGGTAACTGTTATGATAAAAAAAAAATTGGTTCCAAATCCAGAAATACATAATTTATAATAGAAAGTATATAGCTAAATGAGCACCTCAACAATTGCCAACCGATATTCGAACTAATGTGTATTCTTTTAAGAACTATAATTACAATCTTAAGAATAGTCATGAGTTCGAACATCGTAGTGTTAAATTCTGGCTAAAGAAAGATTAGAAGAGAAATCAACAAACTGGGGTTTTGCATAGTATTAACTAGTTATATTTCATTTCATTGCATCATAATATATTTATTTATTTACTAATATTGTACAACATTACAGAATACTAATTCGTTATACAAATTAAACTGACACTAATAAAATAAGAACATAAAAAATAATTCATAAACTCTCAAAAAGTAACCAAAACATAAAACATAACATCCAGCATAACTAAGTACTTATCCATTTCTATTTGTAACAAATAATGCCTAACGTGACCTTGGTAAATTCACCCAAACCACAACTGTACAAATCTACTACAATATTTATTTATTTAGTCATAAATAAAACCATTATAAATTAATATAAATATACTTCGACTTTATCTGTGTTTCATGCTTTATGCTAACTTCAACAATCACATTTATTAAAATTATTTTGTGTATTTATCATTATTTTTCTTTAGTCAATATTTTGTCCTATACTATTAACTTATTTATTATATTATATTTATTTGTCTATATGTGTCGTCCATAAACTGTACCAGTGTAAAGACTTTATTAACACATGTTCTTATGACTATTGAAAGAAAAAAAAACTATTAAATTATAATAATTGTTTGTGTTACAATATCATGTCGAAACTTCCATTTACTTTGTGTTGAAGATCTCATCATTCACAAAATAGTTCAACTTTACCATATAATAGTCAATGTTTAAAGTGAAAATAACTCAGTGTTTTGTATAGTTTTCTACTGTTAAATATAGTTTTCTATGAAATGATAGTAAGGATAGTGGAATGTGACGCAGCCAAGTTTCAAATATAGCCGATGTACTTATACTAATACGTTGTAATGTAAGTATTAGACAATGGAACTCCGGCCCGAAACATGATTTATTATATTTATGAAATTGAATTTTATTATGCGGCTCCTTCAACATATCTATTTTACTCGCAACACTATTTTATATGAAACAACTCTGGTTTTTTTGTCAAAATTCTTTGATCATGAAAGATAGTTTTCCATTATAAAATATATTAATTCGTTATTAAAGTATATATATATTTGTTAATCGGTTAGAAATGTCCAGTTTGAATTATTGTGTTGAAGGATTTGTGTCGTTGCATAGAAGTGTCGGGTGCGAGAAAATGTGCCTTCAATGTTGATAGAGTTATCTAATAGTTAATGCTTCATACAGTTAGTCGGTAAGTTAACAAACTTGTAAATATAGATACGATACGTCTAGACGGTATGTACTTCTTATTTTTAAAGAAAAATATTAAAACGGACATAGTGAGTTCTCGATTAATTTATTTCGCTAGCCAATCTGATCCATGTTTTTCAAGCACTTGAAATAATCTAATAAACTATGAAATATAATTTAATATTGCTTTCGATATTTTTTTAATTTTAAATTGTGCATTAAAAATAAATGCAGTAAGTAATATTTTAAAGGTTTTAATAAAGATTGGGGATGTTAAAGAGCTAACAGTTTCATAATGAAAGCAATCCTAAAATATTATCCAAATTCATTTAAATGATCAGATCATGGCTTTCATAGACACTCAGATGTTTATTCAAAACCGTATTCAATGGTTTCTGGCATCCCTGAAAATTATAAACTGAGTACAGCTTATAAGGCTTCCGAATTGTAATGGTCACGTTTTATTCGTTAACAAATTGTATAAATGAAAAATAAGTACTAACATGGCTTCGATGTTTTCCGTATATACTATTTGAGATACTTTCTCTTCAAAGTTTTCTAATGTTACTCTGTGGAAACATTTGTTACTACGACTGATATATTTCATTTAGAACAAATATATAATCACTAAATATGTACATTTAATTAAAACATGGAATATGTCAGGCGCAGAAATAAATTTCAGATTCCATACTAAAATGTAACTATTTTATAGTAGCCGTGTTTGTACTATGTCTAAATGAATGACGAATTAATTGATGCCGATGAGAAACAAAATATAAATTTTGTAAGAAATCAGTGCAGTCCAGTGTCGGATCCAATGTTTTTATGTGAATAAGCGGTCGGACTGTGTTTTTGTTTAAGAAAGTGTAAAA
This sequence comes from Bedellia somnulentella, assembly GCA_963576735.1. Taxonomy (NCBI): domain Eukaryota; kingdom Metazoa; phylum Arthropoda; class Insecta; order Lepidoptera; family Bedelliidae; genus Bedellia; species Bedellia somnulentella. The sequence continues at coordinate 17,710,145 of OY755178.1, read as the reverse complement.
TTATGGGAATAAACTGAAACTGTGCCATATATATTATTGTATTTTTTTTGTTCTCCAACTCCATTAATACCTTGCTTTTCTCTTCCAGCCGCTTTATATGATACATGTTTTTCAAAATTATAGTACGTTTTTCAAAAAAGGCTGTAATATGAGTATTAGGTTTTAATTTTTTATTGATGGCAGGAATCAAAGAAAGGAGTTTGTCTTTTAGAGGGTATCTTGTTGACTAAATAGATTACACACTAGTACATTTTAAACGTAGGAAAACCTCATCGAAATACCCTCTTAAAATGGTTTTTGAGACGGGTTTTAAATGGGAAACCCTCTCACCAAACTGACCAGGTGATTTCCAGTTTTTTTAAGTGTGTCCATTATGAATGTAATGCCAGCTTATATCTGAATTGATTGTGTAATACCCTATTTCGAGAGCCATTTGGATAAAAAAATGCACATGCACATTCCACAGCGAATAAAAAAAGGGGGAATATATACATCAAAATAGCATGTTCTCGTTTGCCGAATGGAAGAATAGGTAAATTTATCCTAGAATACCTCTTTGGTCATTGGAAATCTAATGGGGAGACCCATCGTTCAGTTACATCGTTCACAACGATCAAGAAATTTTGCTGCGGTAGTCGCCTCGTGCGACACCCACGGCAAGACGACACTTTTCAGTCCTGAATATAGTTGCAAAACTTCTGAAATATTCGGAATATTTCGGGAATACTGAAGAAAGATTGTTTTAATCAGAAGTATTTAAGTTAAATCCTTAATAATTATGCTATAATAATCGTATACGTATAGAACGGATTTTGCAAACGTGGGGTGATTTGTGCGCGCATGGCGATGGCAGTGCGGAGTGCCAAAAGAATGTAGGTGCCCTCCGAATACGTTTTCCTCGCGTAGGAACATTCATATCCGCAATCAAATGTTTCTACGTGAATAAACGTATTTAGTTTCTTTTTTGAATTTATAATTTTATATTGTAAATGCACGTACGTACTAAGTACGCAAAACATAAAAGTTTACTTTTTAAGCTGACGATAACTTATTATAAATGAAACAGTTAGCTCCACGATTGCTGTGTAAGAAGACAATCGATTTGTACACAATGTCGTGCGGGTTCTAATCTTAATACGGCCCTAGACCTGTGTCTTTTCTTCAGACATATTGTCTATAACAAGGTTGTTAACGGTAACAGAAAAGTAACCTTAATGTACTTACCAAGCAAAAATAATTTTTAACAAAAAGAAAACCGACTTCATAGAAAAACAACCGAAAATAAACAATCTTGTACTAAAAAGTACCAAATAAGTTTTTTTAATTGAATATGAGTACTGTGATTGATACCTTAGCAATTTCTTTATTCCACACGCGTCTGTTCAACCTACCTAAATATTACAATTCTCTTAAATTAATTTGTGAGCCGGTGCCAGCCTCGATGATAATTGATAATAAGAAGTATGTATTTCGCACTTCATATACATGTAAAATATAGGGTACCTTGTAGTTGTAGGGTAAATTGATTTTTGTACGTATTATCATTTAAAACGTTAGGCGATAGATATATATTGTTTAGATTGTAATAATCAGAGATAGATAGCAGGGTGAATTTACTTTTGTTTGTCTGGCACCGACTCAAAAATTAATTTAAGAGAATTGTAATATTTAGGTAGGTTGAACAGACGCGTGTGGAATAAAGAAATTGCTAAGGTATCAATCACAGTACTCATATTCAATTAAAAAAACTTATTTGGTACTTTTTAGTACTAGATTGTTTATTTTCGGTTGTTTTTCTATGAAGTCGGTTTTCTTTTTGTTAAAAATTATTTTATTTTACGAGTTTTAGAGATGGGTAGACCTGGCAAAGATGCCTCTCGGATGAGGAAGCGACAGTTACTGTATTATTCTTCGTATTTCCGGTATTTCTATTATAGTACAATATTAAATAGGCTCAACCATATGTTGTTCTTAAAATCCTTCGAAAGGCGATGGTCTTCAATTCTACATCTCAAAAAAGACTCAAACGCTCACGCCGAATATCCCTGAAGGGGTTAGCAGAGGTAGTGAATATCACGTGACATTGTCACCTGTTGTTCAGAGTACCCACGATTTATTAGGCAGTGTTCTCACGTTATACAGGGCAGGCCTATCGGCGCGGCGTTTTGAACAAATACACTGTCACATAATTGTGAGTTTCGACAGTCCCCTCGATTTCCTGGGATGCCATCATCAGATCCTGGTCTCATGGTACTTTCTCGGTAACAATAACATAACAAAAGAAATGTTTAGTGAACCTGTACTTCTCTTCATAAAAGCTACGAAGAGGAGTATAAATCTATATAGAATGTGGAAAGAACTGTTTCCTAATACCTAGTGATTGAGGATCCACACCTTCTATCATCAGCTCAGCAGCATAACAATATGATTTTCAGAAGCAAATGCCAATATAAGTTCAGAAAATATGTAAAACGCGGTACATTTGCCTATAAAATTTGAGGGTTCCCCTCGATTTCTCCAGGATCCCATCATCAGACCCTGATATCCTCATCATGGTACCAATCCGGGAGTATCTTCTTTCGAATAAAAAAATAATAATCTAAATCGGTTCATAAATGGCAAAGTAATCGGCGAACAAACATAAAAAAAAATAAAAAAAAAATATACCGGTCGAATTGAGAACACTCCTTTTTTTGAAGTCGGTTAATTAAAAATGAATTAATTATGACATTTATGACATTAATGAAATACGACATTAGAAGTATTATTTGTATCCCTGCCGCTCCGCGTTAGATGACTACACCTATCTGCTGTTAGCCTTTGATAAACTAGTTTCTTTCTGCTTTTATGTATGTACCCACTTTTATTTTATTTGTACGTATTTTCAATACATTGTTACATAAAATAGCTCTCATTAAATACAAATTATTTAAAACTGCAAGCACTGATTTGCAGGTTTACAAAAATATCACCTACCTACATAATATCTCTTACTGTGGCTACCTTCTTGTACAAATACTTTTTTTTTAATATGGCATTTGGCATCTGGTCACAATACAATACCCCCCCCCCCCAAATAGGTAAATTTTCCTACATAATTAAGTATTCAATTCGAATGTTTTCCACCAGCGAGCGTCTATAGTCCTGGAACAACAGGCTGTATGAGGAATCGATTTAATCCTGGCGATCTTAATCTGGGTAATGAGATAAACCTATGAAATTATTATTTAGTCGCTTATCTATACTAATAATAAATCTGTAGAGAGGTAAATTCTGTACATGAAATATATTTTCAAAATAACTTATCTGGGGGTGATTAGTGATCGATACTGAAAGCAAAAATGCAATCAGTAAAATTTTTGTCTGTCTTGTTTGTATGTTCTTTATGGAAACAAAAACTACTCGACGGGTTTTAACGAAACTTGGTATAAATATTCTTCATACGAAGGTATAGTATACTTTTCAGCAGAGTAGTGAAGAGAAATTTTGGGAATACGAGAGAAGTTACTTCATTTTGGCAAATATTTAACACGGCAACTGAAATCCTTTTTAGGCAACTTTCTATTAAGTCACAAAAAAACTAACTTTGCAGTGATTAAATATCTTAGCAACTATTAAACTATACAAGCAACAAAATGCTGGGATCAAAAAACTAAAAAAACGGCTGCTACTGTAATTTATCAAATATATATAAGTCATGCATTTTCATATTAATTAGTCATAGTCTAGGTCTGTAAGATTGTAAATTTAAAAAAACATATGTTAAGCCTTTTCACGCTCATCTCATAGAGCTGACCAAGCTGATTTCATGTACTCTGTTATTCGATCCATATTGGCATTTTGTCACTTTGTAATTATTACTTAGTACCTATAGCACAGATCTAGGTCTATTATAGGTGCTAAAGATAAATAAATATGTGTTAACTAATAGCCTCGCTCAGTACGAACCGACACTATATATTTCTTATATATGTACAAATAGTGGTCTCTCACATGTATTAGGCTTTATCTACTCAATAAAGTATTTTATTATTATTATTATTTTGGGAACATTCTTTAGTTTCTCGCCTCTCCCATGGCCGAAACAGAAAATTAGAATTTTAAATGGGAGAGGCGGTACTCCCCGACAAGAGCACAGTCGGTCGGGGTCAGGGAGTCAAGTTCAAGAACCGACGGACGATCCGAGCCGTATCGAGCAGCACCGCCTTCTGCATCTGTGCTGGAACCGACACGCCACAGAAATCCAACCGCCTCAAGTTGGTCGCGAGACTGGTTGGAATTAACCCGTTCGCGGACAAAACAATTGGGATTATTTCTGTCGAAGTCACACCCCACATGTCGGTGATCTCGTGAGCCAGATCGAGATATTTCCGACGCTTCTCGGTGTCGGCTTTCACGAGACCCTCGTCATGAGGGATAGTGACATCCACTAGAAATACCCTCGACTGCGACCGATCCCATACCACGATATCAGGCTTATTCGCTAGAATAGTCCTGTCCGTGATAACGGATCGGTCCCAATAGATTTTGGCACGGTCGTTTTCTAGGATTGGCTCCGGCAAATACTTGTAATACGGCAGCCTCTGTTGCAAGAGTCCGTATTTCAGAGCGAGCTCCTGATGCAGGATTTTGGCTGCTTGGTTGTGTCTGTGCAAGTACTCAGTGTTAGCAAGAGCCGAACAACCGGAAATAACATGCCTAAGTGACTCTCCGGGACGGCCACATGCTCGGCAGATGTCTGTGGTACCGTCCTTTAGGATGTATCTCCGATAGTTCCGCGTCTTGATAACCTGGTCCTGTATTGCACAGACAAAACCTTCGGTTTCCCCAAAGAGGTCCCCGAAACGCAGCCAATGCAGGGAGGCTTTACGGTCCACGAAAGGTTCGTCAAGTACCTTGTAAAACCTCCCGTGCAGCTCCTTCTCTTTCCATATGGACTCCCGATCAGAGGTGCTAAGTACCTCCGGGGTTCGCCAATCCTGTGAGGCCAACGATAAGGGAGTCAGTCCTTTATCACTAGCGACCACCTCTCCCCGAATACTATCATCCGTCATCGTCAAAAAATAGCTTCTGAGGTTGCATACCTCGCGGTTGTGCATGGTTTTGGCACTCAAGAGGCCTCGACCACCACACTTCCGCGGGATATACAATCTCATAACCGACGACCTCGGATGATGCATTCGATGAGAGGTCATCATCGTGCGGACTCGTCTGTCCAGAGCGTCGAGTACGGTCTGAGTCCATCTGATCTGAGCACGCCAAATGTGTACATCAGTACAGGCATGACCGAGGAGTTAATGGCTCGGATCTTATTAACGCCTGACAAGTAGCTATTAAGCACACTTTTCAGGCGTTCACAAAACTCCTCGCAAACACCCTGTTTCACGTCTGCCACCTTCACACCGATGGTTTGTGACATGCCCAGATACCGGTATGTTTCAGCCTCGGAGAGTGCCCTCAAATGATTGGTGCCGACATCGACACCATCAGAGTGCACGACATGCCCCTTCTCAACATGGATGACCGCACACTTATCGACCCCGAGCTCCATCTTGACGGAACCACTGAAATCGTTAGTGATCGTCAGTAGCTCCGCCAATCTGTCAGCCGTGGGGGCGTAAAGCTTCAGGTCATCCATGTAAAGGAGATGAGGCAAGCGTGGTCCGCCTCTCCGAAACTGAAAGCCCGTCCCCGAATTCTCCAAGAGTGTACTTAGAGGATTCAGGGCCAAGCAAAACCAAACTGGACTCAGGCAATCGCCCTGGAAAATCCCTCGCCTTATATCAATTTGGTCATCCGCATCCGTCATCCGCTGACCGTCTAAACTCAGGATCGTTCTCCAGCACCCCATACATTGCCCGAGGAAGTGTCGAACTGTACTATCAATTTTGTACAGCTCGAGGACCCTCATGAGCCATGTATGAGGTACCGAATCGAACGCCTTCCTGTAGTCTATCCAGCCAGCGGAGAAGTTCCGACGGTTGCGTTTGACCAGTTGGCCTACGACCGCGTCGATGAGGAGCAGCTCCTTGCTACCGCGACTACCGCCCCTACATCCGTTCTGAGCTCCAGATATCACATTGTTATCAACAATGTGTTGAGTAATCTTGGAGCTCAGAACGGATGTCAAGGTCTTGTAAATTGTGCAAAGACAAGTAATGGGGCGGTATTGTGATGGATCCGCGGTAGCATCGCTCTTTGGAGCTAAATGAGTGACCCCAGTAGTTAAGAAGTTCGGGAGCGTCCTACTCTCGAGGGCGCGTTGGAACTGACGGGCGAGAGTAGCGTGACAGCGCGTGAACCCCTTCAACCAGTAATGGTGCAATCCGTCCGGCCCCGGACTTTTCCAGTTCGGAGCCTTATTATTATTATTATATCAAGCGGGATCAGTGTAAAACTAGTTAAGGTATTATAAAACCTAATGTGGCGACTAATTTTTCCGAGGGGATATCATACATTCTTCACTGGCAACTATTGGATTTCATTATAAAAATACACATCTGGCAGCGATTTTAAGGTAGCTTTAAAACTGAAAATGAGTATTATAATAATGTATTTGGATATTAGAATATTGTTTGCAGATTCGTAAATTCTTGAAAAGGCGGCAAATGCGCTCGTGTGTCTGAGCAGTGCGGAGGCTGCGGAGCGGGGGGTTGAGCGCGGCTCTAGCCAATGGGCAGATGCAATTAAGTTAGAGAAAGAAAACAAAGGAGGGACGAATTAAAAAACAATTAATCACCATAATTGTATTTGTGCTAGGTTAGGTTAGGGTTAGCTTGTGACCCTTAGAGCGCAAATAGACACCCCGCGAAGCAGGGTGACGTCGACACGCTGTTAGGTTGGGTTAAATTGTAACTACATATTAAAACTAGGGTTCTAGGGTAGATTACCTAAATCATATTTTACAATTATTTACTCAAAGTTTTAAACATTAAAAGCAAAAATGGAAAAAAACGTTCTGAATAAGTATATAAAACGCAATTTATACATAGGCAACTCTAGTTACTCAAAGAAGGTAGGGTCATTTTAAAAGAGGGAAGGTTAATAAAATAGACCAAGACTAGTTTTATAGCATGTCACAATTTGGTTAATTTAGATCCCTACAAATGTAGCCAAATGTATTTTTTTAGGATCTTGTTTGTATTTATTTCAGACCTTGGTCATGTTTATAGACAACCCCATTTTAGAATTTATGAAAGCCTATTTTAACTTTTTTATCCGCCAACTATTTGTCGCCTTAGAAGAAATTCAATTGCCACAAAAGAAAATCACTGCCAGATAAAATTTAAATAAAACCTCAAAACTCATTAAAAAGCCGCCGCTTTCTAGTTAAGATGCTACCTCTAATTAGTCGCCAAAGTAGATTATTTACTATCCATTTTCAGTTTTTTAGCGACCCGGAATGGTATCAATTTGTCGCCGCGTTAAATACATACCCTTCATTTTTTAAGCTCACGCCGCGTATGTAGAAATCATATATGACGGATATATTCTACATATAATTGTCTAAATAATATACCGCATCAGCATATGTCTATCTTTTATGGTTGACTCACACGTTACGACTCACGTGTTGTTACGACTCATGATCGCTTCGCAGCTGATCGGAGCATTCTGATTACATATTTTTTACTCTTACCTTTAAAATACTCTCACTAATCCCTAATTTAAAAAAAATTACATTATTACCTATTACTATAACCTATTTAATAAAATAATGAATAGAAATCGGTATAGAAACACCAAACTTATACACTACAAGGATTATTTTTGTGTGGTTGCGCGGATAAAAGATAGCTGTGAGTATACGAGGGTAGTCCCAAAAGTACCCGACCTGACATATAAATACGGGTAGTTAAAAAAAATCAATTACCGCGTTCGATAGTACCATCTTTTAACAACTTGATTTAAAAATTTAATAACGTTACGTCAAATAATATTTTTTTAGTAGCCCTCCAAAGTGAACGATCTCAGTGAATTTTTAACCATGGAAAAAATTGGGCATCGTTATGTGATACAATACTTCCATCTGAAAGGGCTAAGTCCAACCGATATCAAAGTCGAGTTGGATTATACTCTGGGGGAGTCTGCTCCTTCGTTTACAACAGTTAAATATTGGGTAGCTGAGTTTAAGCGAGGTCGTACGAGCTGTCAAGATGAACACCGCAGCGGTCGACCAAGTGAGGTCACTACGCCAGAAAATGTGAAGAAAATCCACAAAATGGTATTGGATGACCGTCGACTAAAAGTGCGTGAGATAGCAGACATGGTAAACATTTCAAAAAGTGCTGTGCATCGCATTTTAACTGAAAATTTGGACATGAGAAAATTGTGCGCAAGGTGGGTGCCGCGTTTGCTCACAGTGGAGCACAAACAGCGCCGTGAGGATGTTTCCATCGAGTGTTTGGCAATGTTTCGCAACAATAAAGCCGAATTTTTGCGTCGATTCATTACCATGGACGAAACATGGGTCCACCATTTTACATCTGAGACCAAGGAGCAGTCAAAGCAGTGGACTGAGAAGGGTGAGCCGGCTCCAAAGAAGGCAAAGACCATTCAGTCAGCTGGAAAGGTTATGGCCTCCGTTTTTTGGGATTCACATGGGATAATATTTATTGATTACCTCGAAAAAGGAAAGACAATCAACGGTGAATATTATACAGCCTTATTGCAGCGTTTGAGCGAAGAAATAATGGAAAAACGGCCCCATCTCCAGAAAAAAAAAGTGTTGTTTCACCACGACAACGCACCAGTCCACACGTGCGTCATTGCGATGGCTAAAATCAAAGAACTGAAGTTCGAATTGCTTCCTCATGCTCCCTATTCGCCAGATCTAGCTCCCTCGGATTATTTTCTGTTTCCAAATTTAAAAATATGGCTCGGCGGTAAAAGATTTGCCAACAATGAAGAAGTAGAGAGTGCGGTTAATAGCTATTTTGAAGAGCTTGACGGTTCCTACTATAAAGAGGGTATTGAAGCCATAGAACATAGAACATCGTTGGGAAAAGTGTATCGAGCTAAAAGGAGACTATGTTGAAAAATAATAAATATTTTTCCAATATTTTTATTGTTTTCTTTGTCAGGTCGGGTACTTTTGGGACCGCCCTCGTATGTATGATGTATGCAAAGTTTGTAACTCTGATTGTTTGTTTGCAAGGGCTTATTTTCAGAGATACTGAACAGTTCGTATAAGCGCTTTCACAATCTCAAAGCTACACTATGGAGTGCTATAAGTTGTAATCATTGCGCTATATTTCACAAAGGTTGAGCAGTGGTTGAAGAAACCTCAAATATTTTTAAAACTAGGTGCGAAGCTGGGCCGTAATAAGTGTACAAAGTTTAAATTAAATAAAGTGTCGAGTCTCTCTCTTCGATTCGGTTACATACTGACAGGTCAAGCTAGTAAAAGTGTATTTAAAATGAGTATAGACATTTTTTTACTATTTTTATCCCACTTTCAAATACCTCTTCAATAACAGTGAAAAAATAAAATCTATGTTGATTCTCTTGAAATCTTTGGTAATTTGGATTTTCAATCGCTTCGTGTATATATAGAGGGTAGATGTAAGGAGGACCATCTCTAGGACAGAAAAGTGTCCGCTAAAATCATCAAATAAGGGGTGCCACTGTAGCAAGACTAAATTAATTAGTTATTGTTAAATTAGCAAAGGAAGTGTCAATTTTTAAAACAATAAAATAAGATCAAATGGTACAAGGTTTCCGCTTTGCAATGCGCGCTTTTTACTATTTATAAGTTTGTTATTACAGGAGCTGCTACTTAAATTTGTGTTTATTTTTTATATCATATTTATTACTTTATTGTTTTTGTGCTTCCCTCCATAATAAATCGACTCTCTGATAAGCTGCTAACTAAAACGTTATTTTTACTCTAGCACCACTTTGGTTAATTCTCTAACTATTATGTAGTTATGTTTACCGGTTATTTTTCAAAAATCCGTCCTTAAGAAATTCTCCTCCTTACCTGTGTTGGAATGTTGTATTACTATAATTCCAGCTGAAATTATTATTTCAAAGTTGTAATGTAATAAAAAACAGATTTAAAAAGAAAAGCTTTTATTATATTTTACATTATTGTCTTTTCATAATCATGATTATAATAAATTAAAATATTTACAACAATTGAGGTACACACGTGAGCACACTAGCTCTAATACTATTTGTATTTCTATTTTATTCCTAAGATATAACAAAACAATTCCAAATAGCTCGATAATAAACCTAAGGACACTTTAGATAAACAAAGATACCTAGTATTAATTTATACTTATTTATATCGAACGACAGTTCACGATATTTACAAATATACTATACAAAGGTTTATTATTCTTACAATGCATTCTAGGCACCTTAGAATGTTGAATAAAATGTGTGTAATGAATATAAATAAAATGAATATATTTATAATTACAGTAATTAGTAGTTGCATAGTTTGTAGAAACAAATCCAATTATAGCGCTATAATAGTCAATCATCATAATACTATAATAAAGAAAGAAATATTTTTTTTATTTAGCACACATATACAATCATATAAAAGGTGTTATAAGAATAATGCACAATAATGAATAACGAAATAAGAAAATGGTAAAAAAACACTTCCTCTCCGAAACATTATATTATTTGTGTTGCATACAAAAGTTTATATATTCTATTATATATTATGTCGTAAAATGTATATATGTATTTTATTTAAAAATCTTTATATATATTGCATATGTATTGTATTTATTGAATATTATTTATTTTATGGAATACTATCTGTATCTGTAAGTGTATTAGAACTTAATAAATATTTAGTAATACTTAAAATAGATAGATAATAGTTTGATGAATAAATTTAGTTTTTAAGCAAATCAGTTTAATTTATTGGACATCTACCGAACATGTTTTTAATCCAGCAAATCTTTCCATTAATGGGTTGTCTGGAAGAGATCGCTCTTAGTGATAAGACCGCCAGTTGTACTTTGGCTTTTGTACCGATCTTTTTTTGTAATTGTTGTATTTATTTTGTAATGTGCAATAAAGAGTTTTATTATTATTATTTCGGAAAACATTTTTGTTTCTCGCCTCTCCCATGGCCGAAAATGAAAATATAAATTTTAAATGGGAGAGGCGGTACTCCCCGACAAAAGCACAGTCGGTCGGGGTCAGGGAGTCAGGTTCAAGAACCGACGGACGATCCGAGCCGTATCGAGCAGCACCGCTTTCTGCATTTGTGCTGGAACCGACACGCCACAGAAATCCAACCGCCTCAAGTTGGTCGCGAGACTGGTTGGAATTAACCCGTTCGCGGACAAAACAATTGGGATTATTTCTGTCGAAGTCACACCCCACATGTCGGTGATCTCGTGAGCCAGATCGAGATAATTCCGACGCTTCTCGGTTTCGGCTTTTACGAGACCCTCGTCATGAGGGATAGTGACATCCACTAGAAACACCCTCGACTGCGACCGATCCCATACCACGATATCAGGCTTATTCGCTAGAATAGTCCTGTCCGTGATAACAGATCGGTCCCAATAGATTTTGGCACGGTCGTTTTCTAGGATTGGCTCTGGCAGATACTTGTAATACGGCAGCCTCTGTTGCAAGAGTCCGTATTTTAGAGCGAGCTCCTGATGCAGGATTTTGGCTGCTTGGTTGTGCCTGTGCAAGTACTCAGTGTTAGCAAGAGCCGAACAACCGGAAATAACATGCCTAAGTGACTCTCCGGGACGGCCACATGCTCGACAGATGTCTGTGGTACCGTCCTTTAGGATGTATTTCCGATAGTTCCGCGTCTTGATAACCTGGTCCTGTATTGCACAGACAAAACCTTCGGTTTCCCCAAAGAGGTCCCCGAAACGCAGCCAATGCAGGGAGGCTTTACGGTCCACGAAAGGTTCGTGAAGTACCTTGTAAAACCTCCCGTGCAGCTCCTTCTCTTTCCATACGGACTCCCGATCAGAGGTGCTAAGTACCTCCGGGTTTCGCCAATCCTGTGAGGCCAACGATAAGGGAGTCAGTCCTTTATCACTAGCGACCACCTCTCCCCGAATACTATCATCCGTCATCGTCAAAAAATAGTTTCTGAGGTTGCATACCTCGCGGTTGTGCATGGTTTTGGCACTCAAGAGGCCTCGACCACCACACTTCCGCGGGATATACAATCTCATAACCGACGATCTCGGATGATGCATTCGATGAGAGGTCATCGTCGTGCGGACTCGTCTGTCCAGAGCGTCTAGTTCGGACTGAGTCCATCTGAGCACGCCAAACGTGTACATCAGTACAGGCATGACCCAGGAGTTAATGGCTCGGATCTTATTAACGCCTGACAAGTAGCTATTAAGCACACTTTTCAGGCGTTCATAAAACTCCTCGCAAACACCCTGTTTCACGTCTGCCACCTTCACACCGATGGTTTGTGACATGCCCAGATACCGGTATGTTTCAGCCTCGGAGAGTGCCCTCAAATGATTAGTGCCGACATCGACACCATCAGAGTGCACGACATGCCCCTTCTCCACATGAACGACCGCACACTTATCGACCCCGAGCTCCATCTTGACGGATATTATTATTATTATTAATGCGACAAAAACTTTCAAACTATTGACCAGCAATCTTCTACGTGTAATCTGAACTAAAAGCTTGGGGAATTGGGCCTGGGGGTTACAAATTCAATTCCTAATACGCAAAACTTTTATATGTTAATGATTTTCCATATCGAAATTATCGGATATTTTGCATCCATATACATTTATTTAATGTTTTTTGACATGAATTCCTCATGTGGGGATTATTACTCATAAATAAAAGATGTTATTAAAGGAAAGAAAAATTTCGTCACTGGCGGGGTTCGAACCCGCGACCTTCGGGTATACGCCCCCGTCGCTCTGCCAACTGAGCTACAGTGTCAGTTGGCTTCCAGCGCGAAATTTCTCTATCCTTTGTTTCTTTTTTACACGTTCAAGTAGTGTTTGCGTTTCCTACCTCCGAATTTTAACTAATTCGTAGGTCGCGGGTTCGAACCCCGCCAGTGTCGAAATTTTTCTTTCCTTTAATAACATCTTTTATTTATGCATATACATTTATTTTAAGTTGTTTTCTAGTTGCGGTGTATTTTTGGTGATTTCCCTCAGCCCCTCAATGATCATAGTTCTGACTTCATCATCGTCTTCGTACCCAGCGGACGTGAGGTGGTGTGATATACTGGATATGCACTGAAACAAATTAATCAGATATAATATCTATCTACCGTCTGTACTCATGGTTTTAATACTGAAAGGAGTAGCCATGTTATTTTCTATTTATGCAAACCATTCTTAATAAAAAAAGTATTTACCAATTGTTATTCAATTGGTAGTAAGAATAAAATGTTTCTTTCATTTTGTTATACATATAATATTTATATAATTTATTTTTTACGACATTAGTAAGCTTTGATAACATTTCATTATGGGGCTTTCATTACACGGATCCTCTGGAGGATCATCAATCACTGGTTAAGTAACCCTAAGCCAGAACTATAAAAAAATGACATCAACAATGTGGTCAAATAAATATGCGTTGTTTAGTTTTAAATACGTGCTTTGCAAAAGCTCTGCTGCGAAAAAATAAGTTTTATTAATACATAAAGGAAAGAAAAACTTCGACACTAGCGGGAATCGAACCCGCGACCTCCGGGTATACGCCCTCATCGCTCTGCCAATTGATTTATACTTGAGGTTTTCATGAACAAAAACATACGAAATAAGTTTAATACCAAATTACCTTTTCCAAATAAGTAATGCCAGTAAGAGGACACAGCTCTGTCGCCATATTAACAGCATGCTCGTGATATTGGTCGCTAGTGATGATATCACGGAGCTGGACTAGTAGCTCGGCCACGTTTGTGATATTCACGTCCGGGACCAATTTCACACTCAACTGATATCCCACTTCTTCGCCTTCGGATAGTTCTACGCGGATGCATCTGTTGGTAACATGGTATATCAATGATATGGACTGACCTTACTTCGTGTAGGGTGAGTAAACTGTGCAAGCAATAGGCTATTTGACTAAGTTTTGAAAACTATCTTACGGTGTTAATTTATTTATAAGGAGCCCTAAAAAAATATTTTTTGTCTTCATTTTAGCTATTTTATTAAAAAATCGAAAAAGAAAATGCAATATTCAAATGTGCCGCGAAAACGCGACTTTAAGTAATATGGCGGCTGTAGCACGAATGATGTCAATTCCGCATTAAACACCAATGAGCGAAGCGATACGCAGTCAATTCAAGCGCAATCTACGTCATTATAGAAATAGCCAATCACGGTCGTTTTTAGTCACGTGACAGTTGCATCATAAATACTTATTTTAGAAGACGGATTTTAGTGAAATAATGCAATATTTTTATCTCGCATTATTACATATTGCTCCAAAAAGAAATATTAAGACTAATGAAATAAAAGAAATGTATATTTTTATTACAGTCAAATAGCCTATTGGGTATTTTAAAAAGAGGGTGACATGTTATCATGTTATGCTTGGATAATTGGTGCTAGTGACAGCTCTTCCGGGATTATGGTATGAATACTATCTCAATATGTCTTATCATAGCGTTACGTTGTAATTTCTGTGCTCGTTAATTATAAAAACAGTAAAGCTTTAACAATTGTAATGTTTCTATAATTACTTAATTTGACATACAAATTGTTTCGGGTTCAAACCCGAAATCTTCAAAGATTTGGTCACATCACCACAAAAAATATTTACAAAAGTTACATTTTTACAAAGAACTAGACTAGACTATAGTTGTATTATTCCAATAATAATTTTGGGAGATCTGTAGTGTCAAGTGTACTTTTTTTTTAATTTTTAGACTATATTACATTAAATTAATAACAATTTGTTGAAATCATCACAAAAAGATTCTAATACTAAGCTACAATAAAAATTCGGCTCGAGGGATCAACATGTATATAAGTCTTTTTTTAATGTTTTTTTTTTTTTGACATGAATTCCTCATGTGGGGATTATTACTCATAAATAAGCGAATAGAGCGACGGGGGCGTATACCCGAAGGTCGCGGGTTCGAACCCCGCCAGTGTCGAAATTTTTCTTTCCTTTAATAACATCTTTTATTTATGATGTATATAACTCACATTAAAAGTTAGTTAATAACTGCTTATAAAAATATTTATAAGAATTGACACAGGTATAATGTCTTCCAAATACGTTATTTAGATGGTTATTTGGTAAGTTATTATCTGCCTTTTAAATAATTATCTACATATTATCAACTAATAATGTAGTTGTAAACTTCATTTACGCCAATAGTAGGAGTGGTGAAATACCATACTATTACTTTGCTGTTCTAGTAAGTATGTAGTAGTCAACACATATTTTTATACTAAAGGATTGACCCTATTTCAGTTTCTATGGCATACATAATAAATTAAACCTAAATTAACCATGCATTTACACAAAAACTACTTACTTATACTGCGAGGCCGTCCGCCCTCGCTGCCAATGCTGCGAAGTAATAAGGGCCACAAAGGGATGATGGGCCTCCACGGCTTCTTGCAGCGCGAACTGAGACCGAAGATCTAGGGAGGAAGGGCTGCTAGGGAATGAAGGGTGGGAGTGGTGCCAACTCACCACGGATTGGCCGAGTTGCTGAAGTGATTCTGTGGCTTGCGCTTGCGAGACTGGCGAGAAAAATAAAATATATATTATTTTAGTTTTCAAGACTGAAAGACTCAAACGTTAACGTCATATATCTCCGAGTGGGTGGCAGAGATACATATGCATATACATATTCATACATACATATTCTCACGCCGTTAGTTCCCATTGGGGTAGGCAGAGACTATCGATCGCCACTTTGTACGATCCTGGCAAACCTCTCTAGCTTCATTCACATCCATCAATCTTTTCATACATGCTCTTTTATTCTTCGTACTTCGGACACCTGCCTTTTTGAGTACATTTTCTATCTGATCTAAATGTGTCCTCCGAGGTCGTCCTCTACTAACATTACCTTCCACATTGGCTCTATATATCTCTTTCACCACTTTACTGTCATCCATCCTCTCTATGTGCCCAAACATATGCATATGTCGTGGCCATATCGTAAATTTGAACACATCATGAAATGATCGATCATTTCATGAAATGGTCGTATTTCATGAAATGTTCAACTGTTTATTGGCCACATCGTGATGTGGTTTGGGCGGATCAATGATGAGAAATCGTTTCTCGATATGGCCAACTAAATGCACGGCCTCTTCATGAAATGGTTAAGATTGTTTGGTCATATCGTAAAATAGTTACATTAATTACCGGTAGAGGCGCTGAAAACGCTTTGTTTATGAGTGAAAATGGCGGCCGCTGACACAAGTGTTATTTCTCTCAGTAAAAAAGTTAATAATTCATTATTAAGCGAGGAAGAAAGTAATAACAAAAGAGGTTTCGACGAAAAGGTTCTCGAATACTTTGCTAATTACGAAAAAACTGAGCAATATGTTAAAAAACGGTACAGTTTGGATCGCATTTCAAAGGTTACCCTATTTCTACGATCTGGCCAAGCGTGGATGACAAAATCGTGAAACGTTGACGATTTTATGATCTGGTCAAATTAAGTTGGCCACATCATGAAATGTGACCATTTCATGAAATGATCGATCATTTCACGATGTGTTCAAATCTACGATATGGCCACGACACATATATACTTCTTAACATCAAGTGACATTGTTGTCACCTGGAGGCCTAGAAGGTTCGCTATTTTATCGACACGATAACGGTTAGAATGAAATGACAGTATACGATTATATGTAAGTGCGTAAGAGACGGCTGGTTTATACCACGCGATATCTACTTAAAAGTCCGCTCGTACTAGCTATGCTGATGTTTAGAGTATCTACGTTTTACTGGGAGAGTAAATCCCCAGGATATAGGCGAGAAAGGCTCCGACTGTCACATTTCTAAGTACAAACTGAATCATATGGGTTTCCTCACAATGTTTTCCCTCGCCGCGCCGTTACGTTCAAGAAAAATTAACCACACATAAGAAAAGACAAACTGGTGTGGGCCTGACCTGGCATTTGAACCCACGCCTCTCTGCATGATAGGCGGTCGTTCTATTCACTGAGCTATTATGTTTGTTTTAGTTTTATTTTAGGTTGGTGACATAAACCTAGATACTAATGAAAAGAAAGCATTTTTGCATCGAAAATATTGTTGTTTATTTTCGTCCAAACATAGTTTTTTAATGAAGTTACATGTTTTTATCGCAGTTATAATTTTTATAATATAGAAAATTTTATAAAACCGTTATTTCAGTATATTTACATATTCACATACAATCAAGTTGCCGTGTAGTGTCGGTTTAGAATAACACTACCCCATTTCTACCCGTGGGTGATCGTAAGAGGCGACTAAGGGTATAGGGGCTTTTTAAGTGATTTTTGGGCGATATGGTTGGAGACCCGTCACCAAAAACATTTATTATTATCATCTTTTCCCCAATCAACTTTCAAAAGTGGCTGAGGAATTTCTCATTCCAAAGCTCTGGCTACCCCGTTAAGGGATTTATAGCCGTGAGTATGTGTGTGTGTGTATGTACATACAATCAATCTTTTCATGAATATCTGTTTTTTCGTTTTAATCCTAATAATACTAAATACATATGGCAATAGTACATAAAGATTTCGTCCATGACTTCACCCAATGCCACTTACGGTCTTGCCTTTATCCAACTAAATATATTTGTTGAAATTGTGTGTAAGTGCGACTGTTAAAAAAAAAAAAATTACCAGGACACATATCGCAGTGGGTTCCACTGGCTGCCGCGGCGGCTGCTCGATACATCCGTAGTTCTAGTCTGTCACCACTGCCCACCACATTTTCCCCACTTCCCACCAGACTGTTTCCACTTTCCACCCCACCTCCAATTAGTCCCATCACTTCGCAGCGCGCTGTATGAGCTTGCACATCCATACATATAAGCGCTGAGACATACAGGTGGACACTGTATGGAGCCTGTAAATAAACATGAAGACACATATTTTAATATATTTTTCACAAATCTATACCAAACAAAAAGACACAGGCATAGCATAGAATGTGTCAACAAGCGTAAAAGAACATATTGCGTGTTTTTCCACAAAAAAAAGATTTTGGAGCTATTAAGAGTAACATTCATTTTATTTTATTTAGGATATAAGTAGTCAGTTAGATAATTGGATAACGTGGATAATGTTTTGTCATTTTTCAAACTGAATTATAGCGAATGCATAGATGTACTAAAAAACGTTAGATAGGTTATTTACAAGGAAACTGGCGCTTACGAGTGGCACGGATTGCGGCAGATGTACGCACACCACTAGAAATATATCCAAACACCAACAAATACACTTGAAATGTAGGCGAGATAGCACATCTGATAGCAAGCGCTTAAAAGAGATAAACATATTTTCTCTGTACCGACGTGAAATATGACACTAAGACGATCGTTTGACAAAGAATAATTTAGATCTAAACACATGATACACCTAATTTATTATAAATTATAATTAAAACGTTGTAAATTTATAATACTAACGAATGATAAGTAATCCCATCATTTAAGTAGTTTTTCTACTATAGTTTGTGCAAAATCTCATATCACACGACGGCATTCTCGATTATTTTGATAAACAAACACACCAAAACAGGTGTACGATTGCGACGGCAGCTAGTGTGCGACTAAAGTCAGATGAGCCATTTAGCCTATTTTTAAGTGCCACTTATGAGCGCGCATAACTTATCTACGGTTTTTTATTAGTACATCTATGAGTAAATGCATTCTAATTGCATAAGTGTTGTGATGTTTATATAATTATAATACACATAATTGAGCGGAGCGAGCAAAGCTCCATGTATCAACTCAAATTGCGAAATTTCCCTGACCGCAAATCTCAGCGACTGCTAGACCGATTTAATTTTCTGTTTATTAAATAGAATAGAAATATCTGTGTCGTGACGTCAAATCGATGTCGATCGCCGAATTTCGATTTTTCAATCGTGTATGAGAAAAACAAGTCGTCTATTGAAAATACATGTTAATCAAATGCGCACGCTGTTTGAACCATTCTCATACTATAATTTGCTCAATTCTCTTGTATAGAGTTTAATTTTGATTTAATTTTAATTTGCTCAATTCTCTTATAAAGAATTTAATTTTGATTATATTTATTTTGCGTTAAATCACGTTTTGTTTTACTTAATTAATGATATTCGTACATACATACATATACTCACGGCTATAAATCCCTATAAAGGGGTAGCCAGAGCTAAGGAACTAGAAGTTCCTCAGCCACTTTTGGAAAATTGAGTGGGGAAAAGATGGCAAAATAAAGGTTGTTGGTGATGGGTCTCCAACCACATCGCCCAAAAATCCCTTAAAAGCCCCAACACCGTTAGTCGCCTCTTACGTACAGCCACCGGCAGAAATGGGGTAGTGTTATTCTAAGCCGACACTACACAGCAAAATATACTAATGATATTCGCTCCGCTAAAATATGCTGCAGCGAAGCCATACGGCAAGTGACTGCGGCGCCTTCTTAGTAAATATTGTTTACCGGTTTCTCCGCATTGTAAAGCCGACATTGTATGAGTGATACAGGGGGTGGCACATATTTTTTGACTCGCTCCCTCTTCGGTTCACTCCCTGCTGCAAACAGGTCACCGTTTGCTGTATGCATTATTGTGTAGCCTCCTTCCCCATCCTGCAATAACAGACAAAGATATATGACATCACAAGTATAAAAATACATTGGATAGTAAAATATATTTTTTCAGTTTTATAATAAAATAATACCCTTTCAATTTATAATATTTTCTTTGTATATAACATAGTTAATCAGAAATTCCCGCCGAAAGAAAGAAAGAACCCGCCGGGCCGTTGACATATGTCGGCAAATATTTGTTGGCGGTCTCATTTTTATACATAGGTTAGACATAATTCTTTAAAACACAGGCCGCCAAGTTGTGTCGCCGGACAATGTCGGCGGCCCGGTGGGCTTAGTGTGTATTGTATTTAAAGACGCAGAGGGATTTCTCAAAGCCTCTCTATAGTCACTTATTGATAAAAAAACATAATTTTAGAAACTGTTTCTTACTGTAAGTAAAAAGGTTGCATAAATAAAAATATACGATTACTTACCAAATTGATCTTTTTCTGTCTCCGAGGCATTGGCTCAAACTTTGTTAATGGCACAGCAATAGGTGCATCATCTAATTTTGGTTCAACTTCAATTTTCGGTGCTCTTTTAGGTTGATTTTCATCATCGCTGTCTATGTCTATCTCAATATCACTGTCCACATCTGAGTCTTTTTGTTTCTCTATTTTTATCTGCCAAATATTTATAATAAATACATTAAAATAGAATTTGGTCATCCTATCAATTAAACACAAATATTGTTAAGACTATGTTTATTATTTAAACTGAGTGCCCATTAAATGCTACTAAAAATACGTTTAGAAAAATTTAAATCTCATTTTAGTATTTCAAGTTTCAACAAATTGATCTAACTTACCACTTGTTCTCCTTCAGACAAGGGCAATGCTTGTCCTGAACTGAATACAATCTGCAATTTCGGACTTTTAGTACTATCGTCTGATCTGCTGGAGTCTTTTCTTAGTCTGTTTGGAGATTTCAGTTTCTCTGGTACACTATCTTTTAATTTATCATGGTGGTTATTCTTTGTTACTTTTCTGCGATGATTACCAATTTTTTTATTTGTTTTAGGATTGTGTTTCAATGTAAACTTGGTATTTTTATGTATCTTTTTTGAGTCATCTTTTGAGTCCAACTCTGAATCACACACCAATTCTGTTGACCCAATATTAAGATCATCATCATAAAATATTTCTGATGTATTTATATTGCCAACCATTGAAAAGTTTTGCTTTTTGTTTAAAACATTTGGTTTCAAAAGACTTTGTTTAGATCTCTGTTTCTTTGGTGGTATATCTATGGTTGGTGACCCAGTAGTAATGAGTTTTAATACATTTAAATCCTCATTGACTACTACTTCTTCTTGCACTACATGTGGTATATTGTCATAATCATCAGGGTTTTTATCAATACCAAGTGATGGTGTTTCTAGGTTGATGCCATATTCTGCTTCAATTAAAGCCTGTATTTCTTCCACAGTTTTGGTTTTTATAGTTTGTGATATCTTACTGAAGTTTCTTCCATACTTTGCCTGAAATTATGATAAAGATAAATGGGTTAATAATATATTGGATTAATTAAAGAACAGTAAACTTCATTGTAGTCATACTCTATAATACCCTTTAAAAATAAAACTATTAACACAAACAGTAAACATATTAAAAGATGTTATTAAAGGAAAGAAAAATTTCGACACTGGCGGGGATGAAACGGGTTCGAACCCCGCCAGTGTCGAAATTTTTCTTTCCTTTAATAACATCTTTTATTTATGAGTAATAATCCCCACATGAGGAATTCATGTCAAAAAACATTAAATTAAGTAAACATATTGATAAAAAGTAAGATAACAAACCACAATATGCAGTAAAGGAATGAAAATAAATTATGTAATGTGTATAATTAACAATAAATTATGTATAAAAGACTTAATATTTATTCATTATAAAGTTTGCAGAATATTTTCTTTGTTTTATACTATGTCACCGACCAAAATCTATGTAACTTTTACTTCACTACTTTATTGTTCAGACTCATGACTCTGACTCATGACTCAATAGGTGAACATGAGTCTGCCGTATGCCGCCGGACAGGTGGGCTAAAAATGTAACCCAATGGGTTCCTAGCAACGGCCGCCGGCGCAGAGGTAGACCAAGAAGGAGATGGCGGGATGACCTGGACTCATATCAAAAAGATTGGAGAGAGCAGGCCCAAAGCAGGGATGAATGGAAAATCCAGGGAGAGACCTTTGCCCAGCAGTGGGACACAATAAGTTCATAAAAAAAAAAAATTTAGAGACTACATAAGATGACGTTGTTAAGAAAACTATCACAATAAATATTTATGACTTAGTAATTATAAAAATATAGCCTACCATTTCCTTTGCTAGCTGTGATCTTTCCTGTGATGTCCATGAGCGTTGAGTTCTTTTGATAGTACGCATTTTGTTACTGCCAGATAACTTTCTTGATGGGCCAAATCTGCTGATAAGGATAATTTGATTGTTGTTAATTTACAATAATTCACAGGCATTTCAATTATTATTTGATTGAATATACAACATAATTTTCATACTTCAGAGATAAACAAGCTCACAAATAAATGTTATATTGGTTATAGAATACCTAAACCATGTCTAGATCCTGCTATCTACATATCATAAAGAAAATATACCTTACCGGGCATTTTTACTTCTGTTATCATACCAATTATTAGCAGTTGAGTCAAGTAACCATTGTGGGTGTACAGTATCTTCACGGTTAGAACAAGAAGGTCTGAGGAACAATGTTGTGGTCAGAAATTGAAAGAATAACAAACATATGAATCGAAATAATGTTGGTAAACAAAATTTTGACAGATCAATACCATCTTAATATTTGAACTTATAAATATTATCCTCAAATAGATACAAACAAGAAAATAGTTTTGTGACACTTACATTCCTTGAGTATTTTGTGCCAAGCACGAATTAAAAGAAAATTCCCCGAGAATATCAATTTCATCGTCGTCCGCCATATTGTTTGTTTATTTTATGTGTTTTATTTCTTTTGCTTATATCAAGTCATTCACTCATTTCGTCCCTTTCACAGATTAAAATATGTAATTCTAACTTTTTACTTTATTACAAAATTGTTTTAATTTTGTAACTTTAGCTTTAAAAAATAAAAATAAAAATAATTCGAAATCAAATTAAAAACGGTCTGTAATTACGCCCAATTAACGTTTTATGAACAACATCCAATTATAATTATTATACTTAAAACCCAGGTTTTTTATTTGTGTTCAACCCGATACGTATACTTGGCTTGTGAATGTATACACCATACCATAGCCCTGAATTCTGTATAAATCCCATTGAACATTACTGTGTTGTGTATGTTAAATACACTACACACATACAAACAAAATAAATGAATCGGTTATCATATGATCGAACGACATATATCGGTTAAGTAAATAATTTTATTAGAACATTATAGTACAAATATTTACAATCATGGTATAAAAATTCAATTAAAACTAAATATATACATTACAAACGAAAAATTTCGTGAAATTCATCGTTGTCAGTGTAGGGTAACGTGCCCAATATAAGTTAAGTTATGTTACTTCACCACTATATTGTATAATCTTTGGTCACCCACTCACTACACTCTACACTCGAATCACAATCAATCACAACAAAAAAAAAGTCATAGAAGGAAAAAAAAGCGAATTGTGTGATAATGATAACTGTTATCAAACACTCACTGTTAAGCCGCTGTTGCTAATTGCAATTTATTATAAGTAGGGTCATAACATTGGAGTGCTATTAATATAAAGTAATATTTAGAAGCTAGGAAAAAATTGGAAACATATTAATACTTCACGGAGACACCCGACATCTCCACTTGTAAGTTATATTTTGTTGTGTTACTTTAAAACTATTAATTTAAGTCAGAGAAAAAGTATTTAATCAGTTAAAAACAAAATAAGATATTTCACCGTTTGTACTCCACTTCCCCAGATTATCAGTATTTATATAAAGACTAAAGAGTGCTCTGGCTATTCTACCAATTATATTATTGTAGTTTGTCATCTGATGTCAAAATCACAGTAACAAAATAAATACAAATGAATAAAGTAAATATGCCGTGATTTAAATTGTTATCTTTACCTACAGAAAATTTAAAAAATTGCAACACAGTTATGGCAAATTTGGCAAGAATATTTAATACAATAAATCCTTCAAAACAGTTCATAAGCCACTTCTTGGTGGGCCAACGTTCTAGGAGTCATCAAGTGTAAGTACTATTTATTAATTAGTTTGGAATAAAATTTATAAAAGTTAAACTTTTGCAACAAATGATTAAAATATATATATATCGTCTGCTTACTGGTAAAATGTAGTAAATACATATTTTGTTAAACGGAGATATAGAGTTTTCAAAGTTTAAGTATTTTTTTTACTAACATCTAAATAAGATTTTGCAGCAATTTATTTAATAAATTATTGGAAATTTAACGTTTTTATTTGCGGTAGCATATTAGAGGCTATTTTCTTATAAATATTGTGGAAAAAAAAATACTATTTTTAGCATGGGTGTGCACTTATCATATTTGACCTGTAATTGAGAAATGACCTGTAATTAACAGTCCTATCATTTATTGCGTTTTTCCAGTAGAAAGAGTGTCAAAAATTACATATAAATGCATTATTAACTATTTTTTGTAAAAAACGCATTTACTACATTTTACCAGTAAGCAGACGATATATTGCATAGCAGTGTTTTTTCTATAAAAAGTGAAATTATATGTGTTATTGTTATTTTAGACTAGTTTGTTGATTCCCAATAACCTTAAGTTTTAAGTCAATAGGCAACATTAAGTCCTGTATTTGCCTAATTTTATAAAGGTAATGTCATGGTTACCTTTTTGATTTATAAAAATGAGGCTACAGGTTTTGCATGCATCTAGTGTAGTGTAATTATTTCACTGTCAATAAGCAGAAAAGTTAGACATACCCACTTGTAAGTTATACTCATGGCTTTAAATCCCCAGAAGAGGTAGCCAGAGCTTCGGAATAAAGTTAGCCTCACCCCCTTTTGGAAGTTGAATAGGGAAAAGACTGTAAAGTAAATATTTTTGGTGATAGGTCTCCAACAGCTAAATCACTTAAAATGCCCCAATACCCCTAAGTTGCCTCTTACAAATATGCACAGCCAAAGTTAAAATTAAACTTAAAATCATTTATCATGTCATATATTTCAGATGTAAACTATTGATAGTGGGAGGTGGCACGGGAGGAGTTACAGTTGCAGCGAAAGCAGTGAAAGCACTTGGCCCAGATTCAGTAATAGTTGTGGAACCGAGTGAGGTAATACTTATATTATTATAACTTCTTAGAGCCTGTTTAATAAAACATTATATACCTTACATATAATTTACTTAAAGCATGACACTTAAACAAATTATATATATTGGCAAGCATAGTATTGGTAGCTGTGTAGTGCGGCTTAGAATAGCACTACCCCATTTCTTCCGGTGGATGGATGTAAGAGGTGACTAACGGTATTGGGGCTTTTAAGGAATTTTTGGGCAATGCGGTTGGAGACCCATCACCAACAACCTTTATTTCACCATCTTTTCCCCACGATATTTTCCAAAAGTGGCTGAGGAATTTCTAATTCCTTAGCTCTGGCTACCCCTTCTAGGGATTTATAGCCATGAGTATATGTATAAGCGACATGATAGTCCAGTGGGTAGAACACCCGCCCGAAAAACAGAAGGGTGTGAGTTCCAATCCTGGGGCGGGCCTACACCAATTTGTCTTTTCTAAAGTCATATGTGTGGTTAATTTATCATGGTTGCTAACGGTGAGGCAAAACATCGTGAGGAAACCCACATGGCTGAGTTGTACTTAGTCATGTGACAGTGTATTCGTACAAAACGGCGATAGGCCTGCCCCCTATCACGTGAGTACACTGTCTAAGCAAAACGTGGGTACCTTCTCTGGAAACTAGATGGCGCTTGCCATGTGAGTTCAGGAGTATTGGTACCTCTGCCAACCCCTTCGGGGATAAACGGCGTGAACGTTTATGTTTATGTATATGTATATCTGTATGTATGCATAGTATTGATGTTTTAATGTCTTCACATACATCCTTTTAGAAGCTTCATCATATACCATGTCTCAAATCTCCTATATTTTGTACTAGGGTGTTTGGTAGAGGGTTGGACTTGGGTAAATGGCAAATTGGATGTGTCAACTGCTAATCATTCATAGTGATTTAAATTATTTGGCTCCTATAGTTTTGTAGTTTTTTATTCAATTTTTTTGCTATGTAGCTATCATGCCTGCTTAAACATAATATTTTTATTCATAATAAGGTATAAACTTATCCCTTACTACTATAAACCCTTATCTGCCATCACTTTTCCTGACTTTCCTATAAAATCATATATAATGGGTCAAAAATAAAGAAAGAAAGAAACTTACACTCACATACATTTAGAAACACTTAACAAAGGAAAAGAAGACCAACAATAGAATACAGCACATTAAACACAGATATACATTTAAAATAATATAACTTGTACTTAAATGAGATGTCCATTAAAAGTTTCTCTTACTTAAATGCCCGCGTATAGTATATATATTTATTTACAGACATTTATGAATATTATGATGAGATGAATATTATGTTTGTGTTTTTGGTTCAATAAATTAACATATATAAATCATATTTGCCGTGTAGTGTCGGCTTAGAATAGCACTACCCCGTTTCTACCGATGGGTGTACGTAAGAGGCGACTAACGGTATTGGGGCTTTTAAGGGATTTTTGGGCGATGCGGCTGGAGACCCATCACCAACAACTTTGGACAACAACAACAGAGCTGAGGAATTTCTAATTCCTCAGCTCTGGCTACCCCTTCTAGGGATTTATAGCCGTGAGTATATGTATGTATAAATCATATTGAAATACTTGGGAATATTTTAATATTTTATGTTGTTACAAGCCTTCTTGTCTGCAAAGAATAAGCCAAAAATATCCTTAGAGACATATGCTTTATGTTTACCCATCCAGTAGAAAGTTATGATAATCGTAAAAAGCGACAGTAAAACCTGACAATGAAATTAATTGGAATGTCAATTGCAATAAACCAGTACTTTAAGATAGGAAGTAAATAAATTGTGATTGCTCATTTAAATTGATTAAAACTTTGTTACAAAAAAAAAGGTTGTATATGCATATGTTGCTGTGTAGTGTCGGCATAGAATAACACTACCCCATTTCTTCCGGTGGGTGTACGTAAGAGGCGACTAACGGATTTGGAGCTTTTAAGGGATTTTTGGGCGATGTGGTTGGAGACCCATCACCGAAAACCTTTATTTTACCATCTTTTCCCCACTAAAATTTCCAAACGTGGCTGAGGAATTTCCAATTCCTTAGCTCTGGCTACCCCTTCTAGGGATTTATAGCCGTGAGCGTATGTATGTATGAATAAAACAACCATGAATAAAAAAAATATTTCGATTCAGTTTTAATTTTAAGAGTGTTCTTTTGTATCGATTTGAAGTCTGTGCAGTTACAACGATGGAATACTAATAAATACTAAGTTATTGCAGCTTCAAAGTACAATGTAAACACATTCCTAGCATGTTTATATTTTATTCACAAACTCGTAAACTATAACTATTGCTATGTTCGTTTTAAACACAATTCCATTGTGTGTTCTTTAAACAGAATTTGCTCATAAACCAACAATAGTTTTATGTTATTGGTGAAATAAAGTACCATTCATTATTATCTGATCCGAAATGGTTTAACCCTGCACTGTCACTTCTATTTTCATATGTAATTTCTATTAACACACATCACGGCTATAAAATCCCTAGAAGGGGTAGCCAGAGCTTAAGAATGAAAAATTCCTCTTTTGGAAGTTTAGTCTAGTAAGGTTGAGGTCTCCAACCGCATTGCTCAAAAACCATTTAAAAGCTCATACCTTAGTCGCCTCTCATCAACATCCACAAGAAGAAATGGGGAAGTGCTATTCTAAGCCGATACTACACAGCAAAATAATCCGTTACACTTAAAGCATGCAAAGTTAAGAGTATTACATACATACATATACTCACGGCTATACAATTAAGAGTATTACTGTTAACAATATTTTAAACCTTATAAATATCATTGCAGAATCATTACTACCAACCACTATGGACATTAGTAGGAGCTGGCTGCAAAAGGTTGCAGGATACGAAGAAGCCGACTGGAAGAGTTCTCCCCAAAGAGGTGGTTTGGGTAAAAGATTCCGTCGGTTCTTTCGACCCGGATAACAATAAAGTGGTCACAGCGGGCGGGGACTCCATCAGCTACGAGTATATGGTTGTTGCGGTCGGCTTGCAGAATCATTATGAGAAGGTGAGATATCCTTAGTGCTTTATATATTTTGTAATATTTTTCAATATATACCTACTGTTTCTATGGAATCAGAACAGAATGTGTATCTGGTGAGTCAATTTAAGGGATTGGTTCGTTCTTTTCTATTATTACCTTAAAACATACAAAACTTCGAGTTTTTCTTGTCCCTCCTAGGGTTGTCAGTCAGCCAAACAATCGGTAGACAAAGATAGCCTTATCTTCTATACTTATAATAAATCTGTAGAGAGGTCAATTCTGTACATGAAATAAATTTTCAAAATAACCATCAGGTGGTGATTAGGGATCGATACTGATGCCAAAAATGCAATCAGTAAATTTTTTGTCTGTCTGTCTGTCGGTTTGTATGTTCCTTATGGAAACAAAAACTACTCGACGGATTTTAACGAAACTTGGTACAATTATTCTTCATACACCTGCGCAGGTTTTTGTATACTTTTCAGCAGAGTAGTAAAGGGGAATTTTGGGAAATTTTGGGAAAACGGGAGTAGTTACTCCATTTTTTAAGCTTCCGTCGCGTGTGCAGCTTCATTGGTTGAACTTACATAGAAATCATGTGTGACGGAAATATTCTTCATAAAATTATCTAAAAAAAAATCCTCAGTAGTTTATGTCTATCTTTTACGGTTGACTCACAATAACACGTGTAATTCATGATAGCTTAGCAGTTCGGATCATTCTGATTATATTTGTTTACTCTTACGTTTGTAAACCTCTCATTCATCCCTAATTTAAAAAAGGTAACATTATTATCTATTCAATAAAAAAAAAAACATAGAAATCGGTAGAGAAACACCGAAATTATACATAAAATAAGCCAGCGCGCCCGTGACCAAAACCAAATCTTTACTAATTTATATATAACATACTCGATGGCGCCAGTAGTTGCATCCTACATCACGTAATGATTTATTTTTCAGATTGTTATAAATACTTCATAGCGTTTTATTCCAAAATTTGCTATTTAATGGAAATACTGAACCGTTCATTAAAGCGCATTCAAAATCACCAAACTACACTGTTTAGGTAGTGCTATAAATTAAATAAATTGAAAACATTGCGCTGAATTTCACAATGCTTAAGCAGGGACTGAAGAAAGAAACCTCAGATATTTAAAAAAACAACGCTACCCGTGCGAAGCTGGGACGATCCACTAGTAATAATATAAATAAAGAGTAACTGTAGTATGCAATATAGAAAAATGATAAAAAATTACTGGCTACATGGTGAACGCCAATGTGGACGGTGTTGTTAGTAGAGGACGACCTCGCAAGACGTTTAAATAACAGATTGATAGCTGTCTTACTAAGATGGGAGTCCAAAGTGAGAAGATAGAAGATAATTTATTAGTAGAATTATGAATGTAAGGAGGGCTAGAGAATTTTCAGAATCCCCTATCTGGAGTGGCTATAACCTTTTAGTTTTGCAAAATTATATACTGCTCCAACGGCTTCATTATCTTTAAATTGCTCCTTCAAATCTTTTTACGTATTAAAATATTTAGATCAATCCCATCCCAGATATCAGGTCTACAAAATTCTCCCAATAGTTATATCTCAACGATATAAATCCAAAGATACGTAGAAAAGATGGTGGTGGCGGCGTGGCGGTGTTGACGTATCCAGACTATCTATCAAACGTGTTTTTATATATTTCACGTAATAATATATAGATAAATCATTCCATCCTAGGTATCCGGTCTCCAAGAGGCTCTGGACGCGCCAGACAGCTGTGTTTCCACGATATACGACCACAGATACGTAGAGAAGACGTGGAGGAACGTCAAGAAGTTCAATGGCGGCGTAGCGGTGTTCACGTATCCAGACTATCTATCATAGTTGTTATTATGTTAAATTATACGTATTCATGTAAAGATAACAATTCCATCCTAGGTATCCGGTCTTCAAGAGGCTCTGGACGCGCCAGACAGCTGTGTTTCCACGATATACGACCACAGATACGTAGAGAAGACGTGGAGGAACGTCAAGGAGTTCAATGGCGGCGTGGCAGTGTTCACGTATCCGGACTCGCCCATCAAGTGTGCGGGCGCGCCGCAGAAGATGTGTTATTTGGCTGAGTCGTACTTTCATGAGGTTAGTTTGATTTTGGTATCTGGTTTGGAGAAAGAAATGAGGGGAAAATTGGTGATTGTTGATTTAGGGTGAAATAAAACATATATAATGTATGAACACGACTTAGAATTCCAAAAAAGCTAGAGCTTCAAATTTGGAAATTTCTCAACCATATTTGGAAGTTTAGAGGGAAAAGTTTGTGTAAAATGAAGGATAGTAGGTAGGCACTTTTAAGGCTCTCACGGGAAGAAATGCTTATGTATACATACATACATACATGCGATGCGGTTGGAGACCCATCACCAACAACCTTTATTTTAACATCTTTTTCCCGACGTGACTTCCAAAAGTGGCTTAGGAATTTATAATTCCTTAGCTCTGACCACTCCTTCTAAGGATTTATAGCCGTGAGTATATGTATGATGTATGTACCCTTTCGACCCTTTAAATATATACGGCATAAATGCTATTTCCGGATTTCCGCGTTAAATTATCTTTTGAACGAGAGATAGTGTTTCTCATTAGCAATTACTGTTATTTTCAGAGCAACGTTCGAGTTAAAACGAAGATAATATACAACACGAGTTTACCTGTTATATTTGGAGTTAAGAAATATGCGGACCAATTGGTGAAGGTTAGTACGTTTGAATTGATGATGCACTTTTAGGAGAGGACGGATGAAAATAAAATGGTAGATATATAGAGCCAATGTGAATGGTAATTACTAATAAATAAAGGCATGTATTTAACGCGGCGACAAATTGATGCCATTTCAAGTCGTAAAAAAACTGAAAATGGATAGTAAATAATCTACTTTGGCGGCGACTAAAGAGCTTATTCCATTTGTCTGAATTCAGACGTCTGAAAGCGCGTGCGTTAAGCTGGCGTACCATGAATATGTATCGAGCTGGTTACTATGTCAAAAATCTCTGCCTAAATAGTGCCTAATTAGTGTAAAACTAAAAAAAATAGTGCCTCTTTAGTTTAGGAAATAAACACCATTTTCACTGTGTACGTTTTCACTAGTTAGGCAGAGTTTTTTGACATAGTAACCAGCTCGATACAGCTTCATGGTACGCCAGCTTAACGCACTCGCTTTCAGACGTCTGAATTCAGACAAATGGAATAAGCTCTTAATTAGAGGTAGCATTTTAACTAGAAAGCGGCGGCTTTTTAATGAGTTTTGAGGTTTTATTTAAATTTTATGTGGCAGTGATTTTCTTTTGTGGCAATTTAATTTCTTCTAAGGCGACAAATTATTGGCGGATAAAAAAGTTAAAATAGGCTTTCATAAATTCTAAAATGAGGTCTGAAATAAATACAAACAAGATCTTAAAAAAATACTTTGGCTACATTTGTAGGGATCTAAATTAACCAAATTGTGACATGCTATAAAACTATTCTTGGTCTATTTTATTAACATTCCCTCTTTTAAATGAACCTACACCTACACAACTTAACCTTACCTAACAGCGGGTCGACGTCACCCCGCTTCGTGGGGTTCCTATTTCCTCTCTAAGGGACACAAGCTAACCCTAACCTAACCTAGCACAAAAACAATTGTGGTGATTAATTGTTTTTTAATGAGGGGGGCTTCGCCCCCCAATCCTCCCTCTGTTTTCCTTCCCTAACATAATTGCATCTGCCCATTAGGCTGGGTGAAGCAACTTTTAACCTAACCCAATTTATTTTATTTTTATTAATTTTTACTTCAATACACATAATATGTAATTTACTTAATATTATAGTCACAAAAATAAAAAAGCGAGCGAGCGCATTTGCCGCCTTTTCAAGAATTTACGAATCTGCAAACAATATTCTAATATCCAAATACATTATTATAATACCCATTTTCAGTTTTAAAGGTACCTAAAAATCGCTGCCAGATGTGTATTTTTATAATGAAATCCAATAGTTGCCAGTGAAGAATGTATGATATCCCCTCGGAAAAATTAGTCGCCACATTAGGTTTTATTACTCACAGTAGCAGCCGTTTTTTTAGTTTTTTGATCCCAGCATTTTGTTGCTTGTATAGTTTAATAGTTGCTAAGATATTTAATCACTGCCAAGTTAGTTTTTTTGTGACTTAATAGTAAGTTGCCTAAAAAGGATTTCAGTTGCCGTGTTAAATATTTGCCATAAATAAAGAATAAATAAAGGAAAGAAAAATTTCGACACAGGCGGGATTCGAACCCGCGACCTCGGGTATACGCCCCCGTCGCTCTTGCCAATTGAGCTACCGTGTCAATGGCTGCCAGCGCGAAATTCTTATATCCTTTATTTCTTTTACACGTTTTAGTAGTGTTTGCGTCTCCTACCTCCGAATTTTCCCCGCATGAGGTTTTCATGAACAAAAAGATTTAAATTATGTGAATGGTAATGTTAGTAGAGAACGAAAATATTGTATACTTATTATGTTTGTAATATTTGTGATAAAGTGTTAGCGCTTTTCCACGTACCGGTTGCCGGATTATTCGTTTACCTACTTTAGAATTTAATGCCGCCGTCTAAGTATGAGCAAATAAAATGAATTTGAATTTTGAATTTGAATAAATTAGCCGCCGGGTAGCCGGCTCCGCGTAGACGAAAAGTGTGAAAATAACTTAAAAAGTTTTCTGATCTTGCGTTTTTCTAGTGAAGCAATAAAATAATGATAATTAAAAGATGACCTTATTACGTATGGATTTACTGAGCGATTTTCAGTCAAAGAT
The DNA here is from genome assembly GCA_963576735.1 of Bedellia somnulentella. Classification (NCBI taxonomy): domain Eukaryota; kingdom Metazoa; phylum Arthropoda; class Insecta; order Lepidoptera; family Bedelliidae; genus Bedellia; species Bedellia somnulentella. Next base: position 17,677,229 of record OY755178.1, on the reverse strand, counting down.
GACCTTATTACGTATGGATTTACTGAGCGATTTTCAGTCTGTGTATAAATTTACCAAAACTTTAGCAGTCCTCAGTCTAATTAAGATTTAATCGTGTTTTCCAGGTAGCCGAACGAAAACACGTGGATGTAAATTATAGGACATCTCTGAAAGCGGTGGATCCGATCACGAAAATAGCGACGTTTTACTGCAACGAGGATCCCAATAACGTGCGTACTTTGTCTTGGTATCGTCACCATTACTTTACCCAACAGAATAAAAACTGAAACACCTTTATTAACTACCTCAAATTAATTTTGATTTCAAGTAACTGGACAGTACGTTTTATTTTTAAAAGAACTAGCTTTATAGTAGGTATAGATGTACCATCTTATAGTTTTGTATTTTAGTTATATTATTTTAAATTTTATTTTAGTTTATTTATTTTATTTTAGCAACCGTGATAGCCCAGTGGGTAGAACACTCGGTTATCGTGCAAACGACTAGTGTTCAAATCCTGGGTCGGGCCTACACCAATTTGTCTTTTCTAAAGACATATGTGTGGTTAATTTATCATGGTTGTTAACGGTGAGGGAAAACATCGTGAGGAAACCCACATGGCTGAGTTGTACTTAGTCATGTGACAGTGTATTCGTACAAAACGGCGATAGGCCTGCCCCCTATCACGTGAGTACACTGTCCATGCAAAACGTGGGTACTCTGAACACCAGGTGACAAAGTCACGTGATGTTCAGTAGTATTAGTACCTCTGCCAACCCCCTCGGGGATATTCGGCGTGAACGTTTATGTTATGTTATTATTATGTTTATTTTTGTAAGACCTATGCTCTGCTATTCTTACACTTCAAAGTTTAGACATCGCTGTGTACTATTTTCTAAATATTGTGTTACTTTACTTCCGTAATTAATTGTGTTACTTTACTTCCGTAATTAATTGTGTTTCTTGTTAATTGAAAAACTGAATTATTATTATTTTTTGACAGGTGAAAAAGTCACGTGATGTTCAGAAGGATTAGTACCTCTGCCAACCCCTTCGGGGATATTCGGCGTGAACGTTTATGTTTATGTTATGTTATTATTATTTTTCCATTTCTTTACTATATACTAAACTTTATAACAACATTTCAGTATTCTTTTACAATCATTTTATTTTATCCTAACAGGAAGTAAAGTACAGTTACGACCTATTACACGTGGCGCCCCCTATGAGGACCCCAGAATGTCTGCGTACTTGCAAGTCTTTGGTGGACCAAACCGGGTTTCTTGATGTGGATAGAGGAACGCTGCAGCATCAGAAATACTTTAATATCTTTGGACTTGGTGATTGCACTAATACACCTAATGCTAAGACTGCTGCTGCTGTTGGTAAGAAATTTAAACAGGCGTATATCTTATATTTAATATTTTTTGCACTGGCTATGTTTCTACTTGATTTAATTGAGTCATTTTTAATATTTTTTTATATTTTCATAAGTACATGTACTCACCGCTATAAATAGCAAAAGAGCGTATCCAAGCTTCAAAAGTAAAATTGCTGATCCACTATAGCTAAATTAAGTAAGGAAACATAACATAACATAACATAAACGTGTACACCGCGTTATCCCCGAAGGGGTTGGCAGAGGTACCAATACTCCTGAACTCACATGGCAAGCGCCATCTAGTTTCCAGAGAAGATACCCACGTTTTGCTTAGACAGTGTACTCACGTGATAGGGGGCAGGCCTATCGCCGTTTTGTACGAATACACTGTCACATGACTAAGTACAACTCAGCCATGTGGGTTTCCTCACGATGTTTTCCCTCACCGTTAGCAACCATGATAAATAAGGAAAAGATTGTAATATAACGAGTTGTGTAATGGGTCCTTTGCCACATTGTCTTAGCCAAACTTATAAAGTCTCATTAAGAGCCTCTGCACACCACGACTTCTTATCGCGCTCCATTGTTCAAACAAACTTGTTTGGGCTGTCTGACTTACATATGCATCGTGCAAAAACGCGTCGACTGTGCAACAACAAAAAGTAGCTGTGTGTAAAGGCTCTAAACCTTAATTGCTTCGTTCGAGACACACAAAACCAATGCTTAATCCTATTTTAAGTCAACAGCCACTACTTCTATTAGATAATACGAATGTGTTACAAAATTATCTCTCTCTCGTCACTAGATGAGATCCTCTTTTAAAATGTTTATAATCTTCTTACTACTTTACATATTATTAACATTACATCTTCACGAACGCTCGTTTAGTCGACTGCTCTGGCTGAACGTAGCTTATAGAAGTCCGTTGAGCAAGTCACCAAAGCATCGGTCAGCACCATAGATAACGTATTAACTAAATATAGCGGAAACCAAACGTACTTCAGTTCAAAAATTGCTAAAAAAATCCGCTAAATACTGATAGGCTTTTTGACTTAGTTTTGAAAACTATCTTACGGTGTTAATTTGTTTATAAGGAGCCCTAAAAAAATATTTTTCTGTCTTCATTTTAGCTATTTTATTAAAAAATCGAAAAAGAAAATGCAATATAAAATGTGCCGCGAAAACGCGACTTTAAGTAATATGGCGGCTGTAGCACAAATGACGTCAATTCCGCATTAAAGACCAATGAGCGAAGCGATACACAGTTAGTTTCTGCGCGATCTACGTCATTATAGAAATAGCCAATCACGGTCGTTTTAAGTCACGTGACAGTTACATCAAAAATACTTATTTTAGAAGACGGATTTTAGTGAAATAATGCAATATTTTTATCTCACATTATTACATATTGCTCCAAAAAAGAAATATTAAGACTAATGAAATAAAAGAAATGTATATTTTTATTACAGTCAAATAGCCTATTGTCAAAATAAGATATCCCGACACCCTGATTGGTTGATTCAATGTTTTGACTTTTGTTGCTCATACATTTGCTTCGCTAATGTCAGTGCAAATGCACTCAATTATTAAAGAATATTGTCATTCTTCGTTTCTTCTATGGTCAGGACTCAATCAATCCAACGATACCATGCCCGAATAATCATTTTACCATTGATAAATATAACTTTAAAACGAACTTTACAAATGTTAATTCCAGCCGGCCAAAGCGTAGTGGTATGGGACAACGTCTCCTCACTGATATCAAAGACTGACAACAAACCGAGCACTTACAACGGCTACGGAGCGTGTCCGTTGTTGACGTCGTACAACACTTGCATGTTGTGCGAGTTCCTGTACGACGGCGTTGTGCACGAGACGTTCCCTTTCAATCAGGTGGGTTTCAGTTATTTTGGGATGCATACATACATCCGTCCATCTTTCAATGCATCCATACCTCCACCCAACGATCCATCCATAGATACATACATACATCTGTCCGTTGTTGACGTCGTACAACACTTGCATGTTGTGCGAGTTCCTGTACGACGGCGTTGTGCACGAGACCTTCCCTTTCAATCAGGTGGGTTTAGTTATTTTGGTATGCATACATACATCCGTCCATCAATCCATCCATCTTTCAATGCATCCATACCTCCACCCAACGATCCATCCATAGATACATACATACATCTGTCCGTTGTTGACGTCGTACAACACTTGCATGTTGTGCGAGTTTCTGTACGACGGCGTTGTGCACGAGACGTTCCCTTTCAATCATTGTATTTGTATACTTACATACATATTGTCTTTAAATGTCCGATAAGTGATTGTCAGCGCCAACACCCCATTTCTATCATCCTCCTTTAGTTAAGTAGTCTTGCATAATATTAACAATAACATACAAATACTCACGCCGTTATTTACCATTGGGGTAAGCAGAGACTATCGATCGCCTCTCTCGAAGCTTCATTCACATCTATCAATCTTTTCATACGTGCTCTTTTATCCTACATAGTTCGGACGCCCCTGCCTTTTTGAGCACATTCTCTATATGGTTCAAATGTGTCCTCCGAGGTCTTCCTCTACTAACATTACTTTCCACATTGGCTCCTGCCTTCCTTGCATCCTTTCGATGTGCCCAAACTATCTCAACATGTCCTCTAATTAACAATAAAAACTGGGTATTTCCCACAGCAAGATTCCCTCGAGTGAAATGACAATTGGCCTAGACCTCGTTTTTAAAATGTACCCTTTTTATGTTTTAAATTGATAGAAGACATCAAATTAAACAACTTTGCCCATGGAATGCTTATCTAAAGTATTGTAATTGTCAATATAGTTAATAATTAAAAAGTGTCACTGAGAAAGTATGGTGAGGTTCATAGCCTCAGCTGAAATAAAAAAAAAACATCTTGTGATTTGACCATATAATTAATTAATGGACAAGGAATTAATAAATAGTGTTTCTTACTTGCAGGCAAAAGAATCAAAAATGGCGTTCTACATGAAGAAAGATCTTTTCCCTTTCATTTACTGGAACTTTATGTTGAAAGGAAATTACGACGGCCCAGAATTCGTCAGGAAAATAGTAAATCCATTCGGTAAATAGTGCGACAAAGTTTGAATACGTATTTTAAGCGATATAATTTGGCTGTTAGGTTAGGCACATAGAGGAGTTAACTAAATAGAGAGGAAAGCAAAAGTAGTCCAGTAAAAAATATGCAAAAAAAAAAATGCTGAAAACTTCTTTTCAAAATAGTTCGTCTCTATATACCTTGATTAGTTGATTCAATTTAAATCTTTTTGTTCATGAAAACCTCATGTGGGGATTATTACTAATAAATAAAGAATAAATAAAGGAAAGAAAAATTTCGACACAGGCGGGATTCGAACCCGCGACCTCGGGTAAACACTACTAAAAACGTGTAAAAGAAATAAAGGATACCAGAATTTCGCGCTGGCAGCCATTGACACGGTAGCTCAATTGGCAAGAGCGACGGGGGCGTATACCCGAGGTCGTGGGTTCGAATCCCGCCTGTGTCGAAATTTTTCTTTCCTTTATTATTTCGTGTTTTAATTTTTGTTGGCCATACATTAGCTTACTTAAGTCAGTTGAAATGCACTGAATCGTTCACGGATAATAAGTTTCTCCTCTATTTAGTTAAGGGCCGGCGCTGACTGCCGGCATGGCATGGCAAAGGATTTCGGTAAGATATAGCCATTTTTAATCTTATTACCATGAGTATAGAATTCATTTTATACAACGATGCCGACGTTCTGTCCTACCGCGGCCTCCCTCGGCATCGTTGTGTCAAAATAAAGTAAAATGAATTCTATTCTCATGGTAATAAGATTAAAAATGGCTATATCTTACCGAAATCCTTTGCCATGCCATGCCGGCAGTCAGCGCCGGCCCTAAGTCCTCTTTGGGTAGCCATGACAAAAATATGATTTTTGTTTTTAAATTATGTAAACTGTTTAACAGTGTTGGTTACGTATTAAAAAACATGATGATAGGGTAATTGAAAACTTGTATATTTTTTATTAATTTATTAAACTTGAAATTCTATATATAAGGAAATTTAAGGTGCTTCCAAGTGATAAATGGGGGAATTTAATGTTAAATGCAAGTTTTTTTAGTAATTTCAAGAATTGAATTTCGTTTTTTAAAAGCTTTTATAAACATCTACGTGTTTTTGTGCGAATGTGATTTTTACTAAGTGACTTATATCTTTACGTCATTCTAACCACGTAAATACCAGTAATTTTATTGAATAGTGGAGACTACTCATTTTATTTTATAACAATTTTATTTTGTATTACTAGTTGCTTTTGCTTCCCTTCTTTATTTTATCGGTTTCGGTTAGAATATTTCTTAGATTTTTTTTAATCTGTTTAATTTGGTACACTCTTTGCATAAAAGACCTAGATATTAAAATACTCAAAATTTCGTGTTAAGTTTGTTGAAATAAGTAATAGTTACGTTGCCTAAATGTTGTCTTATTCTAAAATGTATACACAATTTATATGTAATTTTATCAAATAAAAACGTGTTTACAATTTCTATATTACTCCTTGTTTTATTGCACCAATCTCAAATTTACTGATAATTGAAAACTTAACTCAAAATTAAACAACAACACACACTCAAAAACGCCTAACCAATAAGAGAAAGATCTTGCTCTGCAGAATTGAAAACATTTTAAAAGTCTGGATAAGCTTCTTTAACCGTAGAAAGATAATCTACGTCCGCGGGACGTACGCGATTTTGAAATATCACTACCTCTTTTTAGTGGTAATTGGCAGGGAACTGTCTTGCTCAGCCAACTCTGTCGTTGGCCGTAGCTACCCGGAGAATGCTGCGTCGCAACGGTAAGTCCAAACACTACTTAAAAGTGTAAAAGAAACAAAGGATAGAATTTCGCATTGACACGGTAGCTCAATTGGCAGAGCGACGGGTATACCCGAGGTCGCGTGTTCGGTTCCCGCCTGTGTCGAAATTTCTCTTTCCTTTATTTATTAGTAATAATCCCCACGTGAGGTTTTCATGAACAAAAATATTCAAACGATAAGTCCATTCATCACCAAGATACCGATGTGTTGTACAATCTTCAAGACAATATACAAATATATCAAGATTATCTTTTGTGCAACTTTTATGAAATATTTTGGGGCTAAGCATATTTTAACGATTATTTATACTTATTTCAAGGTATTTAACGACAATATCGCAATAGTAAGTCGAAGAACGTTGATCCAGGAAGAAATTTAACGGTTTTGTACGAAAATGACGGCGATTCCATTATGGCCAATATATAAAAAAAAAACTTCTGAAAATGCTGATAAAAAGCAAGAAAAAGGGTCTGTTGTAAAAAAGAAAAGATATTGTGCATATTGACCGTCCAAATTAAGAAGAATGACTTAAATGGAATGTAAACTATGTAAAAAATCTGTTTGAGGAAATCATAAAGATTATGTTTGTAAGAAATGTGTCTAGTATTAATATAAGATAGGTTTTGTTATACAAAAAGACTGATAAGTAATTACAATAATTAATCTAAACCAAAAAAGTTGTTCAAAATTGATACTTTGAAAAAAAAATTGTGTGAAAGACGTTTTAGCCATTTTTGTTAATTTCTTCAAGAAGTTTATTTTTATTTTCTAGTTTTAAAATAAAATAAAACATAAGTAATATTCGTTTTTTATTTCATAAAATTATAACTAACTTAACTTTATTATATTTATATTATTATTTTTTTCATTTAATTATGTCTTACGTCACTTCCTACCATAGATAACTCTTTTTTTTTTTGATTTATTATTATTAATAGGTTTCCCAAGAGACAGGCTGTGCCTGGATTGGGAACCCCTGTAAATCGACAATGGTGTATTTCTTTTGCAATGCAATTTGCAATATGCATTTTTATTTATATAGCGGTTTATGTACCATACGTCTCTGGAACGTATGATTTATCTTTAACGCCATTTTAAATATGATTATCTTTCTAGGGTTAAGAAACATACATACATATACAATCTACATACATATATACATATGCAAACGTTTCTAGGCCAGATAGAAAACGTTCTTATGAAGGCGGGGGTCCGAAGTGAGAAGAATAAAAGAGCATGTATGAGAAGAATAATTGTAAGCTCCGAAATGGCGTATGACAGAGACGAATGGAAGAGAAACACATGTTGTGCCGACCCCACCTAGTGGGATAAGGGCAGGAGAATGATGATGATGATGATGATGTATGAGAAGAATAATGAATTTTAAATGTTTTTCCTAGATTCATGCGATACAGGCAATACCTAGTGCGTGAATCATTGTAAATTCTAATGTAATGTGTTTTTCTTGTAATAAATGTCTTATCTATCTATCTATCTATGTAAGGAAAGCAAGAGAGGTTTGTCAAGATCGTACTAAGTGGCGATCGATAGTCTCTGCCTGCCCCAATGGGAATAATGGGCCTGAGTATAAGTAAGTATATACAATCTATGACTATAAATCCCAATCAGGGTAGCCAGGGCCTCGAAATTAACAATAAAATTGCTTTGCTTCTCTTGGATGTAAATTGGTGAAAATATAGTAAAATTAAAGTGACATTGCTATCGGCTCTCCAGTCTCCACGCCCAACATCCACTTAATAAGCCCTTAGTCGCCTCGTACGCCACCCGTGGAATAAAATGGGGTAGTGCTATTCTCAGCTAAAACTACAAAGCTGTTTAAGCGACAAGGATAACACAAATTAAATCAAGATTTATGGTTATACATTTTATTGTTCTTACACTAATTATTAAACTAACAAATAAATAAGCCAAGTTTTTACTTAGTACCAATACTTACAATGAAAACTGTAATATATTTACACACATTCATATACCACTTAATATTCGTATGTATTTGATTGTACATGCTATTCATAGACTGCCTTTTTAGGTTTTCCCACTCTTCCTAGTATTTCTTTTCACATGCTGTTGTCTTCTCAATGAGCTACCAATTGGAGTGTCGGCTTAGAATAGAACTTGCCTATTTCTTCCCGCGAATTCTGTATGAGGCTTGTAAGGGTATTGGAGCTTTTGAGTGATTGTTGACTGGGAACCCATCACCTACCGTGCGTTATTTCACGATATTCTCTCCAACCGACTCCCAAAAGTAACTGAGGATTTCTAATTTTGAAGCTCTGGCTACCCCTTTTTAGGATTTATGGACGTGAACATAGGCTATGTCGCACTTGCTTACAATAAATAGACTCAGCATACTTATCTGGGTGACCCCTCCATGGTGACATGTAGGTCTCAATTTTTTTTAAGAAACTTAAAGTGGAAGTGATTTAAAGCGCAATACAAACTGAGGCCGCCGCGACAAAACCCGGCGACCTGTATTGAAAGAATTATTTTTATTCTATGTATAAAAGCTAGACCGCCGACAAAAAGTTACCGACATATGTCGGCGGCTAAATGGGCTCACACTATTTTTACAGTAGAGGTCACAATATAGCTGTTGTAGACATAGGATATAGCCGTATACCAATAAATTTAGTAGTGCAGCCAAAACAATACTGTCTTCTATTTAAACTTTATTCAATGCGGCGATCTGATCCTGTCCAGTAGAATTTCTGGCGTCCAAAGCACTCTGTCTCTTTCTCTTTAATGCGGCTTGCCGTATGCGGTGTCTCTTTCTATTCTTCACCAGATAAACTGACAATGCTATTGCGATCAGCAAAGCCACTATTATGCAACTACCTAATATGTAAGTGGTTGATGTTACTTTGGACCTACTGGGCTCTGTTGATGGTTCCAACTGAAAAAAAACTTTTTTATTTATTGAATGAATTTAGATGTTATTTGAGTGAAAGTACTTATGCTCAGTCTTACTGTGCTAAGACACCCCGATCAGGAGGCCTAGCGCTTTTTTATCGTCATGATATCAGTTAGAATGAGATGACAGTATACGATACTAAGTAAGTACGTAAGAGATAGTTGTTTTTATACCACACGATATCGCCCTTACTAGCTACGATGATGTAGAGAATAAGTAAAACTTGTAAATCATACATTTTTGTAGCTTTCTGATCCCTTCGATACGCCCTTTTTACCACGTTAGATACACCATAGACCAAGAAACTTAGATTTTAAATTTAAATAAATTATTGTAGTAGTAACAAGTTTTAGGCACCCAAATTAAAAAGTGACTCATGAGCAGAACAATAATATCTCACCAAAAACGTTGTATGCGGCTCACTCCTGTACAGCGAGTCACTACACAGCACCCTCTCGGTCCAGTTGTACCAGTGCACTATCCTCAGACCTTGGGCGGCTCGAGGGGATTCACATCTGAAATAGTTATCGGTTCTAATAAACTAAGAAGAAACATTTTTTTGTATGAAGGGTTCTGGAGTGGTGGCCCCAAGATGGAGACTTGGTGGCTTGTAGAACACCGAATGAAGCGGAGAGCACAACCTTCATTAGTACAGTTAAAAGATAAAAGATAAAAAATATTTATTTCAAAATAAAAAGAATTGTTCTCTATTTTTTGAACGTCACAAACTTACGTATAAGTTAAATCTTACTCTACTGACTCTACTTCGGATTCGGAAGGTGTATTGTTGCGAGAAGAACCCGTAAGAAACTCAGCAACACACATCTTTTCTTAGTCAAATTACAATATTGGTGTATGTCTGGAAATATCCTGAATAGAGCCCTGGTGACACCAAGCAGTTTCATCTATCATATAATCATTTAAACTGTAATAAGCTTTTAAATGAAGACTGCGTTTTATAATTACTTTGAATTTCTTTTCTGTTAGATTCAAAATGTCATCAGGTATTTTATTATAAAATTTTACACATAACCCCATAAAAGATGTATTTATTTTTGACAATCTGTACTTTTGAATTGAAATTTTATTATTATCTCTAAGACTTCTAGTATGTCTGTCACAGTTTTTGGAAAATGCTTTCAAATTTTTTCTCACATACATGATGTTTTCATAAATATATTGACATGGCAGTGTCATTATATTTATGGTTTTAAACAATTCTCTAAGGGAATCTCGTGAACCTAAATTATAAATAGCTCTTATTGCTCTTTTCTGTAAAATGAATATTGACCCAACATCAGCAGCTCTGCCCCAGAGTAAAATGCCATAAGACATGATGCTATGAAAATAACTATAGTAAACTAAACGAGCGGTCTGTACATCAGTTAAATGTCTTATCTTTCTAACGGCATAGGCAGCACTGCTTAGCCTGCCAGCTAGCGCGCTAATGTGGGGTCCCCATTGGAGCTTTGAGTCCAGATGTATCCCTAAGAAAACTGCGCTATCCGTAAATGGTAATTTTTCATTATTTAATGTAATTTCATTATCAACACTTTTAACATTTGGTAATGCAAATTTAATACATTTGGTTTTTTTGGCATTTAGTACAAGATTATTTGAAGCAAACCATGTTTGAATTTGGGAAACTGCATTATTTACATCGTCAATATTTTCCGAATTCCTTTTAACGTCAAAAATTAAAGAAGTATCATCAGCAAATAATACTATTTCAGACCTTTTCTCGACCATGAACGGCAAATCATTAATATATACTAGAAACAAAAATGGGCCTAATATAGATCCCTGTGGAACACCCATTTTTACATGAGTTCCAGATGATTTTATTTTATCGATTTGCACTTTTTGTATTCGATCTGAGAAGTAGGACTTTATTAATTTAAGTGCGTCACCTTCGATGCCATAATGTCCCAATTTTATGAATAAAATATTATGATCTGCACAATCAAAAGCCTTTGTAAGATCGCAGAACAAACCGATTGCATCATTCTTAAGTTCCCACGAACCAAAAATATGTTTAATTAGGGCAACGCCTGCGTCAGTGGTAGAGCGGCCTTTCGTGAAACCAAATTGTTTAGGGTGAAACAAATTGTTGGAACTAAAATGCAAGAGCAGTTGATTAAGCATAAGTTTTTCAAATATTTTACTCATAACCGGTAGTATAGATATAGGCCTATAACCTTCAGGATTATTTTTATCACCTCCAGATTTTAGTAAAGGTACAATTTTACTATGTTTCATTAGATCTGGGAAGATACCATTACTTATACATTCATTAAATATTTTCGCTAAATAAGGAGCTATTATTACAATAAAATTATGGCATACTTTTACTGACATACCCCAGATATCCTCAGAATTTTTCAATTTCAGTGATTTAAACACTTTAATGATATCTTCGGGACTGACAACTTTAAAATTAAATATAGATTTACAAATTGCAACGTTTTGTTGCAACAGCTCTTGAGCTAACGTAGCAGATGAATTTAAGTGTTCAGTGGTCTTAAAAGGTATATCAGCAAAATATTTTTCAAAAATACAAGCAATTACATCATTTGAAGTAGTCAAACCTCGATCAGACCGAATACAAAAGTCCTGATCACATGATTTGCTTTTGCCAGTTTGAGTGTTGATAATGTTCCAAACGGTTTTTACTTTATTATCAGGTGTTTTAATACGTTGGCTCAAGTATCTTGCTTTAGCCTCCTTACAAACTTTATTAAACGTTTTTGAGTATTTTTTTACATATTCTATAAATTCATCATTATGTGAGAACGCTTTTTGATCGTATAAATCAAATAGTATTTCTCTAGATTTATATATGCCTGGTGTTGCCCACTCACTAAATTTAAATTTATTACATATAGTTACATCTTTAATAGTAAATATTTTATTAAATTCGTCTATCAGTACTTTAAAGAAAGTATTATAACTATTATTTGGATTTTTATTTATTGAAGAAGTGGGCAGCTTATAACTGATTAAGTTTATATATTTTTCAACTTTGAAAGCAGTGACACTCCTTTTTTTAACTATAATTTTTCGGTCTGGTGCCTTATGTGGAAAGCTTACAAAAAGACCACTGTGATCAGATTTTAGTTTATTTATTACAGATTTACTTATGAATTCAGCATTTGTAAATACATTATCTAAACATGTTTTGGTTCTAGTAGGTTCCAAGAATAAATTTTCTAAATTAAACGATTGGAATAAACTCATCAACCGTGTTTTCTGAGTACTATCTTTTAAGAGATCTATATTGAAGTCTCCACAAATAATTAATTGTTTTTTACTCTTGAAAATTTTAGTTAATACATCTTCCATTACACTTTCAAATCTTTCATAATTTTGACTATAGGGGGCTCGATATACGCTTACTATAAAGTAGTTTAGTAACTCTATGCAGGATATCTCCACGACTTGCTCAACGCTCAGTTTTACAATATCCTTACGATTTTTACATTTAATACTATTTTTTATAAATATAGCGGAGCCACCACAGGCTTTAGAATTGCGGCAGTAGCTACTAGCTAAGTTGTAATTTTGAAAACCAAATATGAGCTCGCAATTCTTAAGCCAGTGTGTTCTGAGACACAGAAACAATCAATTTGATATCTTTCTAAAAACAATTCAATTTCTAATTCTTTACAAGAAAACCCCTGAGTATTTTGAAATACTAATTTAAATTGTGGGTCTCCTTGTAAAGCACGGTTTTCAAATATTTTGCCAGAAGAACCTCCTTCCTTGTTTACAATGTTAATATTAATTGAAAGTGACGGCTTAAGGATGACAGGAGGCTCTTCTATTGTCTCACTTAAAAGTTTAAATTATGGTTTCCACCATCACATATTGTAAGTAAGTTTTCCCTTATATTAAATAAGGGAGGGTTCGATATATGATATGCTAATAATTTAGCAATGGTACGTTTTTTATTTAAGGGTATGTATATAGTACCCGATCGTTGTCTTGAATAAGGTATGAACTTATTCACGTCCAGAGTAAAGAAAACGTCGCTTTGACGGCTGGTCATATTAAATATAAAATTATTCAACATATGAATATCATTATTATGCTTACTCATATAATTAGTTTTTTTATTATATAATTAGTTTATAGTTAGTTTTTAACAGAAATCTATATACAGCGGTTCTATTTGAATCTATTGCAACAATTTTGTTATAGGATCCAAAATCTTACAAGCTAAAACCATTTCGATAAAAAAACAACTTTGCATAGGGTGTTCGTGGGTATGTCTGATGCGATTTTAATAGCTATTAAAAGAGAAGGTTATTTGCTTATTTTCATGAGATATCAGATATTGCGGGAAATATTGGGATGATTGTTGCCTTTTTTAAGTTATTATTATCCAGTTATTATTATCGTATTTGCTGTGTAGTGTCGGCTTAAAATAGCACTACCCCATTTCTATCGGTGGGTGTACGTAAAAGGCGACTAACGGTATTGGGGCTTTTAAGGGATTTTTGGGCGATGCGGTTGGAGACCCATCACCAAGAACCTTTATTTCACCATCTATTCCCCACGCACCTTTCAAAAGTGGCTGAGGAATTTCTAATTCCTTAGCTCTGGCTACCCCTTTCTTGGGATTTGTAGCCGTGAGTATATGTATGTATGTATGTATTATTATCCAATTTTTTTCGTTCTAATTCTATAGTCTCATTTTTGAGAAAGACTATTTAATAATATTGATAAATTATAGTCTGGATTAACATGTTATTTGAGGTACCTAACATTATGTAAGGTCGATGACTACAGCTGATGATTCTACATCGATATATAATTTACCTTAATTGAGTGAGTAACCGAGAATGATTAGTGTACATGGAGGGTAGGAGTTCGTCTAAAAACCACTGTAGATGGCACTGGCAGTCCCACGGGTTCCACTGTAAGTTGACCCCTTCAGTTAGCGAGGACCAGTCGAGAAGAGATCGAGATAGATGGGTCAGGTTATTGTGGCTAATGTCCAGCTGAAATAGAAAATAAATATATTAAAGCTTGTTAATTAAACATACGAAATTTGTATCTTATGGATGAGCCTATTATTCGTGTGGATCCTGTGCTTTATGTCATCTTTTTAATTTTTTTTGGCATATGCATTCGATGAACGCCGTATTCCGTCCATTAATTAGCTACAGTCTAAAAAAACTGAAAATTATAAAAGATCATGCCTCTATCTTGTGTGTTATTAGAAAAGTATTCATATCACTTAGACGGGACGAGATGGACTGAACCTATTCTACGCTACAAGACATGAAGAGAAAACTAGGTAATATAAGGCAATTAGGCATTATGTGTTTGTTTAAAGTATTTACTTACCATACAGATAGAAGTAGCATCAAAAGCACCATCCTCAATTTTATTCAAGTTTGGACAATTTGAAAGATAGAGTGAGAAACAGCGTTCTCCATTTTTATCATTCATACTCCTTCCCACAACATTACTGAACGCCTTAGCTCCGACACTATATAGTTTTTTCAAATCATTCATATACAAACTTCTAAGTGATATAATACTTTTGAAGTTAATAACTGATATCGGGTTGCCATCTAAACGTAATTCCTCAAGGTTAGGGAATGTCTCTTGATTTAATTCACTTGGTATTGTGTCTATTAAGTTGTAGGAGATATCAAGATTGAATAGTTTTGGTAATTTGACTTCAACATTGAAATCCGTAAGTTGATTTCCAGTTACGGTGAGCACCTGAAATAAGGCAAACCCATATTAGTATTAAATGAGGAAAAATAATAATGAATATTATGATTGAGAAAATGAAAGTGATGTTGAAAGAGTCCCTCTAAATGCAATATGTAGGTGTCCAATCTTTTAATCAGGCCAAAACCTCTGTGTCACAAATACGCGTGGTCTATTAGTTATCAGGACAAAAGTGGGTATGCACTACGAGAATTTCTCATGAAGGAAATGTTACGTGCTGTTTAAAATCAGTATCCCCTTCGTCAATAAGCTAGAGAATTCTAGTTTACGTCAATTTTAATGCTCTCACCTCCAAATTTTCAAAATTTACGCTATTTTGGTCGTACCACTCTTTCAACTTGTTATACGACATATCAATGTAGGTGATGCCGTTCGGAAACTTAGGCCAACTTGTCAGTAGGTTATGTTTTAAAATGGCAATCTGGAGAGAAGGCGGGAAAGGTACGACAGTGGTAATATTGTTTTGCGCCAAGTTGAGTTCACGCAAGTTGTTAGATTTTAAGAAGGCTTCTTCTTCAATTATTTCTATTATGTTGTTTGATAAGTCTAGGAGTTCTCTGAAACAAGGTGATAGTAAATGGTTAGCGTAGTTTAACTTTGTTGCCCTATTCTTTGACATATTATTTCAAGATATAAATATAAAACTTACAAAGAATTATCTTCAGGAAAAGAGTCTTTCACAATGGATCTTATTCTGTTGCCACTCATACTCAATCTCTTGACTCTTTTCAAAGTCTCACTTCCCGTTTTCTTCAACAGTAGATCGTAAATTCCATTTTTGCTCAAATCTAGATCTTCTAGTGACGTTAGAGGTTCCAAGGCATCTATCGGGACTGTTTTCAAAGAGTTACTCTGCAGATTTAAACGCTTCAAAACCTTCAAGTCTTGGAAATCTAAAGCGTTAAAATAAGTGAGTCTGTTAAAGGAGATATCTAAGTCTTCCAATTTGTGGATGTTAGTGAATAGATCGGGGGTGATTTCTGTAAGTTCATTTTGAGCAAAAGAAAGTTTCTTTAAGTTTGAGACGTCACTGAAGGGGTCTGGCCAGTATGTCTTGATCGCGTTGTTGCTGAAGCGTAGAGATTCAACTAGAGGGTTTGGTGGAAGCCTGGAATATGAAGAATGCAAATTGAAAACTAAACAAAAATGTGGAAGCCCTTGCTTCGTAATCAATAAAAACTTAGCTAATTTGCTTAATTTTTTTTATACAATGTGAAATATTTAGGACGCATTTTAGTTGATGTGAGTGTAGTGTAGGAATTTGATTGATGAGGTTAGTCATGATAACGTTGAAGAATATTTTTGAAATGAGGCAGTATTGTGTTTCTTATTTTTCTTGCCACACTCAACTCATACTTTCACACTCCATATATTTCGTAGGGGTGGCAGAGGTATTAATCCTTCTGAACATCACGTGATATAATTTTCACCTGGTGTTCAGAGTGCTTACGTTTTCCTCGGACAGTGTACTTTTGTTACAGTGTTTTGTACGAAGAAGTGCAAATGGGTCGTTTTCAAATTTTGCGCAGGTAAACTTGTCCCCGAAAATGTATATATTTTTAAAATAAATAATACGATGATTTTAACATTACAATTATTATTTTGTAAACTGTACAACAAAACAAAGATCTTTTCTTTAAAAAACAGTACCTGATCTCACTATTTTATATATTTTTTGTCATAACAATGTGGTCATTCTTGGTAACAGAGTTGATTTTCATACATTTTTCTTCTGTCCCAAGCGCCGATACAATACACATAGTCAGGATATTTTTTCCTTTCTGTTATTTACATGCCTTAAAGTTCGAATTATATTTAAATAAGACATTATAATAATACATTAAATACAATCATAACATTACATAGACATTGAATGATTATTAAATATGTGTTTTAAACTTTTGTCCCACGAGTCCGCTTAATTAATAGTACTGCTCTGTTACTATACTAAAACCCGAGAAGAAATACAGATTTCACTGAATGCATAGTTCTTACAGTTGTGGTGTGGTGCAGTAGCCGTTATTATTTTGAACGCAAAACACAAGGGCAGGGGGATCATACAGCTAGCTATACGGCCACACGGCATCAAAAGTTGCGCGTGTGTTTATTCTGTAACCGTTCTGTTACCGACGTAATTGGGTATGTAATTAAAAAATTCTTATTGAATTTACAATAAACTCGTAGTATTTAGTGTGAATATCTTATTTAACCATGAATTGTCTCAACCCAAGCGGTGTAACTAACCTAGATGGTCCAAAGACTGTTAGATTTACCACTCTGTTACTAACAACTCTGTTACTTAATTAATGGTAACAGAGTCGTAAACTAGGTAACAGAGTAGCCTATAGTGTAAACTTCGTACTAAAAGGTATTATAATACGCGATAGCGATACATTTTATTAAACGTATTTATTTATATTAATTTGTTTCAGATGGTCTCACACCTATCTATGTAACAGACTGATTTTTGAAGAAACTGGATTTTAAAATAACGCCTATACAGAGGAGACCGCAAAAAAACGCAGCCTAGGAAAAGAAGTGGAATCTACGAAAAATAATTTAGACAGTAACCATGCGAAGAAACGGTTAGGAAAAGTTTAAACTTCAAGGAAACACAGAGCAATTTAAAAAATGGCGAGCTGCAAATGCTAAACGTAGAAACCGAGCTTAAGCTCTTCGCATTGTTATGCAAACAGAATCATCACCTGTATTATGACTCCACGATTTAGAAGTCCAACTGTTGAAGACCAAACTCAAGATCCTCCATTAATATTGTCTGTGTTTTGACGGTTGTCAAAACCTCGAATTTCAAATTCAGATAGCACAACTGATTCGATAACGATAACAACAAACCGCGGCAGAAAGCCGGCAAAAAGACACAAAAGTATTATACATACATAGCTACTCAAAAAACAAACTCATACATACAAACTCACGGTCATAAATACCAGAAAGGGGTAGCTAGAGCTTCAAAACTGGAAACTCCTCTACCATATTTGGAAGTTTATAGGGGCCAAGATTGTAGAAATAAAGTAGTAAGGGACATAGAAGACGATGGTGAGGTGAAGATAATGTTTTTAAATGCTACTGACGATTCTGAACCAAATGTGATTAGTTGAGAGTGACCTATCTATGAGCCTTTTGAGAATATAATCTCTATCGTTCTGGAGCTAAAAATAGTTAACAAAGGCAAAAGAGAAAGAGAGCATAGGTTCTACTAATTTGACACTCGATGGGCACAGATCGAGTGAAAAGATCTCGTTATTAATGTTAATTTTATTACAGATAATAGCTCTTTAAGTTTACAAAAAACAACTATGTTGCTAAAGTACTACTCTGTTACTTTGGTGTCCCAAGGATGCCAGTAGATTATTTGTAGATTATAAGAAAAACGGATGTCCCAAATGTATGTTTTTGCTGATATCATTATTTAAGTTTATTACTTTTCGATTACTCGCCGTTACTTAGTTTTATAATAAAAAAGCAAGAATTTAGGTGGAATATAAGGTTTGTAAACTTTATTATAGTAACAGAGTTGTTTAATATTTAAAGTTATTGTTAAAAGAAACGTAAGAGAAGTCATTATAATTATGCTTGTTCCTAATATATACTGTGTTGTGAGCAACGATGGCAAAAAAAAATGAGTTATATTTAATAATGTTTTAAATATATCTTGAATACGATTGGTAACAGAGTTGTATTTTTTTTGCACCTTATCCTACTAAACTTAAAATAAAACCGAAATCATGGGGCAAACTTCGCGCCCAATAACAGAAATTAAAAGTATAATAGTCAGTACAAATAACGTATCCAAAAAATCGGTAAAAAAAACATTTTATATAAAATGAAAAACTTCAAATATTTCATTCATTTACCTGCGCAAAATTTGAAAATGACCCAAATTAGTCATGTGGGGTAAAATTGAAATCAATATTTTTATGCAAAACAACTAACCGACTCTACCTTTGCTTCAACGTGTTATTTATAGAGAAGAAGCAACAAGAAACTTCATCCTTTCACGTTTTTTCAAATAGTAAAAGATACAATTTAATTAAAATCATCAAGAGATTACTATTTTAGCAACCTGTGCGGGCTTAGAATAGCAAGTGTGGGCTTAGAATAGCACTACCCCATATCTACCAATGGGTGATCATAAGAGGTGACTAAAGGTTTAGGGTATTTTTAAGTGGTTTTTGGGCGATGCGAATGATAATAACCACCTTAATTTTACAATTTTTTCCTTTTCAACTTCCAAAAGTGGCTAAGTAATTTTTTATTCAGCACTGGCTACCCCTTTAAGGGTTTTATAGCCGTATTATTCATAACAGAGAATACCTGGTTTCTTAATTTAGGCAACAGATTGATACCTACCAACTCAAAACGACAGCGCGATATTTGGAACAATTTGTACCTTTGCCTACCTTAATGAATGATTCTATCCATTCGTTCATGCATGTAAGTCCCGTAGGTCCATTATTACCGTGAAATGTCATTAAAGTTTAAACGTCATTTAAGATGGTTAGTGTGAAGGGCAGATAATAATTAAATGATACACTCTGTTATAAGATATTACAAAGGAATAGCTTAGCAACATAATAAACTATTTACATACATCATACTCACGGCCATAGAATTAGAAACTCCAATGTTGGAGGATAAATGGGGAATAACATAACATACATAACATATACTCACGGCTATAAATCCCTAAAAGGGGTAGCCAGAGCTAAGGAATTAGAAATTCCTCAGCCACTTTTGGAAATGTGAGTGAGGAAAAGACAGTAAGAGTAAAGGTTGTTTGATGGGTCTCCAACCGCATCGCCCAAAAATCCCTTAAAAGCCCCAATACCGTTAGTCGTCTCTTACGTACACCCATCGGTAGAAACGGGGTAGTGCTATTCTAAGCCGACACTACACGGCAAATGGGGAATAGATTGTAAAATAAAGGATGCTTGGTTCACCAATCGCATCGTTCAAAGATTTAAACCCATCAGACATATGTGTGGTTAATTTATCATGGTTGTTAACGGTGACGGAAAACATCGTGAGGAAACACGGCGTGAGTGTTTGAGTTTGAGTTGAGAAAAAAATTTGAAGCTATCATATCAGCGTGCGTTGTTTTGGGTAACATTTCGAAGATTCGAATATCTTAAATCCGAATTTCAACATTCAGAAAACGGTTTACAGAATTTACGTATCACAGATGCTTTATTTTCCACAACTTCATTAGTACATAAATACATTTTCTAGAAGTATCACTTCCCAGAAAAACTAAAACCAGATTATTAAAATGATTTTTTTGCTTTTACCAACTATATCTTTTACTATAATCTCATTATTCCAAAGGTTTAAAAGACCGAAGTAACTTTATCTATAGTCTTACAAATCGTAAATCTCTTTAACTAGATATTATTTATGTTAGAAAAATTGTATAAATAAAACGCGAATGCATGCCTGTTTGTATGTATACTTGCTTGCTTGTTTGCATGCTAGGTTGCATGTAGGGGGGTTGCATAATATTCGGGTTTAAAAGTTTCGGATTTACAGTATGTAACCGTTGTTTTGTTACCAAAATGAGTTACGGTATCGATAGTTATTGCCTGCCCAATGGTACCCATGGCAGAAGGTATGCTAAGAGGTATTTTCTTTAATCGATCTCAAGGTTCTGTACCAACATATAATAGAAAATAAATTAATTATGTGAAATGTATACCTTACTCTCGATTAAAACACTCTCCTCCCGCACCCAGGTCTTAGCCACAAAGAAATTAAAGTTCGTTTAAGGTCATAAAGGCATAAATTGCAGACCAAGAGATATGTATAGAGATTAGAGGGTGATGTAACGTACCGTTCCATTACCATAGTGTCCTACATCTTTCTATCTCAATATTTTAAAGCAACCGTGATAGCCCAGTGGGTAGAACACTCGGTTATCGTGCAAACGACTAGTGTTCAAATCCTGGGTCGGGCCTACACCAATTTGTCTTTTCTAAAGACATATGTGTGGTTAATTTATCATGGTTGTTAACGGTGAGGGAAAACATCGTGAGGAAACCCACATGGCTGAGTTGTACTTAGTCATGTGAGAGTGTATTCGTACAAAACGGCGATAGGCCTGCCCCCTATCACGTGAGTACACTGTCCATGCAAAACGTGGGTACTCTGAACACCAGGTGACAAAGTCACGTGATGTTCAGAAGTATTAGTACCTCTGCCAACCCCTTCGGGGATATTCGGCGTGAACGTTTATGTTATGTTATGTTATTTTTTAAAGTAATAAAATTAACGAATTAGTACTGGCTATCCCTTTATTGAATCGTCACCACCGGTACAGGTAGATAAGAACTTTATAACGCAAATTGCGGATACTCATATCAAGCAATGGTACATCAAGGATGCATTAGGTATATAAATTGAGTGTGGGACGACTAGACCGGAGTTACAGATGAAATGATCTAGTTCATGCTAGATTCAAGGATTTGTCCTAGATTGTTTAGAAATACAGCATTACGAAAGACATCGTTGTAATGTAACCAAGACATGAGCTGTACACACAAAATATGAAATACTAAGTATGAAATTTTGAAAAGGAAAGTGATGAAAAGCGAATCTATTAGGAAGAAGGTTAGTTAAGATAGCAAAGATACCAAAAAGGGGAGGTCAGAGCATGCGATAATAACACCTCAGCCATGACTATTGAAAGTTCAAAGGCGCAATGATCTCGCAATCTAATCCACCATTAAAAGATTGTTTGAGGTCTAGCTCATTTCATATTATACAAGTACATGACACCTTCAGGAATGGCATACGTAAGGGAGTGTGGAAAATAACCCATTGGTCTCCATCAGCATCGACCAACATGGAATTAAAAACGCCCAATTGAAGTACTCTAAGAAATTGGCTAGTGCTATTCTAAGCCAACACTAAAGAGCAATTAAGGATGAATGTGGCAAATAAAACACACAATTCTAAGGTTCAAATGCGATATGTGGAGCCATCATGCAATGCGTTAAAAGTGACAGGGAAAAGTCATAATCCTCACAGCCCATATACACCTCCATGTAGAGGCTCGAGCGTACCCTATAAGAGTGATTTGGTTTTATTCCATCACGCTCGCTGGCCAAGTGCAGATTCGCAGAATAACTATATTGCCCGAGCACGAAATGTCATAAATAAGTAAGAAATTAATAAAGACAGTTTTAATCAATAGGATGAGGTGTGTGTGAATTGCTGTGTAGTGTCGGCTTAGAATAGCACTACCCCATTTCTTCCGGTGGGTGTACGTAAAAGGCGACTAACGGTATCGGGGCTTTTAAGGGATTTTTGGGCGATGCGGTTGGAGACCCATCACCAACAACCTTTATCTCACCATCTTTTCCCCACTCGACTTTCAAAAAGTGGCTTAGGAATTTTTAATTCCTCAGCTCTGGCTACCCCTTCTTGGGATTTATAGCCGTGAGTATATGTATGTATGTATGTATGATGAGGTGAATGTAGTCGCTTTTAATAAAAACGAAACAATACATGATTATGAAAGTTGGAGTATGAGTATTAATAGTAACTAAGTCATCGATAACTAATTGTCTTAACAGGTATCTGGCCGTATCTGTGTTAGAAGGTACTTGCTTATCTACCAATGTGTTGTCATTAACATTAAATACACTATATTTACTTTAACTCCCTTCACCTTTTATTATTGCATTAAACACCATCATATATTTTTTTGACTCTCCTGTAACTTTTTCAAATGATGGATGCATTCAGAGTTATCAATTCTTGATAATGTTAAGTATTGTAATTAATTAGAAACCATTGGCATCTTTATAAATTGATTAAAAATAATAAACATAAAAAGTACATACTTTCCCAAAGTTGAAACACCCAATCCCTCAAAAGTGGCAGAAATTTTCAAACTGTTAGTATTTTCTGGCCATTCTATTTTATCCAGGTCCGGAAGATTTTCAATATTGTCTAGCTCTGAACATTGTATATTTAACACTAAATGTGTTGAATCCTCGTTCGGTATTTCACTACACGTACAGTGCTCACAAACTTTGATTCTTTCTTTTTCACTGGCATAATCTTCTGATACCGTAAGGTTTAAAAAAACAATTAAAAGGAATAAAGAAAAACAATAGCCGACTTTCCCGCTCGCGCGCATTTTTGCTGTTATGGCCGCATGCCTGGCTAAATTCAACTGTCGCTGGTTTATACGTGCATCCTAGATAGTAATAGTGCGTGATAGTGGATATCTTATCAGGATTGTGTTTGCTTTCTGAAAATGACGTGTTTGAAGATTAGTCATTACTTTTTTGTTTGATGTGATTGGTTTTAAGCTAAATCTTTTTCAAATAAATTATGATCGGATTATTCTCCTTAATTATGGCTTTAGCCATAGGTTCGTGTACATTGCTAATGCAACACTCAGTGTTAGATATTTAATCTCGCATTTTCAATGTTACTGAATAAAAGTAAAAGTTGTGGATTAAAATAATTGAATAGTCTTAACACAAATTTTTGTTTCCGTTTCCCATGAAGCTGTGATCTCTGAGGTTTTTTGACGATGGAACATTCTGCGAAGACTCGCCGTTCGATAAAAAAAATGTGATGAGTAATTAAAAAAAAACAAATTTGTCATCACTACAAAATGACAATTATGCATTGAACAATTTGTTTGTTGTTTATTATCGGGTTCTTTTTCTATTATAATACAGACAATTCCTTTATCAGTTAAAACATGCTACATGAATCATTTAAATATATTTTACTACAAAGCTTATTAAATCTAAGCGCAAGGAAGTGCGCAGAACAAGTTCCAGCGACAGTATGTTTAACACGCTTATATTATTTATTTATTTCTACTACTTATATTCGGCACACAAACAGTATTATGACATAGCATTAGTATAAAACATTTAAAAATAATACAAATTCGGACATAATACCAAAAAACTGTGTACACAGCATGATATTAAATAATCAGTTGAGATTTCAACTTCAGAAATATATTAGTACTAGCTTTTTGCCCGCGACTTCGTCCGCGTAGACTTCATTTTTTCTATAAAGTATAAAACTTCTCATTTCCACAGAAAATTCTAAGAAGAGCGATGTATCGCTGGATATGCTCAGTTGTTAAACCAAAACTGAATGGTGCACTATATTAAATGTTTTCCCTTGTGGAGCTAAAACATGCAGATTATGGACACTGAAAAACAATGCTTTTCTAAGTGTACCCCAGCAACCCTTAGAGTTTGGCCTTGTGCTCCATTAATGGTCATTGCAAATGAAACCCTTATAGGAAATTTAAGTCTTTTAAATTGAAATGGGAGGTCTTTTGGAATAATCGAAATCCGAGGTATGAGTACACTTTCACCCTTGGCTGCGCCAGTTAAAATAGTGGCTGTAATAATGTTCCGCCCAAGCTGAGTGACACGCAGCCTGGTACCATTACACAGTCTAGGGGCATCGAGATTGCGCATGAGCATCACCTGAACACCTATTTTTAGTTTTATTTTATTAGAAGGCACCCCAGATAGATCCAAAGAATTTAAGGCCTCCACAGGACATGACGTACTATGTTCTGTTTCTATCACTGTGTCTACAGATAAATATTCAGTATTTTCTCCCACAACTTCATCATTCAAAATATTTTCATTTATTTTAGTGACCGTTTCATTTTTTGGTGCTAATATTGCGCGTTCGCACAGCACCTAGAAAAAAGCACTAAACTAACTGTTATAATATAACTACTGCCTAAAACCTAAAATCTATAACAAACACAGTTCAATCCGAAATATTAGGAACCAAAAATATACCAAACTAAACTATAAAAATCTATACGACGAACAAAGTGCACTAAACTAACCTACTTAACTATTATTTAGCCTACTGCGAAAAACCTAAAATCTATAAAATTCATATTACAATTTATACATTAGTGACTCGAAAAGTGCAAGTAAAGTAACGAACGATGATCTATTACATTAAATTGACATATAACATAATAAGTCGAATCTTCACACTTCTCAGTCATTTGTATCAAAGATATTTTTTATTTGGTAACACTTTATTTAATAGTTGTTGTTTTTTTTTTTTTTTTTGTTTACCGGTGGGGAAATCCTCATGGATCCCCCGTCGCTCTCTCGAGTCGTATGTCGGACTTTTCCCGACTAAAACCCCACCGGTTCGGTGCTGCTGGCCCTGCGGCCTGTGCGGCGTCACCTTGGTGTTTTTGCCGGGCGGCTGAAGGCCGCCCTGGCGGGGAATAGGAGTGTACCTAAGCTAAGTCGAGTAGGGTGAGTATAAAAATAAAATAGACTCTAGTTGAGTCTGGTGTGACTCTAAAGTTAGTGTAGGGTTCTACGACCTCGCCGGCGGGGTCGGTGTCTGGAGTGATAGAAGTTGTTGGTGTGACCGCGAGCGCCGGTGGCCCCTGAGGCCTCGAGCTCGCGGGTGGTGTCGTCGTCGGGATCCGAGAGCACGCTACGTGGGCGTCGAATCCCGGCGTCCGGGGAAATCGTGTAGTCGAGCGAGGCTCGGAGTAAGGGGTTGGGGTGATCAGGGATCTTATCAAAGTATCTACGTGAGATTTGTTTGAAATGATCCCTGATAGTATTGAGTCCTAAGTCTCTGTGGAGATCATAGTTCCTAACATACCAAGGCGCCCCTACCGCCTTGCGCATGAACCTATTCTGTATCACCTGGAGGCGGTGTATCAAGCCCTCTCTGGCGTGTGCGAACGCAACACTACCGTACGAGAGGACCGAGCGTATACATGTTTTGTATAGTGTAACTTTGTGACGCAGTGGTAACTTACTGCGAGCACAAAGCATCGGTGATAGCCTATTCAGGACGAATGAGGCTTTGTTTCGTATGTATTTGATGTGGTGTGACCATGTAAGCCGGGGATCAAAGACAATACCGAGGTATTTGGTCTTGTTCACCCACGGAATAGGTGTACCAAAGAGTTCAACAGGCGGAGGCGGATCGTGTGAGGCGCCTCCCTTCCGAAAGAGCATGGCTGCGCTTTTGGAGGGATTACTCGTAACCTCGATCCGCCACTTCCTGAACCACTCTCCGAGTTGTGTTACGGCTCGCTGAAGGCGAAGCCGTATGAAGTTGTGGTTGGGGTGACTTGTGTAGAGTAGTGTGTCGTCTGCAAAGAGAGCTAACTCCACCAGCGGTGTACGCGGGATGTCGTTAGTGTATATATTGAAGAGTGTGGGTGAGAGCGTAGAGCCCTGGGGGACTCCCGCGTGTATGGGGTGGTGTTGTGAGTGGGCGTCCTCCACTCTGAAGCGGAATCGGCGATCCGACAAGTAGTCGCGGACTATAGCCACGAGTTTGTCTGGCATACCGATCTGGTATAGCTTGTATAGCAGACCGTTATGCCAGACTTTGTCAAATGCCTTAGCCACGTCAAAGAAGACGGCGCCCGTCTGTTTGATGTATGTGTCATTGAATCCATCAAGCACATGCTCGGTAAAGCGATGTGCTTGCTGGACGCATGAGTGTTGAGCCCTGAACCCGAATTGTTCGTGTATCTGAATGCCGCTAGTGTGCAAGTAATGTCTGATCCTAGCGAGGATTAGTCGCTCATAGATCTTTCCTAACGAGCTTAATAGGCTGATAGGCCTATAGCTCGTGGGATCGGTGCGGAGCTTTCCGACTTTGAATATACCTATCACATCGGCATCTTTCCATGAGTCTGGAAAGATGCCGTGTATGAGTGATGTGTTAAGTATGATTGTGAGTAGTGTGATGATGTGTTGTGGTAGGATCTTAAGGACCCTGTTAGTCAGCCCGTCGGGCCCCGGGGCCTTTCTGGGTCTGAGGTGTTTAATGATGTCTTTCACCTCGTCCTCGGTGATCGGTTCGAGATCATCGAGGAGAGGGAGTGAGGCGCGGTCGTTGACTAACTTGTCAACGGCCTCGATGTGAAGTGGGTCGCATGGCTGAGAGCTCGGAGAGCATTGCTTCTCCAGACTCTCAGCCAGGCATTCCGCTTTCTCATCGTTTTCAAAGGCCGGTCAAAAAAAAGTCAAAAGTCAAAAAGTTTATTTTTCAAAATTAAGTTAAAAATTAACATTTTTTGAACGTCAATTTTTTTTAAATTTATCATTAGTCCGTTGCTTCGGAAGGTGTTCGTAAAGAGAAGAAGCAACAAAGAAACTCTTTACATTCACATTTATCGGTGGTAGGCCGTTCGGTTGTGTGAGGGGAGGAAGACCAAGATCGGTGCCGTCCGACTTGAGCGCCCTCGCCACGTCCCAGTAGGCGTTATGGGACGGACGGATATCACCAAGGAACTTATCCCACCGCTCCCCTCTGTGTTCGACTAGGCGCTCCCGAAGGACGCGCTTCGCAGCCCACAGCCGAGAGCGGTTATCAGGCGATGGAAAAGAATCGTATGCGCGAGTGGCACGGTTTTTCGCGGTGACAAGTTCCTTAATGTCGTCGGGGAGTCGTTGGCGATGGTAGTCATCGACAACGACTTGCGACGTGGCGTCTTGTACGACCGCCGAGAGGTGCTTTGTTAAGGCACAGACATCTCGGCGGGCGTCATCCGGTGACGAGATGTCATCCGGAATTGTGTCGAGGTGGGGTGAAGTGTAAGTTTGTAGGCCGTCCGTCAATTTCGCCCAGTTAATTCTGGGACGAGTGGCGGGCGGAGTGTGTTCGGGTGGGCCTAGTGATAGTAGTACAGGGCGGTGATCTGACTCAAGTTCGTGTATAACTTCTACGGAACGTAAACGTAAGGTTACGTTACGCAGAAGCGCGAAATCAATGATGCCGGGGGTGTGGAGTACATTGTTTGGGTAGTGAGTGGGTGTCATTGGGGCAATTATCTCGAAATCGAGATCTTCTGAAAATTTCTCTAATAGCCGGCCGTTTCGACAGATTCTGGTTGAATTCCAACTGAGATGGTGGGCGTTGAAATCGCCTGCCAAAATAACCGAGCTACCGAGCGCGAGTAGGGCTTCCAAGTCGGTGCGTAACACCTCTTGGGAGCCGGTTTGATGAATTGACGCAATGACAATGGA
Source organism: Bedellia somnulentella (assembly GCA_963576735.1). Taxonomy (NCBI): domain Eukaryota; kingdom Metazoa; phylum Arthropoda; class Insecta; order Lepidoptera; family Bedelliidae; genus Bedellia; species Bedellia somnulentella. Next base: position 17,649,253 of record OY755178.1, on the reverse strand, counting down.
TGGATGCCCCGACATGCTTACACGGCATGTCGTGGCCTTCATGTGTTGTAGTGCGGGTGTAGTGAGTGCGACACAGTGTAGTGTCTTTTTGTAATATATGAGTGTGCCTCCTCCAGGCCTACCTATTCGGTCAGTCCGTATGAGTCTATAGTTGGAAATATTGGGATTCTTAGTGCGAGGTTTCAGAAAGGATTCCTGCACAAGAAAGACATCGATACTATGATCTCTAAGAAACATGCCTATTTCCTCTTTGTGGGAACGTACTTTGCCTTCGGCATTGAAGAAAACTACGTTTAACGAATGGGGCTTTATCCTACTTTGTGTAGCCATTGAGACTACTAAACAAGCGGGCTAATATAACTAACCGTTTAGAACGGTTTGCCTACGGCGGCTACGATGTCCTCGTAGTCTCAGTAGGCGGTGAGTTTGGCGATCATATCGCCGTTGGCGTCCGCCTCTTTTAGCTTCTTAAGGAAGCTACGGAGGCGGTCCATGTCTATGGGGTTGGTGTTGTTAGACCCCACGGAGGGCTTTGCCTGAGGGGCAGGGGTAGGGCGCGTCTTTGGGGCGGCGGGTGTTGTTACTGCTGTAGGCTTTGAGATAGCCGCAGCGAAGCTCTTGGTGAGAGCCTTGGGGGCGGGGGCGGGCACCAATGGTGTTATAGCCGCGGGCGCAGGCTGAGAAGCAGCGGGGCGCGCGGCGGTGCGAGGGGCGGGCCGTGAGGAGAGGGTTTTACCCCTCTGGCTCCTAGCCTTGGGTGCCTTGGGGCACCCTTTATAGTTAGCTGTGTGCCCTACACTCTTGCAGAGCACACATGCGGGAGGGTCAATGGACTCGCGGGTCCGGGAACATTGGGGCGTCGCGTGGTCACCCAGGCATTTGACACACCTAGGGCGTGCGCGACAGTTACGGGACGAGTGCCCGTATAATTGGCACCGGTGGCATTGACCGGGGCCTTCCCGCTTGTGAGGCGGCTCGAATCGTATGCCGGACAGGCGGCATATGGATTTTATGTTGAAAATGGCCTTACCATCCTTTGACAAGATGACAAGAACTATGTTGTAGGGTGTACCGCGTACATGCGGTGAACTTCAAGGACGGGAAGTCCTTTGGCAGTTATATTCAGTATCAGATTCTGGGTTTATATACTCTAATAAAGAAGAAATCATACCGCGATGTAGAAAGTTCAGACAGCGCCATCTATTGGTTAACATGCAAACAACGCCGCGCGTTTTTATAAGGATTCAGCTGAAGGGTTGAAGATTGCGCTGCTAAAATCCACAAAGTGAGGATGTCGGAAAGTTTCCGGTCGCTGGTTAAAGCGTAAGATATCAACCCACTTATTAGCTTTACCTGTGTGTATGTAACTGACTCGCATCCCATTATCCTGATTAGGGTCGCCAGGATTAAATAATTTCAGACGCTTTAGTACTAAAAACTGAAAAATAAATATAGTCTAAAACTTAAAAACAAACTTTCCAAATATAGGGTTGCTCGATAGACGAAAAATATGACAAAGAGAGCCCCACGCATTTTCATTATTTTCAGCTTATATTGGGAATTATTCTAACTTTTTAGTTATAAGTGCTTTAAAAGCGTGTTTTTGAGTGTTTTTATAAACAATATTTTATACGTAATATTTTGTGTAAACATTGTGAAGTTAGAACAGAGAGCAGATTTATTAACATTATTTATTTTAGCTGTGTAGAGCCAGTTTAGACTGCCTTTACCCCATTTCTTCCCGAAGGTGGCGTACGAGGCTTCTAACGGTGTGGGGCTTTTTAAGTGGCTTTTGGGGGGTGGTACCAGAGACTCATCACTTCATTACCTTCCATTAACCATGTAGCCGTGTAGTGCCGGCTTAGTTTGTTGCTACCCCTTTCTACCCACGGGTGTCGTAAGAGGCGACTAAGGGTATTGGGGCTTTTTATTGGATTTTTGGGCGATGCGGTTGGAGACCCATCACCAAAAACCTTTATTTTACCATCTTTTCCCCACTCAACTTCCAAAAGTGGCTGAGGAATTTATAATTCCTTAGCTCTGGCTACCCCTTCTTGGGAAATATAGCCGTGAGTATATGTATGTATGTATACTATGTATTAACTTCCAAATGTGGCTGACGAATTGTTAATTCAACTTCCGACCCATTCAATTTATGAAAGTAATGGAATGATTTCTAATTATATAGCCATGGCATTAACACCAAAAAGGGGTTTTGTGGGTGTTTACAGTCCGGAGTGTATGTACTAAGCTAGTTAATGAAAATAACAAAGAAACATACACACATATACTCACGGCTATAAATCCCTAGAAGGGGTAGCCAGAGCTAAGGAACTTGAAGTTTCTCAGCCACTTTTGGAAGTTACGTCGGGAAAAGATAGTGAAATAAAGGTTGTTGGAAATGGGGTAGTGTTATTCTAAGCAGACACTACACAGCAAACAACAAAGAAACAATTGAGTAGAAATATAACAATATGACACATAGTCAAAATACTTAACCGGCATGTGAGGTCGATTTTTGAAGCTATGTTTCTGATTCGTTTATATGCTTTTTGTTAATCTTTTACAGACAGACATACATACAAAAATAGGAAGCCAGAGCTTCAAAATTAGAAATGCTTTAGCCCCTTTTGAAAGGATTGTAAAATAAAGCTTTTTCTTTTAGGTGTAAATAAATTAAGTGCACATCAAGGGAGACTAAAAAATATTACACTAAAATAAAATAGTAACTATACTGTAAAAGCTCATTTATTCACAATAATCAACAATTTACTTACAATACTAAGTACAATTAATTATTATATACATAAATACAAATAATTAACAATGAAACTGGGCCGAAGCTTTTTTCGATGTAAATATCAAGATAAGCAAACTAGTCAAAAATCTTAACAAAATACTAAGTTTTCTAATATTACGGGTCTGTTTCGCCCGTAACATTAATGGAAGACATTTTGAAATGATCATTTAAACCACATTAAGTAATTTTCACCTATCACAGTCATTGTGGAGTGTATCAGTAAATAAAATAAAATAAATAGGTTAGAATAAACGCGTTAATATTGTGAGTCTGTGTTGCATATTAACTATTATCATATTTGCTTACTTTGTATCCAAAAAAATATATTGGTACTGTAACATTAGCAATGCGCACTTGACAATAACTTTATCAGTCGGAAAAGTTACAATTATGTATAACTAACATTAGCGAAGTAATAAATTGTTGATAGATGAAACAATCGCGAGATTTGTACTGTTAAAGGAGTTACAGTTAAACACAATTCGTTTTTTCAAGTGTATAAAATACCTAAAACCAATGATTTCATTTTGATCTAATGGTTTTACCGTCAATATAAATAAGTTTACAACTAGAAAAACAATAAAATGCACCTTGAGAACTAACAATAATTAATTAATAAGCAAAAGGAATTGTGGATTTGCAATGAAACAAAACCAAGTACCATCAAATTATTAGAATGTTTTTTGTTCATGAAAACCTCATGGGATTATTTCTAATAAATAAAGGAAAGAAAAATTTCGACTCGCGAACCCGCGACCCCTGGTTATACGCCCCCGTCGCTCTGCCAATTGAGCTATAGTGTCAATGGCTTCTAGTGCTAAATTGTTCTTTCCTTTGTTTCTTTATTCTCTTTAAGTAGTGTTCGCGGAAGTTGTGGGTTCGATCCCCGCTGGTGTCGAAATTTTTCATTAATTTATAAAACCTTTATTTATAAGTACCATCAACATTATCAAGATTTAATGCAAACTTTTAGAACTGGATGCTATTATGGATTATATTAAATAAATTGTAAATTTGCATAAAAACAAGCAATTAAAGTTATTGACTCACTGTCGACAAAAAAATATATATAAAATTTCTATTTGAATAGTTATTTTTCTGGACTTATACAAGTCGTTCTCTTGGACCTATAAACTCGCATCTATCTTTGAATTTCCACTTGACAAGGACTTTAAAAACCTTGCTATAAACATCTTTTCCGTGTGCCTTTCACTTATAAATATTTAAAAAAAGTATATATTGACTAGCACAGCCTACCCCTACATCATAGGGCGTCGTGATCCTTCAACAAATAGTGTCCAACCAATCGTTTCTGTATGTCTGACACGCCGCCGTAGATTTGGGTGCCGCGGGCGTTCCTGTGGAATAGATATAGATTTTAAATAAGATAATGTTGGGTCTTTTGTGTTCTGTAGTATGTTTAAGGTAAGATATTAATTTGTATACCGAATTAATATACGTACCTATACTCACGGTCATAAATCTCAGAAAGGGGTAGCCAGAGCTTAAGAGCTAGAAAATTTTTAGCCATTTGGAAGTTGATAACAGAGAAGAAGGTAGAAATAAAGTATCTTTGGTGACGAGTCTCCAATCGCATAGCCCGAAAACAACTTTAAAAGGAAATAATATAATATGCAACACATTTAAAAGAATACCAAAATGTGGAAAAGAATGGATACTAATTTAATTCTTAATCAAGAAGGGGTTTTGTGTTACATTATAATATTCTTACGACGAAATAATATTTATATTTTTTATTATTATTCTACCCACTAAGACATTATGGTTTATTGGATACAGCATGGGGCAAGATAGCGAAGATAATAGTGTCCCGATTTCAGCCGTATCTGAAACTTAAAAAAGATTTTCCCTCACCTATAATGCCTCTCAGCATCAAAGTCTGTAGACAGTCCCCTGCCCCCCAATATCTGCACGCAATGGTCCGCCACCGCCGCCGCGTTCCTGCCCGACACGAACTTGGCCATGGAGCTGTTCCGCGTCGTGACGTCACTGGCCGCGCGGTACGTCAGCAGGCGGGCCGTCTCCGTTAGTATGCACATGTCTGTTAGACGGTCCTGGATTATGGATACATTAATATTGTTATAAATATATCGCACGCTTAATACTACAGTAACATATGTCAAAATTTTGATAAATTGAGTTTTAATACTACACAGACCTTAAAAAGCATGCTCTACAACATATGAATACGAGACGATGAAGACCAAGTGAAATTGAACCTTTTTGTGTTAAGAATACGGGTGTTTTCGCGGATTGATGTTTAGGATTTCGTGAAATCCGTCCCTAGCTGTGTAATGTTAGTTTAGATTAGCACTTTTTTACCGTAGTAAGAGGCGAATAAGGGTATTGGTGCCATGGCAATTTATTTCTCATTCTGACGCTCTGATTTTGGTGTTTTTATCTATGAGTAAAAGTTAATTAGCTTACATAATATATTGCCATAGGATAGGAGTTTACGTTAAAAAATCAGAAATATTCGCAGAATCTATGCCAATAGGTATATATATCTATTATAAACACATCGCTTACTTTATGCCGTACGACCCAATACCTTCAGTAACCTTTTTGTTACTTCCCCATTAAATTCAGAAAAGTCAAAAATCTAAAGTTAAATTTACACATCCGTAATACTAAAATTTTGGGTAAGGAGAAATATATTATATTAAGATCATTATCAGATACATTATATTAAGATCATTATCAGCTGAGTCGTAGAATGATATCATTTTATAAGCTTTTTCTGCTGCCTATCGTTTATTTATATATATTTATGGCTTTAAAACTCAGTTGATGTCGCGCCAACTCTGGATGAATCTGGCATTTTTGGTTAAAAATATAACAAACATATTTATTTGTTAAAATTGCAACGCTGCGAAATTCCTCTTACCTTAACTGAAGATAGCCTAGTTAATGGTTTTCCAAAAGCTACTCTTGACTTTCCATATTCGATTGCTGTATCTAACGCTGCTTGAGCTATGCCTGAAATAGAAGATAAAATTTTGTTTAGTCAAAGTACTTTCTTCCTCCCAGATCATATACGTCCCCACCAAGGGGCTCGAACCTACCCAATATAGGGTGATTTGGCCATAATCCACCACGCTGGCCAATTGCGGGTTGGCAGACTAACGACTACTACCGTGATAGTAGCCGGGACCGACGGCTAAACGTGCCCTCCGAAGCACAGAATCATTTCAATTTTCGGATAATCAGGTGATTCAGGCCTGCAATATCCTTCCTAGCTGGGTTAACTCTTACAAATTAAATTTTGTGAGTTTACCCCCCCGGGAATCGAACCCGAGACCTCCGTACTTAAAACAAAGCGCTTATCTGCGACATCACGGAGGCAGTCTTTCTTATAGTAACGCTAAGTTTATTAAAGTCTTTTCTTATAGTAACGCTATTAAATCCTATAACTATTCCTATAATTGGTAGGCAGGCGAATAATCACCTCTTTGCACGATCTTGACTTTCCTCTCATTTCACATCCTTCCCATACATGCTCTTCTATTTTCTAATATAATTATAATGCTTTCAAATTTCATTTTAAATGTCAAATGTAGCCGTCCTCAAAGAACAGTTCCATACACAGTGGTTTAATTTAATATCTGTTTTACCAATTAATTTCACACATTCGCTCCATGTACAGTGAAAAATTGAAATGCTTTAGAGATTAACTCTTACAAAATGGCGATTTTTTTTTCGTACATACAAACATACATATACTCACGACTATAAATCCCTAGAAGGGGTAGCAAGAGCTAAGGAACTAGAAGTTCCTCGGCCACTTTTGGAAAGTTAAGTGGGGAAAAGATGATAAAATAAAGGTTGTTGGTAATAGGTCTCCAACCGCATCGACCAAAAATCCCTTAATAGCCCCAATACCGTCAGTCGCCTCTTACGTACACCCACCGGAAGAAATGGGGTAGTGCTATTCTAAGCCGACACTACACAGAAAAATTTGCGTATCACTTCTAATAAGTATAAATTTCTGTAGCGCTCGCACGAAACGAAGAGTCAGATTTTCTTTTTTCTAAAAGTCACATGTGTGGCTAATTTAACATGGTTGTTAACGGTGAGGGAAACCAACATGGCTAAGTTGTACATAGCCATGTGGCATTGTATTCGTACAAAACGGTGATAGGCCTGCCCCTACCAAGTGAGTAAACTGTTGAAACAAAACGTGGGTACTTTGATTACCAGATGTCACGTGATGAAGTATTAGTACCTATGCCAACCCATTGGGATATACGAAGTGAACTTTTGAGATGAGTTAGGTAGTGAGTTTTAGTCCCGATGTGAGCGCAACAGTTACTCCATATAATAATTGTTGTTACTTTGTAAGATATTTAATTCCTAGTTGATAAGTCTTCCCTGTGATCTATTTGCGTATACTTGTTATGAGGAGCTGGCGATCAAAACCGGATTAGTCCACAAAAATAAATTTTACACAGTGGCTAAAATACGAATATCAACATATAATATAACGTTTAAAAATGCACCTTTTAAAGCCTCATATGGCCCACTTAGAGCTGGTTTTGATTAAAAATATTAACATGGATCGAGGCAACCGGTTTTAGATATCGAGATTTAAAAAAAAAGGTTTTTTTATTATGGTGGATTTCTCCGGTTTTGTTCGCCAGCTCCTCTATTGGATTAGTTGATAACTGAATTTATAAACACTTATTGTATGATTTGCTGTAAGTATTCCGAACAAATAAAACAAAATAAGTCAAAAAAACACTTACCAACAGCATGTGCAGCTATCCCAATTCTGCCCTGATCAAGTTGCGCCATTGCGATCTTGAACCCCTCCCCGGGAGCGCCCACCATGTACGCGTTCGGGATTCGAACCTCGTCCAACGTCACGTCACATGCTGTTACTGCCCTGGATATTACATTATTGTTTTATTACATTCAGCAGATTCACAGCTTTACATTAATTTAGTTTTTCACGAATTATATCTAAAAGCCATTCAGAATTTCTCCAAAAGATTTCAACTTTGACTATGAACACTATAGACAGAGCGATGTTACGTCATCCATTTTAAAAAGAGAAGCCCTTATTTTAGTTCTTATATGTTAAAAAGAGACACAAATCTTTATTGTCATCTCTATCGCGTAACCCGTTTTGTTGATGTCACACTTTTAAATTGTGACAAACAAAGCGTCGACTTGTGAGCGATTTTGGTTTTCTTTTGATTTTGAGAAAGATTTTATTCATTTGTATATTGTTATTGTGACAAAAGAGACTCCATTAGTTAAGTTATTATTTAGTGAGGTATGGTTGGGTGTAGCGTGCTTGGCTGCGGAAGCCGCAGCGATAAACACATCGAAGGATTGACTTTCCACAAGTGAGTGAGTTTTTTAATGTTTTTCTACAGATAAATACATAATAAATACATTGCGCGATCAGAAAAAAAGTGATTCAAATGTTAATTACGTTGAACTAGATTACTCGCATTTTCTTTAGTTATTTTGAGCAATTTTTTAATAGTATAACCTAAAAATATGCAGTATCTCAGTGTTGCCATAATTCACGTTTTCATCCTACCCTGTCGTTAGGGTAAAATTTTCAAATTAGTAAACTGATGTTAATGAGTGAGTATATTATGAATTTCGTCGCGCTATAGCGACGCTGAATGATTTCCAATTGTTATCTACGGAATTAGTAAGTAATAAATTTGTTATATTTATTTAATTTCTTCGTATTCATTACAGTTTTCCTAAAGACCCGAATCTACGAGAAAAATGGATTGCGGCCACTGGAAGATGCAATTGGAAACCAACCAAAGTTTTGAGGCATACTATAAAATTGAAAGGCTACTCGTTTTTGTCCAAAGACAAAGCTTTGGCTCAAATGGTCGCAGTTGTTTTGAAAAAGAATTTAGGTAAAAGAATATTTCCGACATTAAACGACCACATCAGAGCCACCTTCGAAAACCACCTTGTGCTATTAATAAAGGCTATAGCTTTAAAATACTTAGATGTACGAATACATCATCTTTTTAAAAATGTGACTGAAATAGACGAAAGAATTCGAAATTTTCACACGAAACTGATTTTGTTTAAAGGTCAATAGTAAATAATGCAATAAAACTCATGTACAAAATAGTGCTGTCTTTTATTTTTCAAAATACAAACATAGACCCCACTATACCCATGATGACCCGTATGATATTTACATAACTTTCACTTATGGAACAGCTGTTTTTTTTTTTGTCCAGTAACAAAGTTAGTCCCGTACAAAAATTTATTCGTAATCATGGGAAGATTCATCCCTGATAGTTAGTAAAATGCTTTAGATTTCACGGTGTATTAAACATCAGTATAAATGGTAAAATTAAACAAAAAAGATTGTATAATACTAGGAGCAAGTATGTATAATTATATGATTGCAGGAAATAATATAGTTAACAGTAAACCTTTAATTAAACAATAAATTGACGTAATCAACTTTAAATTAAAAAGTAGCTTTTAGAATGGTGATTATAGTATTTTTGGGGTAATTGTTTTCTAGTGATCGCAACATTACAGGGAAAAATATTGCTATCTAAAAGAGGTACTCTCCCGTTGCATTATGACTCTGTCTATAGTGTTCATAGTCAAAGGATTTCAATAATCAACAAAATTAAACTAAATAAAATGCACAATGTTAGTTGAGGACAACGGGCGGGGGACACATCTGGATTAAATAGACAAAACTATAGACTCAACCTACCCAAATGAAAACTATTGGCGTGAGTGTGAGTTATTAATTATATTCAGCGTATTTAGTGATAAACTATCATTCAAAAGTAAGATTATTTATAATTTCTGCTGTTGGCAAACCGTTTTTCCACGTCGTGGTGTATTGGAAACAGCAGATATACTGGCCAGTACATTACACTTACAAAGCAAAAAAAATCATTATTTTTTAAAAATTAAAGTTTTTCATTGACTAAATCTCATTTGAATTGGAAGATGAAAAATCCCAGTATATGAGTGAGATGGCGCTGGTGTGTACGATTAAATTTTATCAAGAACACATAATAAACAAATATTAAGTTGTTTCTTACCTCACACTCATTAGAGGTTCTTTCTTTCCTCTGAAAACTCCTTCAGCGTCTAATGGAACTAGGAAACCTGAAAAATAGGCTAGGATTAACTTATAATATAATAATAGGCTTAGAATAACACTCCCCCATTTCTACCCGTGGGTGATCGTAAGAGGCGACTAAGGGTATAGGGCTTTTGAAGTGATTTTTGGGCAATGTGGTTGGAGACCCGTCACCAAAAACATTTATTATTACTATCTTTTCCCCAATCAACTTCCAAAAGTGGCTGACGAATTTCTCATTCCAAAGCTCTGGCTACCCCGTTAAGGGATTTATAGCCGTGAGTATATGAATGAATGAATGAATGAACATACTACAAGTCACTACAAAATACGTCCTTAGTTTGAGGCTAACTTGATCTGTGTATAGTATTATGTCCTTATATATTTATTTAATAAGACCATTATCGACTTACAAGCAAGTCCCTTATGTCTCAACGCAGGATCTATAGTAGCGAAGACTGCCGCTGCCCACCCCTCAATGGCGGAGCTCACCCAACTCTTCTTGCCGTTCAGAATCCAATAGTCACCATCTTTGTAGGCCCTTGTTGTAATGTTTGCTACGTCGCTGCCGGCACCTATAAGGAAAGCATAAAAATAATTAATGAGTTATCCATTTGTTTCTCACCATAAAGGTTGACTGGAAGTAATCGCGTTAAGGCGATAATCCTTTGTGTACATTGACTGTTTGTACCTATTTTGCAAAATAATGTTTGTGTGTTGTTTTGTGTGCAATAAAGTGTTTTAAAAAATTTGCAATTCTGAGAGTTTAAACGGATATACTTAGTGTGAAGTGTATAGTGTCGGCTTAGAATGGCTCTAACCCGTTTCTTGCCTCGGGTGAAGTAAGAGGCGACTTAGGATTTTGGAGCCTATTAAGTGAGTGATTTTTGCTGGAGACCAATCATCAACCATCTTTTATTTACCATCTTATCCCCTCTCAACTTCCAAAAGTGGCAGAGGAGTTTCTAATTCCGTCTAAAACATACATAAATATACTCACGGCTATAAATCCCTAGATGGGGTAGCCAGAGCTAAGGCATTAGAAATTCCTCAGCCACTTTTGGAAAGTTATGTGGGGAAAAGATGGTAAAATAAAGGTTGTTGGTGATGGGTCTCCAGCCTCATCGCCCAGAAATCCCTCAAAAGCCCCAATACCGTTAGTCGCCTCTTACGTACATCCACCGGAAGAAATGGGGTAGTGCTATTGTAAGCCGACACTACACAGCTATCCGTCTAAAAATAACCTTGAAAACACTAAGTCGCCTCTTCCGACCCCCGCGGGGAGCAATGGTTGAGTACCATTATTAGCTGACACTATACAATATAGAGCACATAACAAAGAATAATCCTCTAAAAAATAAACGCATAAAACATATAAAGGTAATTATCCCCTCTCTAATACATATTAGGGATTACGTACAACTCAGCCATGTGAGTTTTCCCACGATTTTTTCCCTTACCGCTGACAAACATGACAAATTAACCACACATGTGCCTTTAGAAAAGACAAATTGGTAAGAAAAGTTGTAATTTAAAATTATAATTATTATTGGTCTCAAATAAATAAAGGAAAGAAAAATTTCGACACATGCGGGAATCGAACCCGCGACCTCGGGTATACGCCCCCGTCGCTCTGCCAATTGAGCTGCCGTGTCAATGGCTGCACCGCGCAAAATTCTTCTATCCTTTGTTTCTTTTACACTTTTTAAGTAATCCCTACCTCCGAATTTTTTACAAATTTATTTATTTTTTTATTTATTAATATATATATTTTTCCTTTATTTATTCTTTATTTATTAGTAATAATCCCCACATGAGGTTTTCATGAACAAAAACATTCAAATTATTGGTCTCAAGCTGTTACATTGCTCGGCTTTCTTACAACCTTCTATAAGTCTTTAGCCCATTTTGTGAAAAACTTAATATACACATAATTAATTACAAACCTGGCTCACTCAACGCAAAACAGCCAATCTTCCCCCGCGTGAAGTCTTTCAAAAATATCTCTTTCTGCTCTGGAGTGCCCAGTTCGTTGACCAGGTTTGCATACAAGAAGTTGTGTATGGACATAATCATCCCAGTACTGGCGCAACCTCGTGATATCTCTTCGACTGCTACAGAGAGAGATAGCAGATCCAGGTTCATACCACCGTACTCTTCATCTGCTGCGCCGCCCATCAAGCCTAGCCTTGTCAGCTGGCTTATCTTTAATGGGGGAAAAATATGTGTTATAGTAAATAAAGGAAAGAAACATTTCGACACTAGCGGGGATCGAACCCATAACCTCTGCGGGCTGATTATGTATCTTTTGCGACTGATGATTGTTTCGCAAATTGCACGATTATCGCTGTCAATGTCACAAATTTGTATGCGAATTGACACTTTTGACAGCGACAATTTTGCAACTTGCAACACAATTGCTGTCGCTAAAGATACGTAATCAGCCCCCCGGTTATACACCCCCGTCGCTCTGCCAATTGAGCTATAGTACAATGGCTTCTAGTACAAAATTGTTCTTTCCTTTGTTTCTTTTTACACTATTTAAGTAGTGTTAGCGTACCCTACCTCATATCCTATCTTATCTTATACCTATCCTTATTTATTAGAAATAATCACCATATGAGGTTTTCATGAACCAGAAACATTATATTCATATATGTAATAGGTTTGGAAGAAATAGTTTGGAAGTATCATCAAAATTTGAAAATTGCTTGTTAACCTGCCTTTTGTTTCTATGTTGTCGCGATTATTTTAAAACAGAAATATTTGTGTGAGTGTGTGTGTATAAACTTTTATTTGATTACATAATTTTAATGGTTTTGTTCATGAAAACCTCATGTGGGGATTATTACTAATAAATAAAGGAAAGAAAAATCTCGACACAGGCGGGAATCGAACCCGCGACCTCGGGTGTACGCCACCGTCGCTCTGCCAATTGAGCTACCGTGTCAATGGCTGCCAGCGTGAAAATTCTTCTATCCTTTGTTTCTACCAGGTCTAGTAATATTCTAAGGCATCTAGGCCAACATTGAATAAATAATATATACTGCCGTAAGCTTGTCATTGTTTGCTATCTAAGTGGAAGGCATAAAAATATAAAGTCATACAACGCATTATCTTGTTTACAAATGTAAAGTGGACTGAAGATCTAAGAACAACTTATAAGACGACAGTTATCTTTGATAATGTTATATTTTCAAGGTTAAATATTTGCACTGCAGTTTATACAATAAATGAGATAAAGAAAGGATTGACCATACATAATTTTTGTTTATAATTGATTTAAAATATGATATCACTAGAAGACCAAGGTATACGCCCGATTTCTGAATTGAGTATTCCAGCTGAGAACAACTTAAGTATCGTTCTGTCCCATTCAGTTGTTAAGACTTCAATGCGACAGAACGATGCTTAAGTTGTTTTTAGCGCAAATACTTAATTCAGAAATCGGGCGTTAGTCTACTATTTAATTTAATTATCATAATCAATGTTTCTTGAAGTTGAGAGGTGTACTACGAATTGATTTAAAAATATGCACAATTGCACACAGACTATTCAACAACATAAGTAATAATTAAGTAATGCAAAACATACATTGGACATACTCAAATTATTACTGGAATAATACCCCTTCTAGGGATTAAAAGCCTGAGTATATTTACGTATATTAACTGAGTATATTAACTTTGTAAAATTTTATATTTAATGTGCAATAAAGAGATTTTCTACTATTTAATATATATACTAAAATTAGCATGTACTAAAAGAGATCAGATAACGAGGATAATAAATGTGGTGCAGGGCATCAGGATGTGATAATCTCAAAGTAAATACAAATCCTCCTACCATTAGTTTGTATAATCCTAGAAAATCTCTCAAGCTATATTAAAATTCATTAATATTTTAATAATTTTCCCTTTATTCTTCATACTTAATACACCTGCCAATTTGGGGAACATTCTCAGTTTTAACATAACGTCCACTGACATTACCATAAAAGTGAAGACTTACATTTTATTTGCAAGCAAAATTAATAAAATTGTCTTCAACCTTTCTTTTGTAATGAGTTGTAAATACAAAGGGTTACTCACTTGTTCTGCAGGAAACCTAGCATTGATATCTAATTGGGCCGCATGAGGTTTGAGATACTCTTCAGAGAAATTCCTACAAATATCCTGGATGTTTTGCTGCTGTTCTGTTAACTTTAAACTGAACCTTCTAGCTTGTATTCCTAGTCGGGCACAATGAGCTGTAATGACAAATAAAAATTATAAGCAAAGTATTTTCAAATAAAACCTAGAATTTTGGAGCATAAATTTACTTTATTTATTTTTTATAAAGTTTTGATTGTAAATTCTGTTATGACAATTAATTATGCCTGCAACAAATTACATATAATATTTGTAATAACCATAGCTTACACATGTAGCTCACTAGCAGATATGTTAAGAAATATATACTCTGGAATATATATTGTAGTAGTTTCAGCAATTGATGGTTTATTTCAACTATTTGCTATACTAAAGTTAGATTTTACAAATCTTTCAAAACACTTTCTTATGTTTGTCTCAGCATAAACGGTGCCTTTCAGAGTCTAAATGAAAACTAAGCAAAACACTGACTGTAAAAACAAGAACTGGGTAAATATTCAGTAATGGGTTTGTTTCAAAACTAATGCACAATAATTACAGAAAACTTTGCTTGGAAAGAATATTGAAAGATATACTATTTGTGTAAAATAAGTTAAAGATTCACTGATTCAGTTACATAGTGTCGGCTTAGTATAACACCACAAAATTTCATCCCATAGGTGTTTGTAGCAAACAACTTATGGTAGTGGGGCTTGCTAAGGGATTTTAGGGTGACGCAGTTGAGGACCAACAACTATCTATATTTTAATATCTTTTCTGCAATCAACATGGAATAGTGCCTGAGTAATTTCTAATTCTGAACCTCTTGCCACCCCTTAAAGATTTATAGCCATGAGTATACTATATGTGAAGATTATTTTGTGGGCAATTTGATAGAAACTCTTCACAAGAAATAATTTATTTCACCATAATTAACCCCCTCTTAAAAGCGGCTGAGGAATAGTTTTACTTTTAGTAGGCATAATAACCTAAGGTTCTGGTAGGTAGTTCTGTTAATAAAAAGTCATTTTTATGTACAGGTGTGGCCAGATATTTTATGCTAGCCATCGCCGTATAGGTAAACTCGTAGAGAAGTTTAAAAATATATAACACATAGTCCTTACTTAAAACTCTTGTAGACTTGAACAAGGATCCACTAGCCATGATAGCTGCTTTACCGACTGAATTCACTTATCGTCACACACAAATTTAATGCCGACCAAATATGATAATGTATGATAATAACACAAGGTCAGAATATACAGAATAGATAGCGAATTGACAAAAAATATTTCAAAGTAAACCGGTTTTACTTTAAAAAAAGAAAATGAATGAGTAGAATTAAAAAATAACCGAAAGGTGCAATAATATGAAATTCAAATTAGAATAGCTTCTTAAGCTTACTGCACTATTTCTTATAGGTTTTTTGAGGTGATTGTGATGTGAGATATTTATTTTAACTATACGAAATGAAATTCATAACATAACATTGTACTTGTACTGATTCAGTCGGTATTGATTGACTGATGACCAAGTACTAATTGCGACTGATGTCACTATTTCAGATGCAAATAGTGCAATGTAAAAATATTCTGCTGGGTTTTGGGCTTACAGTCTTCGATCACATATAAATCACATCTGCGCATCAGAAATCAAAGCCTCTGCCTACCAAATTGTAAAATACTAACATAGGCCAAGTGTACTTATATTTTGTTAACTTTATTGTTTAGTTAATTTACTAATTAAAATAAAATAAATAATACTTATATTTTGCCTATTGTATCTAATTACTAATAATATCCAAAAATGCGTGCTGGTGTGCCGACCGACACTATCTATGCGTCGTTGCGTATGAACTATAATATAGTAATTATGTTACTATTCACTTGCTATTGGTAATGGTAAACCGCACCACACCACATGAATGAAACCGTAAAAAGTTAAATATTGATTTGACTTCTTCTGTTATTGATCTGTCTGACTGACTGATGAACTGATAATATCGCCGCGGCTGATTTTACCGAAAAAATATGAAAATCTCCTTTTGGCGGGAAGATCAGCTGTGATGTTTAGTTGACATTTCCGCCAATGTTTGGCTATTGACACCGAAGATTGACGTGGATGGATGGATGGATATGAAATTAATGGAATGTTTAATAGATTTTATTCAGTTATCTCGCTTATATTTTATTGACTCCAATGTGGGATGATAATAATGTTATTTGTTGTGAGCTGTTGTAGTTGTGCAAGCAAATACCGATAATTACTGGAATACTTTAGTTTAGGTTGCAAAACAAAGAGTAGCAAAAAGAAACCGTTTACTGTATACTAAAATTCTATTTAAAGCTCCTGGAAATAAAGCTTCTTAGTTTTGTTGCGTATTGTGCTTTGTTTAATACTTTTAGTAAGGGTTTTATTCATTCTCAATCTAACTTAGATTTTCGGTTGGCTCAAAAGATCGAGAAACCAGGGCCGTATAACCATTATTTATATTATCTGTGCCATATATAAAAAAAGAATTTCGGTGAAAATAGCCTCGGCCTGATAATATATTGAGTTAGAGTTTTCCAAATGTTCAAATGTTTTCATTTTAAAATTTACCTTATCCATTTAAAATTGAAAATTATAGCCTTATTTTTATTATTTTAGTATCTATATACTTAAATAAACTTATGTTAATAACCACTAAACTATTTACAATGAATACCAATACAACACAATAAAAAAGGATTTATCATTATCGCAGTGACAGCCTATCAAGTACGCAAAATATTTTTGTGTTTCTCGGCTACAGATGATTGCTTAGTTTTGTTCTATTTAGATGAGAAACCCTTAATTTGATTGAGGTAACTTTCTGTAAGTCCTTAGTATATCTAAATCTTCTGTGAATAAGACTACTTAAAATTACCTGTGGCAGGCTGAAAATCGATTACTGAAGAATCAATTTATCTTCGTGAAAAATGGCATCTATGTTTGACCAATACGAGCAAACCTCCCAAGCTTCACAGCGTTCGAAGCCTGTTCCTGAACCGATGACATCGTCAGGGTATATAAATATGCAGCTTGAAGATAATTCACCTATGTTTTCAAAGCAGAAAATGAACTTCAACCCGAGTGACTCCATCACTCATGTGGCTATTGCTAGTGACTTCCTGGTGCTTGCTATGGCTAATGGAAAGTTATTCAGATTAGATTTAAAGAAACCTGATCAGCATGAAGGTAAATTAACTCTTATAGTAAAGTAGGTAGATAGTTGGAGCAAGAGTTCTAAATTATAACTATTTTACATACATACATATACTATTTATATATACTCATATATACGTAAGAGGCAACTAACGGTATTGGGGCTTTTTGGGCAATAATTTTGGAGACACATCACCAACAACCTTTATTTTACCATCTTTTCCCCCACTCAACTTTCTAAAAGTGGCTTAGAAATTTCCAATTCCTTAGCTCTGGCTACCCCTTCTAGGGTTTTATAGCTGTGAGTATATGTATGTATGTGTGTATTTACATAACCGCATTCCCCAAAAATCCCTTAAAAGCCCCAATACTGTTAGTTGCCGCTTACATACACCCATCGGAAGAAATGGGGTAGTGCCATTCTAAGCCGACACTACACAGCTATTTTATTGTTGTTATATTAATTTTAAGATGTCTAAACAATGTTATTAAGGACATATATACATGCATACATATACTCACACCGTTAGTTCCTATTGGAGTAGGCAGAGACTTGTCAATTGCTACTTTGTATGATGCTGGCAAACCTAGCTTCATTCACATCCATCAATCTTTTCATACATGTTTTTTTATGCTTTTATTTTTCATACTTCAAACTCAAACTCAAACTTTTATTGCAAACCATAAGTGTACAAATAGATGGTGTAATCAAGGTACAGTAATAAATATGGAGCCTGTTGAGCACATGCAATTTCACAAGAGGGCTGTAGATACTAAAACTAAAAATTAAGGTAGTAAACATAACAGGGCACAAAATTAAAATTTCTTCAATTAAAAACACTATAATTATGTGTATCAAATTTAAACAACTCAACAAGAAAATTAATATTATTTTAGGTCAAAGTATTATTATTTTAGTTAACATTATTATTAAATTAGATTTAATCTATAGTAGACTATCATTACATTAAGTTTTACCAATAAGTGGAAAAAACAAACAAATTAAAAATTGATATTGTATTATTACAGAACTAGATAGAATAGAAATTTGGTACTAATATTGCTCAACCTTAACTAAGATATTCTTCTACTCTATAATAACATTTATCAATAAGAAAGTTTTTTAGTAAAATTAAAATCTATTATATATTTCTTCCTTTTTTATATAATCTGGTAATTTATTATAGATCCTAATCGACATCATGTGAGCATTATTGGATTGTAAATGCAACCGTGTGCGTGGTAGTTCTAAGTTACCGCGGTGCCACAGAGTGTATCTCTGCTGTATGTCCTGCCTCTTTATGTAGTGTTCTGGGTGGTTTCGGACTAATTTACAGATTTCCAGGATGTAAATACTGGGTAAACTTAATAAAATATTGTTTACAACTGGTGGGTTCTATATTTGCAATTATCCTTATAAGTTTTTTTTGACGGATAAGTAGGTCAGGCGCTTCAGTACTGTTTCCCCAAAGTATCACGCCGTATCTGTATCTGAGCCACGCGTGGGCGTACGCGTAGTAAGCTGAGAGTGCAGTTTGTATTTCTGTGGTTTTTTTAACTTCCTTTAGTGCATATGTAAATTTAGCAAGTTTTTCGCGGACTTTATTTATGTGAGCTTTCCAATTTAATGATTTATCTATTTCTATTCCTAATAATGGTGCTGTGTTTACAGATTCAATTTTTTTATTGTTATATAAAATGTTTATATTTAGGGGGTTTTTTTGATGGGGATGGAATGATATTAGTTTAGTCTTATCGGGGTGGATTTCTAAGTTATGGTCTGTTAACCAATTATTGACGTTATTAAGGACAATTTCACTTCAAGGACAATTTCACTTCGGACACCTGCCCTTTTGAGCACATTCTCTGTTTGGTTCAAATTAGTCTAATAGAGACAATGGCATAATTTGTCATAATAACGAATTAATATTCCATCATTAGAATAATGCTCTCCAAACATTATAAAATTCTTAATTTAATATACTTATTCTCACAAACCTACTCATTAGATAGAAATATTTTTGTTGTTACTATTTTCAGATTAATACACACTGAATAAAGTTTCATTTTCAATGTTTTATAGAATATATTCATGTCTGCATCTTGTATATTTGTTTAAATCATCCATTTAATTGAAAAGATAATATTATGCAATAATTTAAGTAATTGAGCAATGCAAACATTGTTGAATCTTCATTTCAATAAGTATTTTTTTTACAGAAATAACATACACTAAGTATATTCAGCCTAGTTCTAAACTAACTGGTATATTTCTCGACCCACTTGGTTATCATCTGCTGTTGGCTTTCGCCGCAAAGAGTCGGGAAGGATCTCCAGAGTTAGCATATCTTAACCGCAAAAGTACAAAGCTAAAATCTGTTAGCAAATCACGAAACTATCAGGTTACAGAAGTGGGTTGGAATTATGATAATAAGTCAGAAACAAATACTGGACCAATACTCCTGGGTACATCTCAGGGGCACATCTTGGAAATGGAAATAGAAGCTGATAGTGGGAGTCAACAGAGTTGGAGACAGGTGAGAACATGTAATAATGACATACATACATAATTGTGGAGGAAAACGGAAGATCTTCCACCAGGCGGCCCTACTGTATTAAGTTGGAACTTGTATATATAGTGATCATTTTAGAAACTTCGATTGCGCGATATAGGAATTGTATGGTGAGTCTTAATGACGAGTGTGACGTATATTGCTTGGTTTCGTGTTGGATTCTTCTTGCACTGTCAGCGTGTCTATGTAGTGCGCGTCATTGTGTACTGACAGCGCGCCGCTTCAATATACTAATGCAATATACTAAAGCGTAGCCAGAGCATTAGTATTTGAAATTATTCAGCCACTTTTAGGAGTTAAGTGAGATGGAAATGGTCTCTTTAAAAGACTACATTGCCTAACAATCTCTAACCCCAATATTTGTGGGAATTAATTTGTTAATGCTATTCTTTTATATGTAAATAATATGATAAGGCATGTTAGATATTATTACTGTTTCACACAGGCCACATATGTCCTAACCAAAGGGAGGGGAGTAGGCTCCAGGGTATGCCTTGACTAGGGACAATTAGCTATAGACAACCTCGCAGGCCCTATTTTGGTATATATTATTACTGTTTTGAAACTAGCTCTATTAATAACAATAGAATTTAAAAACAGCCCTATGCTATAATTTCCATTTCAAAAGCAGTAATAATATTGCCCTACGAGAAATCTGAACATCAGGGAACTAAAAGAAAATTATAGAAAGAAAATCAAGTCCCTCTATCTCGCCTTTGCAGTAGAAGTACTTCATAAAAGCTTTTTTAAATGTTTGAACATTCAAAAATGGGGCGATCGATAGTCTTTGCCTACCCCAATGGGAACTAACGGCGTGAAAATATGTATGTATGTTCAACGTTCAATGAGTCTTACTAAGTTATTGTAGAGTGGTGATAATTTTAAATTGCTAAGAAAAACTAATTAATTATTTTTTTTATCCCCAACAAGCTGCCAAACTATTTGCCTCTGTATGCTTCAAAGGAAATTGATGGATTGGTAATAACTTTTGTATAAACTAAAATGTACTTATGTAATGTATTTATGAAAATCACCAGTTCACAGCAAAATTATTAAAATAACTGCACATCTTCACTTTTGTAACATATGGAATTTGGGTGACAAAATTGTTCATTTAGAACAATATTAAAAAAATTAAAATGCAATTTAATGCTGAAAACTATGAGGTTTTATGTTATGAAATAGCTATTGCAAATTTTATGCAAACAAATTAATGATCACTTTCATTTAATATTAACGTACTAGTAGTAATACTTGCACTTATAAAAACAAATTTTGATCTGTTCAAATACTACTTAATTGTAATTATTCTATAGCCAATGTTAATTTTCAGATATTTGACATTGGTAAAAGCACAGAGACCCCGATAACTGGTATAAAGTTCCACCGAGTAGCCAATACCAGTAAATACTTTGTATTCGTGACCACACCAACCAGGTTGTACCAGTTTATCGGTAATGCGGTGTTCAACGACGACAAGCCTTCATTACAGTCAATATTCCACACGTACTTAACAATACCTGAGACAGGTTTTCAAGAAATACCCTCATCTTTGAAGTATTCAAAGTTGCAGTTTTATTGTGATAAGAATGATGTTCCGAAGACTTTTGCTTGGCTGACTGAGCCTGGCATATTTTGTGGACAGGTAATTTCAAATATGTACTTTTTCTTTAATATGAGGAGCAGAGGAAAAAGATTTTTTTGATCATAAATGATTAAAGAATTGTGTGCTTTAAGGGCGCCCAATGGCTAAGATGGATTATTATAAAACGTTCTTGTTTCTTCGGCTCTAACTAGGTGCTTAATTAAATACTGTTCTTTACTAATGCTCAATTAATCAATCAATCAATCATTGATAGCTCTGTGGGTAGAACACCGCTTATCGTGCAGACAATGACAGTTCAAATTCTGAGTCGGGCCTACACCAATTTGTCTTTTCTAAAGACATGTGTGGATAATTTATCATGGTTGTTAATGGTGAGGGAAAACATCGCGAAGAAACCCACATGGCTGAGTTGGACTTAGTGACGTGACAGTGTATTTCTTAAAAAACGGTGATAGGCCTGCCCTGTTAGGTGATAGGTGTGTACACTGTCCAAGAACAACGTGGGTACGAACACCAGGTGACGATATCACGTGATGTTCATAAGTATTAGTACCTCTGCCAACCCCTTTGGGGATATACGGTGTGAAAGTTTGAGTTTACTAATGTATTTTATATAGATGTAGTGTCGGCTTAGAATAGCACTACCCCATTTCTTCCGGTGGGTGTACGTAAGAGGCGACTAACGGTATTGGGGCTTTTAAGGGATTTTTGGGCGATGCGGTTGGAGACCCATCACCAACAACCTTTATTTTTACTATCTTTTCCTTACTCAAATTTCCAAAAGTGGCTGAGGAATTTCTTATTCCTTAGCTCTGGCTAACCCTTCTTGGGATTTTTAGCTGTAAGTATATATAAAAATAAAGGTTGTTAGTGATGGGTCTCCAACCGCATCGCCCAAAAATCCCTTAAAAGCCCCAATACCGTTAGTCGCCTCTTACGTACAACCACCGGAAGACATGGGGTAGTGCTATTCTAAGCCGACACTACACAGCAACTGTGAGTATATGTATGTATGTATGTTTATATAGATATATATAAGATCCAAAGTTATTATTAACAGCCGTTACAGTCCAGTGGGGCGCGCCATCACCTGCACTGCATGAGAGTTGGAAGACTGGATTGCATCCTGAGTCGGACCTACACCAATGTAACTTTTCTGTAGTCATGTGTGGTTAATTTTTCATATTAGCGGTGAGGGAAAACATCGTGAGGAAACCTCTACACAGTGATACGACCTTAACATAATAAGTTAATTTATTTTTCAGTTGGATCCTACATCACAACAAAATGCAAACTCATTGTTTACTCAAGGTGAACTTATTAATTATCCAGCAGAAAAAAATGAACTTACAACGGATAAAACACCTCTCTCGTTTGTTCTGACCGAATTTCATGCGTTACTTATGTACTCGGACAGAGTCAAAGCTGTGTCGCTTCTAAACCAAGACTTAGTCTATGAAGACATCTTCTCGGAAACACACGGAAAATTAAAAGATATAATAAAAGATCCCACGAGACGCACAATATGGGCTGTCACTGACAAGTCAATCTATCGATACAAAGTTATAAGAGAACAAAGGAATGTGTGGCGGATTTATTGTGATAAAGAACAATTTGATCTAGCCAAAGCCTTTTGCCAAAACAATCCCGCTTTCATAGATATTATCAATGTCAAGCAAGCCGAGATACTCTTTGCTAAAAAAGAATACGAAAAAAGTGCGGCCATCTATGCAGAAACGTTGAGTAGTTTTGAAACAGTATGCTTGAAATTTATGGAAGCCAATGAAACTGAGGCTTTGAAAGTTTATTTGTCTAAACGTTTAGAAGCATTAGGTGACGATGATACGACGCTTGTACCCATGCTAGTTATCTGGATGACTGAACTATACTTATCACAACTCGGCCAACTGAGACTGGCTTCACAAGAAGACAGTCAAAAGTACCATACGATACAAAGCGATTTCGAAGTTTTCCTCCTGCACCCGAAAGTAGTAAACAGTATGAAACATATAAAATCAGTTATATACAACCTCATGTCATCTCACGGCGATAAACAGAACCTTATAAAACTAACGATCTTGAACGAGGATTACGAAGAAGTAGTTGCGCAGAATATATATAGAAAATCGTATTTTGAGGCATTGGAAACGTTGCAGAATTTAAAGAGGCCAGATTTGTTTTACCAATTCGCCCCAGCGTTAATAGAAGCTTCTCCAAAACATACAGTTAACGCTCTTATATCACAAGGAGCCAGATTATCTCCAATTAAACTTCTTCCAGCTTTATTATCCTGTGAAGCCGATACTGAGCATGTAGAGGAAATTATAAGGTATTTGGAGTTTATGGTGGAGAATTTCAATGTGAAAGAGAAAGCAATACACAATTACTTGTTAACGTTGTACGCGGAACACCAGCCAAAGATGTTGATGCGGTACTTGACGAGACAAGGACAGAATATTGCTCATGTTAATTACGATGTGCATTATGCTTTGAGGTGAGCTGACTGTTGACAACCTTATTGTCTCTTCTTTTTTCATTCTTTTATAAGGCAGTGGTATTATGTATTATTCCAACGGTCATTATATTGTTTTAGGATTACTTAGATCTGTTTAAATAATTGTGTGTGATGTCTTAAACATTATCAAAATTTAAAGGTATCTTTATTAATAAAAATATTTTATAAATGAAAAGACGTATTGTAAAAATAAAACTAACATACATTTCCTCAGATTATGCCGTGAAAAACAATTATCTGAAGCCTGCGTAAAGTTATCCGCCCTACTTGGCCTATGGGAGTCCGCGGTCGAGTTAGCTCTCGATACCGACCTCTCGCTAGCTAAGACCCTGGCTAACATGCCTGATGAAGATACTGATTTGCAAAAGAAACTTTGGCTCAAAATAGGTATGAACTTTTTTTAGTTTCCTCTCCTCTCAGCCCATATAAGTCCCCATCAAGGGGCTCGAGCCTACCCCATATAGGGCGATTTGGCCATAGTCCACCAGGCTGGCCAATTGCGGGTTAGCAGACTAACGACTACTACCGTGATAGAAGCCGGGGCCGACGGCTTAACGTGCCCTCTAAAGCACGGAATCGTCTTAATTTTCGGATAATCAGATGATTCAAGCCTGCAATATCCTTTCAAACTGGGTTAGACGTTACAAATTAAATTTGTAAGGTTACCACCCCCAGGGGATCAAACCCCAGACCTCCGTACTTGAAACCAAGCGCTTAACCGCGATACCACGGAGGCAGTCAGTCAGTTTTTTCGTTTATTATAACTTAATACGATAGATTTTCATCTCAAAGATAAAATAACTTTTCGCTTCTATTTATTATTATTATATATGGGTTATTTATAATCAAAAGAACTAATATATAATAATTGCAATGTCTGTGTGGAGCTCAAAACAATACGGGCTGTTAGATAAGATAAATATCGTTCTTTTTTCAGCTGAACACGTAATTAGTAAAAAGCAAGACTTGACTGAAGCAATGAGTTTTCTGGAGGAATGCCCATTATTGAAGATTGAAGATATATTACCGTTCTTCAGTGATATAGTCACCATTGACCATTTCAGAGAGCCGATATGCCAGTCTTTGCAGGTATTTATTTTATATTTTACTAGCTAACCCGACAGACTTTGTACTATCAAGTTTGCTTATAACAATATTTTAGGCGGTTTTCCGGTACTCTTAGGTCAATCAGCCGTGAATGTTAAATCTTTCCGGGATGAAAAGTATCCGATGTCTTAATTTGGGTCATTATCTTGCGTTCTGCCAAATTTCTTTCATATACATTATGTACTTGAGGAGCCTTTTCGCCTCAAACACACAAACATCTAAACTTTCACATTTATAATATTAATAGGATTTATGCCATGAATTCAACGCGCTTGACAGAAGCATGGGGCATGTGAGACTAGTTTTTAGATTTTGTGTAAAGTATGACAGCGACTTCATATTAAATTTAAAAAAAAAACTTTGCTTTTTACATTTGTTACTGACTATAAGTTCTCCGCGGTTTTAAATACGACGTTTTTACATAAACTACTCCATGCCTTTTGACATTCTAAGCCGGCACTACACGGCAAAATTTGTATTATGTATTCTTGAATTCACTTTTATTTTATAATACTTTACAGGAGTACAACAATCAAATCGAAGAACTGAAAGCAGAAATGGAGGAAGCTACAAAGTCTGCTGAATATGTGAGTAATTTTGATGATACAATAAGATGAAAACACCAGTGATATCTGTTTTTGATGAACCGATATTTTAAAATATTATTGAATCATATGATTATCTGAAAATTTAGATGACTCCGTGGTTCCGGTATGGATGCCATCAAATTGTCATATTTAGCAAATCCGCTGAGGAGACTTTCGTCTACAGTTAAAAACCAACTGCAAATTTTAAATACCACTTTAATTTAAGAACCAGTCGAAACGGTCTGGCCGTTCTTGAGTTTTCGAGTTCAAACTTTTACGCCGAATATCCCTGAAAGGGTTGGTAGAGGTACTAATACTTCTGAACATCACTTGACATTGTCACCTAGTGTTCAGAGTACACACGTTTTGCATAGACAGTGTACTCACGTGATACGGGGCATAATTAAAAATCAAAAATTAGAAATTCCTCAGCCACTTTTGAAAATTGCGTGGGGAAAAGATGGTAGAATAAAGGTTGTTCGTGATGGGTCTCCAACCGCATCGCCCAAGAATCCCCTAAAAATCCCCAATATTTTAATAACATTTTAATGACCCTGACAGACTAAACCAACACTTTCTTAATGTTCCGGGTAGCTCTAAAGTAACTATATCTGACTTGACATATTACGAATTTAACCGTCACGGAGTAGCTACTTTTTCAATCAAGCCTGTAACAGCTTCAACAGTCATAAAAATGATTAATAAAATAAAGACAAAAGCAAAAGGCAACGATTTAATTTCAATTGATATGATACATTTGACTATGCCTAGAACACTTGATGTATTGACTTCAATTGTTAACCGGAGCATTGAGACACATACTTTCCCGACAGACTGGAAAATAGCAGAGGTATCTCCAATTCCCAAAACCTTACATCCATCGAACCCTTCCGATCTTCGTCCCATCAGCATCCTTCCCTGTGCATCTAAGATAGTGGAAGGGATAGTACGTGAACAGCTTTCAGAATATCTGGAGAAAAATAATATTTTACCTGAAAAACAATCTGAATTTCGAAAGGGTCGTTCCACAGCTACAGCTCTACTCGATGTTGTCGATAATTTACTGTTTTCCAGAGATATTGGTAATAGTACTATCTTAGTTCTTTTAGATTTCTCCAGAGCTTTTGATTGCTTGAGTATTCCTCTTCTTCTAGCTAAGATGAGGTACTACGGGTTTGATGACACTACTGTAAAATGGTTTGACAGTTACCTTTCTAAAAGGGGACAGTTGGTTGGTTTACGCAATAAAGATGGAACTACTAGTTGGTCTCCTTTGCGGCAGTTGTGTAGAGGTGTCCCTCAGGGATCAATTTTAGGTCCTCTACTATTTATTTTATATTGCGCTGATATTATATCTTCAATACAAAACTGTGACTACCATATTTACGCTGATGATTTACAGTTGTATACCTCAAACCATCCCACGCTTACAGCATCAACTGTGCAAAGTTTGAACGCAGACCTAAACCGGATTGCTTTATGGGCGGAAAAACATTGTTTGGTACTGAACCCAACAAAGTCTAAGTACATGGTATTAGGGACAAAGCATCAAATCTGTAGTACGTTAAAATGTCTTGCTGACCACGATGTATCTATTATGGGTAGAGCAATAGTCAGAGTTGAGGAAGCAATGAATCTGGGCTTACTCATGGACGGGGAATTAAAATTCGAAAACCATGTCCTGCGAGTAGTAAGCAATTGTTTCTATATACTCAAAGTTCTGTACAATGTTCGGGATCACTTGAGCCAGAATTTGCGTATTCAGCTTTGTGAATCACTTATATTGTCTCGACTAAACTATTGTGATGTTGTCTATGGTGGATGCATTCTTGGTCGGACAAAAAGACTTATCCAACGGGTTCAGAACGCATGCGCACGTTTTTGTTTCCGTATTCCTCCACGATCCCACGTCTCACCATATTTGAATGCAGCAAACTTATTAAATTTAACGGCTCGAAGACATTTACATCTAGCTACAATGATGTTTGGTATCATACAAACCGAAAATCCTTTATATCTGTACAATAAACTAAAGTGGTCCAATCAACCTCATTTGTACAAAATTCGGACTCATCTTCCCAAACATAAACTAGCTGCTTTTCGGGGTAGTTTTAGGTTTGCTGCATCCAAGTGTTGGAACGATCTCCCTCCGCCAATCCGTGATTCCTCCAGTAAGAAAAGTTTTGGGCGTTTGTTCAAAACTTATTTATTGAGCTTACAAAGATCTCTCTCCAGCGCTACCTCTTCTAGCCTTGTTGCTGAACCCACTTATCTACCTCCTGTATCGTGAAGTGAGCGTATCAAAATATATGTTAAATTGGTTTAAGGTTGTATTTTATTTTATATAGTTATGTAAGAATAACATACTTATTATTTATGTAAAATAATTAACTGATTATAATATCTTATCGTACATATTTATAAAGTATTATTGTGTTATTTTTCTAATTATCATTTGGCTGTGATTTTTATACCATCGTTGTAGTTATTTTGTGAAGATTTCATTGTAGGCATGTTGGTTTTGTTGTTTTTTAATGATGTGGTTTGTAAAAATGGAATGTTACCTTAAAATGTGTTTTATAAATATATTTTTGTACTTAGTTTATCGGCTACCCTCTTGTTGTTTGTTTGTGTTTTTTATTTTTTATTATTATTTTGGCACTGGCTGAAAATCAGTGCTACTAGTACCCAGTACTGGTAGAAATATCCTGAGCCAGTGACCATTTCTTTAGTAAGAACAGAACATATTGCGTGTTATGTAATTTTAAAAAAAAATATTGTTAAAGATGTAAGTGTATTTGTGTTAAGTGTAGTGTTTTTTTTTTTTTAATTTATATCATGTTTAGGTCATAAGTACTTTGTAAGTGTGTTCTTACTTTTTGAATAAAATTTTTTTCTTCTTCTTCTTCAATACTGTTGGTCGCCTTTTACGAACACCAACCGGAAGAAATGGGGTTGTGCTATTCTAAGCCGACACTACACAGCAAGTAGCGCCGATATACATCATATTTGTTAAGACATAACACCTTATATAATAGTAAGACATTAGCCTTATGTGACTTTATTTGACGCAGTTATGTAAACCCCGCAGGTCCGTTCAGAAATCCAGTCGTTCCGCAACTGCAGTGTGCTAGTAACGGTGACGGACCACTGCTCGCTGTGTGAGATCACTTTGCTGCTGCGGCCGTTCTATCTGTTCCCCTGCGGACACAAGTTTCATAAGGACTGTCTGATGGCCGAGGTTGTGCCTACGCTTGGTTAGTATTACATACAGACATACATACATACATATACTCACGGCTATAAATCCCTAGAAGGGGTAGCCAGAGCTAAAAAACTGGAAATTCCTCAGCCACTTTTGGAAAAATGAGTGGGGAAGAGATGGCAAAATAAAAGTTGTTGGTGATGGGTCTCCAACCGCATCGCCCAAAAATCCCTTAAAAGCCCCAACACCGTTAGTCGCCTCTTACGTACACCCACCGGAAGAAATGGGGTAGTGTTATTCTAAGCCGACACTACACGGCAAAGTTATGTTTAGTATTAATAAATAAAGGAAAGAAAAAAATTTGACACCGGCGGGGTTCGAACCCGCGACCTCTGGGTATACGCCCCCGTCGCTCTGCCAATTGAGCTACAGTGAAAATTGAGAACAATTTTTCTTTCCTTTATTTATAAGTAATAGTCCCCACATGAGGTTTTCATGAACAAAAACATTCAAATTATATTTTAAGTATGTTGTTCGCCTTCCAACAACAAAACCACCTTCGTTATTAATGTTTTATCTTATCTTCCAGGCCCAGCTCGGCGAAACAAACTTCAAGATCTCCAACAGCAGCTAAACACTCTGTCCACCGCAGAATTGACGTCAATCACATCATCCGGCGTTCAACTTCAAGAGCAAATGCATACGGATATTGACGACATAGTTTCCGCCGAGTGTGTATTCTGCGGGGAACATATGATCCAGTGTATCGACCAGCCATTTATACCCGATGAGAGTTGGGACGCGGTCGTAAGAGATTGGGAGTGAATAGGGGACTAAGAGAGCTTCCGAAACTTAAATGTAGATGGCGTTGTATGATTCCAGAATTATAAAAGCAAGCAATTGATGTTTTCTAAAGTTAACGGTTTTCTGTTATAAGTTGCCTCTTTATGAGCCTAGCTATTTTTGAGTCACAATCGAAACTAAGGGCCAGTTTTTTGATCCGTGGTTAACTCAACAATTTGTTAAATATCGTAACTATTAGTTAGATATCAGCAAAATGCATTTTTTGACCCGTGGTTAGAGTAACTAATGGTCAAATATCGAACCAAAATGGATTTACGATTTAACTACTGGTTAGTCATTTGAATATAGTCAATGTAACAAATGCTTATATTTTTAACTCCGGATCAAAAAACTGGCCCTTAGTCTCTTATTTGATATGGTGACTATTATTCATAATAAGACTGGTATCAGCTATTTGTAATTTTGTAAGTATAATGTAATTTGAGGTGTATCCTGTGATATTCTATCTAGTTAATTCTATCAATATAATAATTATATAAGCTATGTATATCGTTTGTTTCATTAGATTTGTAAGAATTTTAATTTCACGGCTATTCTTATTTTAATATCGTGTGTAAATTATTTCTTATATCATGCTAGCAAGAAATTTATAAGTATCACAAATATGAAATTTATCATAATTTCTTTGGAGTTTTATTTATTTATACCAAAATGACCCAGTTGTGTATTGTCACCATCAGTACTTAACCATTTCTTCCCGTGGGTGTGTTCGTAGAGGCGACATAGGGTATTCGAGCATTTTAAGTGATATTTGGGCGATACGGTCGTAGACATAAACAACACTGTGATTTTATAAATCTTTGTTTGATGTGAAATTGTTTTATTGATATAGTCACAGTCTTTTAGGCTGAACGCTTTATGATAAGAACTTGGACTTGACCAAATCTTACACCAGTCATAAGAGACTAAAGGAATGAATTCTTCGTGAGATTATGCTGTGTAGTGCCGGCTTAGAATAGCAACACCCCACTTCTTCCGGTGGGTGTCTAACGGCGAGGCGACTAACGGTATTGGGGCTATTAAGGGATTTTCCGCCGAAACCCTTTATTTTACCATCTTTTCCCCACTCAACTTTCCAAAAGTGGCTCAGGAACTTTTAATTCCTTAGCTCGGGCTACCCCTTCTAGGGATTTACAGCCGTGAGTAAATGTATGTATTAATTTCTCGTGGACCTAGTTGTAGGTCCGCCAGAATTTTTCTCCTCGTGAACCTACTATTTAGTATCACTTGTGTGGAATCGGTTTGAATCAACGTCTGCAATAATATCAAATTAGTTCAAATAAATTTAAGAGTTGATTATGCATTGAAGAAAAGTTTCAACTATTCCACGCGATAGTTATTGAGTGCTAAAACTACAAGACAAAGAAGACCGATAATCATTTTCAAAGGACTAGGAGTTCACAAAATGTGAGTATGGTGGCTGAGTATTTCAACTTGTAATTACATCCTACCCATTCCTAAAAAAAGCGCAGCAATCACTCGCCGTATGTCTTCGCTGCAGCATATTTGAGCGGAGTATTTGAACATCATTAATTGTTAGAGTGAAACTAAACGTGATTTAGCGCAAAATAAATGTAATCAAATTAAAACCTTTATAGACAATTGAGAAAATTATTCGATGAGAAAGGTTCAAAAGCGCGCGCTTTTACATAGACTACTTGTTTTTCTCAAATATTTTTGTTACCGATTGAAAAATCAAAATCTGGCCGACCGACGTCACGACACAGACATTTCTATTCTATTATTATTAACAGAAAAAAAACATCAAAATCGGCCTAGCAGTCGTTAAAATATGTGATGTGATCAGTCTCCTCAATAAATAATGTTTTAATTTCAGTTATACCACACTACAGATTTTTTTCCTGAGAGACCTATCAATTGGTCAAAGAGTAGGTGCACGAAGGATGAATCAGTCGGGGACAGACCCGTGCTTCACCTCGTTATTACACCCAGGTGAAGCACGGGGCATAACCGAGTCCCGTGTTTCACCCAGGTGCAACACGGGGTATTCACTAGTCCCCGTGCTCCAACCAATATTATTTTTGTACAGTCATGATCAATCTATGATGCTCGTAATCTGAAAAACCTAGTTATAATAAGTAATAATTAATAAGTTCAAGTGAATAGAACCTATTTTTATTTACATTATGTATAACGATAGATTTCTGTCATTTTAATTTGTCAATTTGACTTATGAATTTAAATAATTAATTGTAAACAGTTCATTTCGTCGGTTACTGTTCAAAATGGCAAGTGAAAACACTAGTTCTCCTGTATACCTAAAGAGAAAAGGTGGGACTGTGATGGTTTACGGTGGTTTTCAGTATTATAAGCATAAGACTTACAAAAATGGAAATCACTTCTGGGTTTGCTGCGAATCAAAAAAAAAACACGGCAAAAAATGTCTTGGTTCCATAACTATTCAGGTAAACTTTTACACTTTTAATTCTTCTGGTTATTGTTAGGTTTTTAAGACAAACACCTACGTAAGTATAGTCTTCATATATTTGACATTATTTTTTACTTCAGAATGACCAAATCCTTAAGAAAGTGGAGCATACGACAAAGTCTGGCAATGATATTTGTGAACCGGATTTCGCAAATATTAAAGTCATGTTGGCTATGGAAAGCGCAAAAACAGCAGCGATGACTCCAACCGAGCCTTTGCCAAATGTGTATCGACATGCAGTGGAACCACTCTACAGTAAGGGGCTCGATCTTGTCACTACTATACCGCCTTTCAGTAGCAAAAAACATGTCTTAAATGATAAACGAAATGCAGGTTTTCAGTGCAGCAAAACAAAATTTAAAGATATTTGGGAGGTCGAAGTACCAGGAAAATTTACAGATATGATAGTAGCTGATTACAAAAGCGTTGAGAACGACGCGAGAATAATATTGTGTTGTACTGAGCTGGCACGTAATAAAATTGGAAGCATAGAGGAATTCTTTATAGATGGAACATTTTATACCGCCCCGAAACCATTTTATCAGGTCTTGGTTATTCATGGAGATAATGGAAGTTCTAGTAATAACACTACCACTGTGCCCTTAATTTATGCATTAATGAACAATAAGACCGAGAAATCGTACAAAATACTTTTTGATCTTATCAGCACTGTACCATTCCTAATTGGAAACCAAAAAAGATACATGCCGATTTTGAGTTTGCAATGACAAATGCAATAAAATTATTGTTCCCAGATATTGCAATTAAAAGATGCTATTTTCACTTCACAAAATGCCTTTTGAAAAGAGCCAAAAAACTTGGTCTAAATTCTAAAGCTTACACCCGAATTGTTGGTCTGTGTTCCAACTTAGCCTTATTGCCAGAAGAATTGATTTTAGAAGGATGGCAATATATACTAATTGAATCAGAAAACCTGGAAAATGAGAAGCTTAAAGAATTTATTAAATACGTGGAAAAATATTATATTAACAGAAATATCAGCGAATGTTGTGTATATGGTGAAAGACACAGAACAAATAATGTTGCAGAGAGTTGGAACTCTAAACATAACAAAGAGTTTAAGAAGCCATACGTTACCTTAAATAAATTTCTCGCAGTGCTATCATCCCAAAATAATTCAAACGTTTTAATGGAACCTATCTCTAAACGGCGCAAAGAATATTGCAAAAGAGATGAATTCATTTTAAATGCGCAGATGGAATTATTAAACAACCAAATCACAATAGGCCATTTCTTGGATAAATTACGTTGAATATAATATTAGGTAGAGGTACGTTACTCAGCATTATGCTGGCCTGGTTTATTTAATTAAATTTCTTTCACTCGTATTTGTTACTATAGCGAGGTATTAGTCGTAACAAAAAGTATTTTGTTTTTTTTTTTCGTTTTTGATATGTAAGTATATAGTTCGTATCTACCTAGGTACATATAATATGAATTAGAAGAAAAATATATTTGTTGACAATATTTTTGAAACACATGTTTACATAATAAACAACTTCAGCACACGGTTGTACTTTCTGTATTTTCTTTAATGTCAATGTCGGTTGGAGCATTGGGACCAGTGCATACCCCGTGCTGCACCCAGGTGAAACACGGGACTAGGTTATGCCCCGTGCTTCACCTGGGTGAAACAACGAGGTGAAGCACGGGTCTGTTCCCAATCAGTCGTGAGGCTTGACTTTATTAAAAGCCTGAACCTCTCATCACCAAAGGCACGTTCTATGTGCGTAATATGGTAGTGTCAGACTTGCTCTTAATAACAGCCCATGTTCAGGACGTCTACTCTTCAAATTGACAATGATAGATGCCATCTACATCCCTTCTAACTACTATTAACATAATTTTTTGTCTTGCTCGCACGATACGAAGATACGGATTTTGTTCACCGAGTATATGAATCCAACGATTCCTCCTTAGTTGTCGCATCGAACGCGACACGAATATAACAAGCAGGTTCGGATGACGGTAACGTTTTCGGTTTGAAAAGTAGACTGACACTGCACTGCCATTCTATTAATACGAAATAAAAAAGACTGCATATGTTTAATGTCAAATTTATTCAGAACAAGGCTTTATCAATGAGTGATAAATTAATAAAATAAATTACAGGGATTTATGTAGAGACCACTTCAAATCCTAAAGACACAATCCTTTACACAATAATTATAGACATAAAATGTACATACAATAAAACTATACAACGGTATGTTGTAACTTTGCACTTGAAGAGAATAAATGTTGAAATCTTAGGCCACTGTGAATTTATAATATATTTTATTGACTAGGTGCAGCTCCGTCCACTTCCATAGCTTGTGAATTTTGTTCTACTTTCTTATCATCTACTTGCATAGTTTCATTTACATCTTTAGTCGCGTCTTCACTGTCTTTATTTTTTTGTTTCTTTCCCACCTTCTTTTTACTAGTTTTCTTGTCATCCTCCTTCGCTTTGGTTTCTTGAACAGCTTCCGGTCGAGTATCGGGTTGCGGTTCTTTAATCTCAGGTTGGGCATTTTGTGGCTCGGATTGGTTTTGTACTTCGGCGTTAGGCTGAGGTTGCGCCGGCGCTTCCTCTTTGGTTTCTTTCATTTCCACTTCACCGTTTTCAGCCGCCTTTCCTTCAGCGGACTCTGGCTCGGTGCTAGCTCCCTCTTTTTCTTTCATTTCTACATCTTGTGGAGCATTGTTGCCCTTTTCAGCGGCCTTAGCCTCCAACACGGCGATACATTTTTGTATACACTTAATCGCTTCTTTTCTCGCCTGTCTTATGTTCTCCTTTCCATCAGTTTCAATATTGTCTAACTTAATGAGATTCCTCGTGAGCATCTCGTCTAGATACATGTATTGCTTATCTTTTTTAGTACCACCGAAGTTTTCTACATCGGTCATAAGGTTCAGTACATCGGTTTGTATCGCTAAGATTTGTGTGATGGGGTCATTTTGTGGAGGAGGTTGAGGCTTTGGTTGGGGTTGAGGAGGGTGTTGCTGCGGAGGCGCTTGGTGCTGTGGAGGCTGCTGCGGCGGCGGCTGCGGCTTCTGTTGAGGCTTCGGTGGGGCCTGCTCGTGGTGAACTGGCACCTTCACAAAATGCTCTTCCTGATGTGGCTGGGGCTTCGGTGACTGAGATCTGTGAGGAGAGTTCGCTCGACCGAATGCCGTTTGTGGGTACACTTTCTGCTGAACAAACGGCTGCGGGCCTTGTCTAAAGCCTTTATTGAAAGGGCCACCAAAAGCTCTAGTGAAGTTGGGAGCATGGAAGCTGGAGGGCGCATCGTCAGCAAAATACTGTTCTCTGTCTATATGTGGTGGAGGCGGCGGTGGCGACTGATGGAACGACGGTTTAGAGTCTCCGAAATGCGCACTGTGATCTACATTCTTGTTGATCACCGGCTGGTCTCTCCCTTCTACGAATATCGGTATGTGTCTGACGTTGGAGTGCTCACTGCTGTGCTGTTCCGGGTGCGGGGGCGACTGTCCACTCATTCTGTTAGTGTTCGATTGACTCGTCCTACTGTCGGGGGGTGCTGACATAGACCTCTGGTTTCTGTCCTCAGCATTCACCGAGTCGGTCTGACTTTTGTGACTGGGGTCTGCCCCGGTATCTCTGACGCCGTGTTGGGGTAGGTCTTGTTGAGGTGGATTTGAAGGTCCCGGTGATGGCTGTGGTTCAGTCTGTGGTTGGTTGTGAGATTTCGTCTGCGGTGGCGGGGTTGTGCTCTGTTGTGGATGATCGAACCTCCTATTCCAGCGCGAAGGGAAATGCTCTCTGAATTCTGGCGGTATGTCGTCGAAAGGAAATCTGTCGAATCCGGCAAACTCGTCACCAAAATCTGCAATAACCAAATGCTTTTTTATCACACCTGAAATATTACATTAAAAGTTAGTACTATGTCGGAGGAATTAACAAATCTAATGGGGTGGATTACTTCCATGCTGGTTAATCAAAAGATGTCTAATAGGCTACTATACTATATAAAAAACTACGAACATCTTAAATCCACAACTAGTCTCTTAGAATGAAAGGGTTAAAGAATTCTAGGTTTATAGCGATAATCTTGGTATTTTTTAATCAACTAAATGTTTATGTTAGAAAAATATGATTGAACGGCTAATGAGTATTAGAGTAGAAGAGTGATTCAAATAAAAATAAACCAAAAAACCACATACCGTCTTCTCCGTCGTGTGAGCCGGGCCTTCGTTTCCTAGCCCAGGTGTGGGGTCGGGCGCGCAGTCTCGCCGCGATGTCGGGGTGTCGGGACGCTAGCTGGCTCCACGCGCCTGACGCGTCCTCCTCATCGAACGGGAAACCGCGCTGAGGATAAACAGGACTACGTTAATATGGTTGCCTACGGGAAACCGCGCTGATGATGAAATGAATACTTGAGCATGGTTGTCTGTACAAACGTTAGGGGGGGGGGGAATTTAAGAATAAGCATTTGTGTTTATGCACTGTTCAGGGTAGTACATCATTCATATGCTTAAGCCATGAGATCTCAGTGACACAAGCGGAGGTATATTGATCGTGACTCGGTAGGATCCTGATAAACATATAGAGCTTGAGGAAAATGGTTGTATAGATGCTACTACATACATCTAGTATCGCAGAGAATGACCCTGCGACATAGATCTCTTCGTGTGGGTGTTTTTTCTCGGAATTCTGAGATCTTTGATTAATATTGATAGGTAATATGATACGTTATAATCCCGTATGGTTGTCATTGCACCATTGAGTGAAAAATAGACAATTGTTATTGAAGAGTTATAAATTCGTGCCGCAATTTGTTCCGAATCATGACCCGGTAAATGAAATCAGTATGCATTGTCAGTGATTTCTAAAATTAGATACTAGACTGATGATTCTAAAGGTACAATTGGCAGAAAATAGCAAACGATCGACCAGGAAGCTAACTGTTCAATAAAATCGTATGCAAAGCGTTCGAGTCACATTGGTTCTGAGAAAAGTGGATCTGGCCATAACGCCATATTTAGCAAGGCCGCTGGCGCCTGCCCAGTGACCTCAGAAATATACTTGCAGTGACAACTTTGTAATTTAATTATTCTGCAATTTTGTTCATCTTTACTGAGATGAAACTCCTGTAAATAATTCGAAGACCGATCGTTAAATTAGCGACCATTAAAAATCATTTGCAAAAACTCGTCAAGTGGCTATAACATAGTCATGAATATCGTGCTAATTATACGGATTTAAAGAATATTTTTTGTTGGGGAATTAATTAATAGGTATTCTTGGTTTAGACTTTGTATGTCTTCTTATCATAATAGCCAAGATAAAAATACCGACCGTTCTGGGAAGATAGTAGATAGTAAGGATTTTTTCGATTTAAGGATAAAAAAGTCCCAGAACTCTTCGTGTATACGTTTTTCAGAAAATGTGCATATTTTGTGTTTTACGTTAATTTAACGATAGTTACCGTTTTCCTGATATATTTTTTACCATATCTTTTCAACGACTCATAGTCTACATATGGCTCACAAATTATATCATTCTGAAGCTCTGACTCACCGTTTATTAATTTCTGATATCTCTGTGATATCTTTTGTCGTGCCTAAAAATACAAATTACAAAAAAAGTTTTATATTGATATTTTCAGTAAAAGACCGTCTCAAACAACCAACGAATTAACTGGTAAATTCATAAAACTGACAACAAGTATGATATTAGTAGCGAATAGTCCACACCATAGTCACTTGTACTTTTCCACTTCGGTACCACCTATTTCACTTGTGACTTGCAATGCATTTTCTATTCTATTCTAAGTACAAAAACTCATGTGAATAAGTATGTGCATATGACTAATCATGAAATAAATTAATAGTCTTCCGATTCCGAGTGGTCCAATTAATCAGCAGTACGGAGACCTTGAAATAATTCTCAAATTCCATTGTTTTAGGTTCCAGTGACTGAACATCAGTCTCACTGGAACAATACCTTAATTCGATACGTTATTACGAATACACATATATATTAAGCGGCGTAGTTGATTCAATATTGACAAACTTGTTATGTGATTCATTGGTATATTTTAATAGCTGTATATGAAAGAGTAATAATTATAGCTCAGTAGCTATAACGGTTGCATTTTTAAATCAGATGAAGTGTTTATTTTTAATAGAAGTCTTAGCATATTAAATTATTATTCTTTCATATACCCACTGAGGTAGAACACCAATTATCGTGCAGACGATGAGTGTTGAAATCCCAGGTCGGGCCTAGACCAATTTGTCTTTTCTAAAGTCATATGTGTGGTTAATTTATCATGTTTGTTAAAGGTGAGGGAGCACATCGTCGACTTCTCTCCACATAACTTCCAAAAAAGGCTAAGGAATTTCTAATTTCTTAGCTCTGGCTACCCCTTCTAGGGATTTATAGCCGAGAGTATACGTATGAAGAGCCAATAGACCTAGTTTTACAATAAAATAACTAAACCAGGGTAATGAGATCAAATCGTTAAAAACCAGAAACAAAAACGATTATGTATAAGCAATTATGTGATCTGTTTTGATCCAGTCATGTATTGCGCATTATTATTTTTCGCGAATGGTTAAGTATCGTCCTAATTGGATGGTAAACATTGACGCGTAGGCGTTAACCACCACGGAGCAGCGCTTTGGATAAACACTTATTATTATTGATTGTTTGATCTCTACCATGCTGATGCTAGACTCTAATGTTCTGGAAAACTCGTGCTAATGGCTACATACTCACTGCTGTAAACTAAAAAAGGTGTAGTCAGAGATTCAAAATATGAAATGACTCAGCCACTTTTGGAAGTTGCGTGAGGAAGGATTGTAAAATAACAGGTATTGGTGATAGATCTCTAACCGCAGAGCCAAAAGAAGTGGGTTTGTGCTATACAATATCCTATGTCTAAAATCCCAAACATGGAATGGTGAAATATTTGATTTAATGCTGATTAATGAATCTAAAATGAGACCAACCTTTGACTAGTCTTACGATATCAAGATATGTATATCATTTGTAACACAAACCGATATAGATAATACAATTGTATTACTTTCTAAGTACATTCAGTACATACAATCTTTATTTTACAAATAAGGTGTGTGTGTGTCAAGTATAACAGGTGTGTAACATTTTGGCAAAGTTTTGTTTGTTTTATAATCTTTATTTACATACATACATAACTCACGGCTATGAATCCCTTGAAGGGGTAGCCAGAGCCAAGGAATTATAAATTCCTCAACCACTTTTGGAAGTTGAGTGGGAAAAAGGCGGTAAAATAAAGGCTTTTGGCCATCGCCAAAATAACAATCTCTCCAACTATACACCTCACCCATAGTCGCCTATTACGACGCCCGTGGGTAGAAAGGGGTAGCGACATTCTAAGCCGGCAGTACACGGCAATCTTTATTTAGATTTTTTAAATATGCTACGAATATGAAAGTTGCACAATATACTTCAACTTAGTTCTAAATAGTTTCGTCATCAATAACGACAATACTAATATCAGTAGACCATCAAAGATAAAGGCAAGTGCGTATTTCAATATTTTCCCCAAAAAAGTGCTTCTATAAATACAATTTCAGCGTGAAGGAGACAGTGGATGAGTCTCCAAGATGACATCATGGCGTCACGCGAGCCGTGGGCCGACACCGGTCGACAATAATATTGCTCCTCGCATTGCGTCATACAAATCACGAAACAGCCACAAAAAACATCAATATGTGCAGTGGACACACGAAATATAATAATATTAAATAAAATTCATATATTTTTTTAACTTGATACTGAAAGTTTTAAATAATCTTAACTTAAAAATGGTCTTTCGAAACTTAATTAGAATATTTTAAATTGAATTAACTTTAACTGCAACTTTAATACCAAATTTTACCGGAATTGTTTTACATGGGCACAAAGATACACCTTTGTAAAGTATTTTTTTTCATATTTAACCATTCAAAATGACCTGAAACAATAACGGAATTCTGATTGCGCAAATTTGGCGTCACTCTGAGCTAACAATGACAACATTACTGTGATAAGTTGATTTCTTAATATGTTCAACACTGATAAAGAAGAAATGATTCTGCAGCAAAACAGCTCCGAATGTTGCAAGGTTTAAAAGAAATTGATTGGTTAGGTCATGTGGCTGTGGCTGGAGATTGTGGAGAACTATCACTAACCTTCCCTCATCTTTTCCTAACTAAACGTCTAAAAGCAGCTGACGTATTTCTAATACTGCAGAGATTTCGCTAAACTTTTTTGCGTTTAAATTAATAAATGTGAAATTCGTAAACTTACACACTATTCAGCTAAAGATCATTCACGTAACTCAAAATCCGTAACCTATACGTATAATCCGTTCACATCAGCCGGGATGCAGAACAAGAATACATTTAATGAACCATTACAAGAAACTTCCACTAATGGAACCGGCACCATTGCTGAATTCCATCGCTATCTGAAACGGAAGCCCCAATACTGAAGTTTATAATCCTATAAAACAGATCGCACCACGCGGAGATATTTCGACATTATCAGAATGGGCTTCAAGTGGGATGAGGCTTGGTATTCCGACGGGATCTATTATAATCTAATTGACGTAAGACGAGTCAATAACCGGCAGCGTTTATGAAAACATTCGGAAATTAACGTTTTCTTTAATTGCGAATAGTCGCAAATATAAGAAGAGTAACATTTTGTGACAGATATAAGATAGAAATAAGGTATGAGATAGGTTTTTATACCGAGAAAAAATATTATTAGCATAAAAAACTGACTCTGATAAAAAACAGCAATAACTGAGATCCTAAACTTCGCAACAAATAATACGACAAGTGACGTGACGTGAGTGCCAAGTCACTTGCTTAACTTTATAGCTTCTATTTTATGAGTTGGTATGGTTTAAAATAATAATTTTAAGGTATGGCTGAGATGTTTCAACGAAAGTGCCATATGAACAAACAAGAGTGTTTCATTGAACGATAATGATTGTTTTTAGGACTTGAAACGACCTTAATTTTGCTAAGGTTAACACCTACGCGAAATCATTGCAAAAAATAAGTTGACAGAGAACAAATGGTAAAGAGAATATTTGGAGGACACAACATTCACGAGGAGAAAAAATCTATTCCTAATAATTCAGATACTGCAATGCAGAACTACAACAGTGTTCAGCTAACTACAACAAACAAAAATTAACTCTCACGTTTAACCAACAACAACAATGTAAATAAAAATTCTAAACGCCGCTCCATCATCATTTTTGAATATACTATATAATTTAATATTTGACATTGTTAGAAAATGTATTGTTATAATACCGATATCAAAAGTGTATAACCATCAAGATCTGATTTACATATTAATATGAAAACTATGGAGGACGTAACTCTTTCGTATCATTTTTATTATTAATTGTTTTCAAAATTCGATTATCTAAAGTTTTTGAAAAGTATCAGCAAATATATGTTATCAGAACTAATATGTCAACCATAATTTTTCATGAAATTGAAAATAAGCGAAATTAATTTTCTTTCAACTCTCTTAATAAGGGTATTTTGTAAATAACTAAGACGGAACTAGCAAAACATGAGCCGCATCTTTCACAATATCCTTTTAAGCAACATTGAACCGTAGGACGAAGAATGACGCATTAACAGATTGCAAACAACTTAACCGATACATTTTACCTTCTAAGCTAAACGAAGTGAATGACATCATCGGCAAAGTTCGTACCAAATATTTACCAACATGACGAGGTCCGAGCGACCGTGAACGTGACCGAAGAATGAGCATGTGTGGATAATTGCAACGGCTATAACAACTGTTTTGTAAAGGTAAAGGAGAATCACCTATTGTTGTGTGAGGTTTATGCAATTGCTTCTGATAAATTGGCACTTGTTTTGTGAGGAGGCGAAGTGCACGTAAGTTTTGTGAGAATTTTTGAAACTTTTTGTGTAAAAATGGAAGAAATCTATAGGAGGCGTTGTTTTTCGGTTTTTAAACAACAATTTATGATTGAAAATTTTCAGTAATATTTAAACCAAAAGGACTAAACTGAACTGAAAAGTCAACAAACGAAAAAGATCAATAAAAAATAAAGTAGGTACAAGTAATATTTGAATTATACATTTTAAAAACTTCACTCTTTAGAAATAGCCTTAATATTGATTATGGTATGAGATGCTTATAAAAACATCGATGCACTAACCACACAAGTATGTATTTTTATACAGAGTTCCCAAAATCGGTATTCCCAATATGATTTCGGTCAACAGACGTCCACTGCTGG
Source organism: Bedellia somnulentella (assembly GCA_963576735.1). Taxonomy (NCBI): domain Eukaryota; kingdom Metazoa; phylum Arthropoda; class Insecta; order Lepidoptera; family Bedelliidae; genus Bedellia; species Bedellia somnulentella. Next base: position 17,606,816 of record OY755178.1, on the reverse strand, counting down.
GCATACATATTAATGGTGAAATATGGTTTCAATCTCATACAGAAGACTTAATCTATGATACTGTTTTATAAAGAGGCAAAGTTAAGTTTCTTGAAGATAATGTCCGGAGTCTACTGAAGAAATTGTTAAAAATATTTTCCCGTTATGTTTTAATTACTGATAAAGATATTAGTAGTCAGGTATATTAAGATGGTTGTACGCAGCCAGGTAAGATCGCTAGCTAATGTTAAATAACCGTAAAAAAACATTTCAAGAAGCAAACAAGATGAACAATAACCCCGCTTCTTCTTTAGCAGACGAAGCAAGCGTACATAATTGAAATTTCCTCACATTATCTACGTTTACACATAGAATTCTGAAACTGAACAATATGTGACAATTTTAAAGATTGCTACTCCACTGGCTTTCGTCCAAGTGCGGAAAAGGAATTACAGTGAGAGCTTTAGAATCCAGATCTGATTATTGTTGATTCATACGATTATATTTAGATGTTTGTTTACGTTTTGACCAGTTAATTTTTAAAACAAAAAGACTCAAAGACTCAAACGTTCACGCCGTATACCCCCGAAGGGGTTGGCAGAGGTATCAGTACTTCTGAAAGTCACGTGACAATTTTTAAACGATATTTTTGAAATTTGTGATATATTCAGTACAGCGTAGCTGTTAGATCAAGACGAAGATGTGAAGAATTAATTGTATCCAAAAATCATTTTGAATAACTGAGTTTTTCAATTAGTGACTTGACTAGTCATGAGATAGAGTTGTTTTCAATTAGGTCGAAAAAATATTTTATTAATGAAATGGAAGAGTTTATTTAGTTTAATAATGCAAATATTAAATTTGTGCTTGGTATGGTGGGGTACAATTCATTAGCCGTAAGAAGGGATTATACATTGTTACAATATTTACTTTTTGTTCTGAGGGGTATCACTCACAACCCAACACTATTGAATGTATTACAAATATCTCTTCCCAATAACATGCTGAGACGACGGCCCGGTAGATTGTTAGCCTTACCGCGGGCTCGTACTAACCTGCAGAGTGAGAGCTCACTTACTAGAGCGCTGGTAGCTCTCAATCAAATCGCCGAGGAAGTGGATATATTCTCGTGCAGACTGGGAGACTTCACTAATGCATCACACAGATATTTATGGTATTTTAAAAATGTATAGTTTGTTATTTTTAGATATCAACTCATTGTTATTATTATTAGTAAATAGTATAATTAGTTGGTAAGTAAAATGTAATCGCATTAGGTTTTACCTGTTAAGATTATGTTTTTAAGTTAAATAAATAAAAAAAATATCGTGACTTAATACGTGAATTTCAAACAAATGACAAGTTAGTAACTAAAAATTTCTTCCAAAAACTGAGAAAAAGTTTTCAAAATTTCAACAAGTACTAAACTAATAAAGTTCACTTACATCATTCGGATTTCCGTATTCCGGCGGCTTATCAACAACTACAGGTGATTCCATAACTCGACTCAATTCACGATTTCTATCACAGAACGATTTACACTAAACAAATACTGAAGCACAATACTGCAACGGTACGTATTAATCTCTTTCCAAATGTATACTGAATCGGGATCGGGAACCGGCCGCGCGGTTTTATTTATACGCTACAAGTCCACCGCTTCTAGAAGCGACTCGAACATTCTAGGCACTTCGTACCGAGCGAGCGACTATCGATCCGTCCCTTACCGCTTGGTTTGGATACATCGCTGCTCGCGTACCAAAATATGGTTGAAACTGGATTGCATACCGGCAATGGTAAGCGAGCCAAACCGGAGGTGCTAAAGTATAAGGTCTTTGGCTGAGCGTTTTAGTCAGCGCATGCGTACGAATGAACCCTGTAGAATATTCGAGTTTCGAAAGAGTATGGGAAACCTGTAGGCGTATCTTATATGGAGAGGTTTACTAATGACAACTTATTTTTATGGTATGATTTGTTTGCATCTCATCCATCTGATGCGACCTACAATAAACTTAGTCATTTAATTTAAAAATCATTTTCCGAAATGTAATTTAGTTTTTCGAAATTAAATTATAAATAGGGGTGTAAAGATTATATGTAACTTCTTAAATTGTAGAATCAAAAGTTTGAAAATTGTTATATAGGTTTTAGATAATCTTTTTCAATGATTTACGTAAGGAAATAAAAGAGAAAGTCCTCCTAAAGGGGTAACATTAGGGAGAAAAGTTTTGATTAAAATTTTCTCATTTTCGTACATGAATACCTTAAATTAAGTTTGATGGTTCCTTTTTTGATATTAATGGGCATTTAAAAATGAATTTTAGATATTTATTTCCTTAAAGGGAAAAAAATTTTTTGAAGTTTATATGTATTTTTCCTCAATTCTAGACTGAGAAGAAAAAGTATTGGTGTTTTTTTTCGATTTTTTATAAAAAAAAACAAGTTAGACAAAAGGATAAAATATCCTATGGGGATAAAATTATAAGGGGTAAGATTAATTGGTGCATAGATGTTTGATACTCAATCTCGACTGAACTACAAAAACTAGGTCGTATATAACAAAGACGAAGTTGGGCGGGTTAACTAGTGTTTTAATAAAAAGTTTACAATCATTTTCTTTATATAACATAACATAACATAAACGTTCACGCCGAATATCCCCGAAGGGGTTGGCAGAGGTACTAATACTTCTGAACATCACGTGACTTTGTCACCTGGTGTTCAGAGTACCCACGTTTTGCATGGACAGTGTACTCACGTGATAGGGGGCAGGCCTATCGCCGTTTTGTACGAATACACTGTCACATGACTAAGTACAACTCAGCCATGTGGGTTTTCTCACGATGTTTTCCCTCACCGTTAACAACCATGATAAATTAACCACACATATGACTTTAGAAAAGACAAATTGGTGTAGGCCCGACCCAGGATTCCAACACTAGTCGCTTGCACGATAACCGAGTGTTCTGCCCACTGGGCTATCACGGCTGCTATAAAAATAGACACCTTGTCGAATTTCACACATAGGTCAATCAGAAAACTGATCTACATTTTAACCGACTAATATCAATTCTAGTAAAATACAATCCAAAATAAAAACAAAAACATCTCAATCAAAATCCACTTCCGACTTCCCACATACATAAAAGGCCAGATATTGAGACGATTGACCATATTCTAACTCAGGTCACTAATATTAAAAGGCTGTGTCACAAGCCTGTTTATTAATGAAGTTGTTTTAAACAAACCAAGAGGCCAAGCACGAGCGCTACATTATCCTCTCGATATCGGTTAGAATGAAACAACAGTATACGATACTAAGAAAGTGCGACAGAGATGGCTGTTGTATACCACGCGATATCTAGTTAAAAGGTCGGTCGTACTAGCTAAACAGCAAATAAAAACTGTATTTCAAAACCTAAACGGTTTTTTGGTCTGTAAACATAATTCGTTGTCTCTCTCTTTTATATGATTTTTATTCGAGATTAAGAGATAACTTAATGGGCTCGCCAACTTTGGCACGGGTGCAAGTATCTACTGAGTCATTTAATTAGTTTTCATATTGCATATTTTAGTCAATTGTTTTGGGGCAAAGAACTCTTAAAATATTCCAAGCACCGACTCATCTAGATCGATTTATATTCAGATTTCAGATGAATAAGATCGTTTACCAAATATTCTATTTGAAATATTTAAAATTAAATTTAAAAATAACTGGGGCGATTCACTAGTGTCTGATGAAAGTGCTTGGTGACATTAGGTCTTATTGTGCTGATTCCTGACATACAACTTTTTTTCTGATTGCATCATAAAGATGTGTTTTTAATGAGTTTCTAGCATGTTATTTTCCCAAAGATACACCTTCACAAGCCGGAGTAGAATTTGATTTAAATTTAGAATTGACTTTATATTTGTATACTTTCAAGAAAACAAACAATTACCGTTATATTTAGACACCCGTTTCTATAAGGATGATCTTAATCTGGGAAAATGGGCAAACGGGGTTAGTCCGATCCTCCAACCTGGAAAATCCTACCTAGGTAAGATTCTCGGAGCTAGAGCCTGTCCTAGTATCCAAATTAGCTCGGTTGGAAAAATGGATTTGCTCTTTCGGATGCCGAGTACGTTTTTCCAACCTAGGCATAGTCAAACACATAATATTTTAGACACAATGTACATTATGCACAAAAAAGATAGCCTTCATTATTAAGCAAGAAACTAAAGATTTTGCACTACATCCAAAAATAAAAAACCGCTTAGTGAGTCTAGAATGATATCATCACGGTCAATGTAAATTCGAAATTGTAATCTATGCACTCGGGTGTACAGTCGCCATCAGATATATCGGAGCGGCCGAGGTACTCAAATATATCTGAGCAGCAATAAATTTCAATAAATTCTTTACGGTAAATAAGGTCAATAAGATCTGAACATCCAATTCGCCACAAATATATGAGCAGCGGTTTTTCAATTAAATCTGAACACTCAAAGAGACAATAATATCTGAAAGCACAACTCGTCAAAGTTATCTGCTCAGACAGGGTGATCATAAATATCTGAACATTTAGGGAAAATATACCTTAAAGCACTAGGCATACAGTTTAAATGTAATCGTATCAAAATGAGTAGGTATACAAAATAGAAATCTGCGTAAAGCAAATCAAATTTGTTTCTTGTTACAGTCTTGTAACAAGAAACAAATTTGAATAAAATATTTGCCAATTTACAAAAACGATAACATAACTGTCATTGCATATAATTCACTGCATGTATTTTATCAAATACTAGTGGTCCGCCCCGGTTTCGCACGGATGGTGTAAAGTTTTTATACTGCTTACTCCCTACGATATTTAGCATGATGATATCTACACTTATAATAAATCTATAGAAAGGTCAATTCTGTACATTAAATATATTTTCAAAATAACTATCAGGGGGTGATTAGTGATCGATACTGATGCCAATCAGTAAAATTTTTGTCTGTCTGTCCGTCTGTCTGTCTGTCTGTCGGTTTGTATGTTCCTTATGGAAACAAAAACTACTCGACGGATTTTAACAATACTTGGTAGAATTATTCTTCATACTCTTAGGCAGGTCATAGTGTACTATTCAGCAGAGTAGTGAAGGGAAATTTTGGGAAAACGGGAGAAGTTACTCCATTTTTTAAGCTTCCGTCGCGTGTGCAGCGTTAATGGTTACAGTTACATAGAATCATGTATCACGGAAATATTTGCCATAAAATTGTCTAAAAAATATCCTTCAATAGCATATGTATATCTTTTATGGTTGACTAACAATAACACGTGTAACTCCTGATAGCTTAGCAGTTCAGTGCATCCTGATTATATTTGTTTACTCTAACATTTATAGTTCTCTAATTCATCTCTTATTTAAAAAAGTTTACATTATTACCTATTCAATAAAAAAAGAATCATAGAAATCGGTATAGAAACACCAAACTTATACATGAAATAAGCCATCGCGTCCTGTCGTCGCACGTGAATACTGAATCATGCTGGATTATTTTTAAGTAATGGTTGCGCGGGCAAAAGATAGCCGTGAGTATATGTATGATGTATGCAAAGTTTGTAATTCTGATTCTTTGTTTGCATGGGTTTGTTGTCGGAGATACTGAACCGTTCATTAAAGCGCTTTCACAATCACAAAGCTAAACTATTCAGGAGTGCTATAAGTGGTGCTAAATTTCACAAAGGTTGAGCAGCGATTGAAGAAACCTCATAGATATTTTTAAAACTACGCTACCCGTGCGAAGCCAGGCCAATCCACTAGTATATCCTATGTCCTTTTCCTTGTTCTAAGCTACCTCTCTAACAATTTTTAGCCAAATCGGTTCATTCGTTCTTGAGTTATAGATAGTGTTACTAACACCACTTTCTTTTATATATATAGATTCGCAGATTTACATAACACAACATAACATAAACGTTCACGCCGTTTATCCCCGAAGGGGTTGGCAGAGGTACCAATACTTCTGAACTCACATGGCAAGCGCCATCTAGTTTCCAGAGTAGGTACCCACGTTTTGCTTAGACAGTGTACTCACGTGATAGGGGGCAGGCCTATCGCCGTTTTGTACGAATACACTGTCACATGACTAAGTACAACTCAGCCATGTGGGTTTCCTCACGATGTTTTCCCTCACCGTTAACAACCATGATAAATTAACCACACATATGACTTTAGAAAAGACAAATTGGTGTAGGCCCGTCCCAGGATTGGAACTCACGCCCTTCTGTTTTCGGGCGGGTGTTCTACCCACTGGACTATCATGTCGCGGATTTATTGTGCTATAATTACGTATATAGGATTGGCAATACAAATACGACAGGCGAGACCAAAAAACAGTACAACGGTGTGCGTAAATGAATGTGTGTGCGTGACATTAGTATGGCGGATCCCATACTAGCCCTATTAAAATAGATAAAAATTCACGTATTTGTTATTTTTGCCCAATTGTAAACTTTACAGTAATTGTAGTACTATGATGATGACACAAGATATTTTTTATCATATATTTGCATTGAAAACTTTGGTTTAAGATCATATAGACCTGTAATTATTTATTACAGTCTTAGTTTGGACATAAATGGCAAATAATTTTGTGTTTGCCAAAGAATATGTATTTGATTTAGATTTATTTTTTTCACTTTGATTAAGTTATTAAATATTAATAACTTAATCAAAAAATCATTAAGTCAATTATTTTCTTTCATATTTTATGTCAAAATCGTTGTAGGCCTTTATCGTCTCTGAGAGGTCCTGCCTTTGTTGACGTTTATGCTATGACGTTTGTCACTTACTGCTAATCCATGTGCTTCTGTATCTATGGTAATATAAAAGCTGCCAAATTAAAATAAGTACGAATGCTTTGCAATATTTCATCCACTTTCGTGTCAGTCACCATGGCCTAGCGGTTTAGTGAAGAGAAATCATAATTGAAATCCGTTGCGTCAGGGTTCAAATCCTAACTTGTGTTTATTTTTATCAAGAATTCATGTTCTTTTTTTTTCTATTTTATTTATTAAGCCTTTAGATTTATTGTCCTCATTTAATATAATGCTATATATTACGTTATAATTATATATATGAATACGTATAAAACGTTACAGAAAACAGCAGGAAAAAGTATTATCCTTTTATTTTATTAAAGCTGCATTTATATTTATGCTACCCTGGTACATACAATGTAAAAATTGGCATACATGTTTCAAAAATTCTAAGTTATTTTACCTCTTGATGTTTTTGTACCGGTGAAAATTATACAACTACAAACCCATTCCTCTATTAACACCATGTACTTACCTGTTTCTATCAAAAAATGGAGTTGGTCAGTGGGGAACGACTTAGTATTTTTTTTCTAATAATATACTAACCGTACAACTAGTTGGGACCGTACAACCAGTGGGGCATACCTCCCAGCAGAAGACTCTTTTTAGTTTTGACATTGATAAAACCAAATGGTGGTTGTGTAGAAAATGTATTCTAGCGTAGTACGATTAAGAATTTTAAACTGTATGCTTAGTGCTTTAAGGTATATTTTCCTTAAATGTTCAGATATTTATGATCACCCTGTCTGAGCAGATAACTTTGACGAGTTGTGCTTTCAGATATTATTGTCTATTTGGGTGTTTAGATTTAATCGGAAAACCACTGTTCATATATTTGTGGCGAATTGGATGTTCAGAGCTTTTTGACCTTATTTACCGTAAAGAATTTATTGAAATTTATTGCTGCTCAGATATATTTGAGTACCTCGGCCGCTCCGATATATCTGATGGCGACTGTACATTAGCAGTTTGGAAAATCGGAGAACACTCAAAACATACATTCCTATTATCGAACCGAGCTGATTTGGATACTAGGACAGACTCTCCGAGAAACCAACCTAGGTTGGATTTTCCAGGTTGGAAGATCGGACTAACCCGGCAAACGCAAGCAATACACCAAAAATATAAAAAAATCTTCTCTACATTAACTATCAGAATCTAAATATGTTTCTGAGACCAAACTATCGCCACATTACATTCATTACCTACATTTTTTATACGGAAGACAAAATCTCAACGCCTATGTACACTGACATTTGTTATAATGCCAACACGAGGTCAACGGCCAAGCATTACATATCTTTCTAATCAAATTCGCGTTGTATGACAGATAAACTATTAAGATTTCAAATAAGAACTCTAAATTCTTGTAATTATTGCATTCACAGAGTTTAGAGTAAAAATAAATATTTTTTTAAGTAAGGTAAATGTATTTATTAACGCCTGATTTCTGAAATGAGTATTCAAGCTGAGAACGCCAAAGCTAAATATATTTTTTTATTTATACAGCATATTTATTAGATTTTTCATTTATACAGCTATTGTTGTTTAACGAAATAAAATATAAAGGTTCTATTTTAATATATTATGTGGCAATGTCAATGCCAGTAGTAAGTTACTATGCGGAATGAGTTGTGAACATACGTTAGCGTAAAGAAGCAAAATTAAAAAAAAAAAACAAGAATATTCCTAAATTCACTTCTCGAAGACCAACTTTTGAGTAGTGTTAAGGGGATATCACATGACATAGTAGTTTAGTGAGTGTGATGATAAGGCTAAATAAGTCTAAGTTAGTCTATCAAGTTTCACGTTACTTGATACCACAGTAATCTTCCATGTCGTATAATACTAACATATACTCGGTTGGCATTAAAGCTTCGCGTGTCGAAAATTGGAGAGAATATATATAGACTTACATAGGAACCTTTAAAGCGAGATTATTCCTCAATCACTTCACTTCTTCAACAAAACTCCCTCCGCCACTCCCTGGTACTTGATGCTTATGACCATCATGCAGAGTTTGGTAGAGATCGGTCCGGCCGTTTAGGAGGAGTGATGTCAAAAGCGAAATACAAAAGTCGGGGGTAAATGGAGAATAGGTCCTACCAGAATATTTAATTGAATGGCTTATCTAGTTTCAACTTCAATGGTACCATGATTAACAGCAATTCTTTACGCTTCACCTTAGGCTCCTTCTTTCGTGCATTTACGCTGCTAAAGGGCGCAAAATATATGTGTTTTTTTTAAAAACATCATATTGGAATTTTTCTCTCAGTTTTTATTATATGGAAAAATAAACATTGTTACAAATAACAGTGTTTTTTCTTTGCTACTGACCCGCCATACCACTGACTATACCCTCAGTGGTATGGTGAATCAAATCACTATAGTGCTGAGACACGTGCAGTAAAATGATTTTATACTTGTATAATTTTCGACCCTTCAAAATCGTCAAGAGGAGAAGAAGACTTTGAAAATTTTAAGCAAATACAAATATCTGTAAGATGTATGTGATAATGATAAGAACAAATGACAAAAACATGTTAAACATAGATGTAAACATAAAAAAATAAAATAAAAAAATTATATACGGACATATTTTACACGGATTAAGTTAGCCCCAAACTAAGTAAACTTATATTATGGGATACTAACTTAACGATATATTAAATTATATAATACACATATAAATAACATTCAAGACTAAGAAACAATAATTTATGCTCATGACATAAATGTTGCCCTCAGCGGGGATCGAACGCGGGACCGAGAAGCGTCGTCGTCAAAATGATTTGTAATATCGGTTTTTAAATGGAAGAAGTTTTCAAAAATGCGGAACCAAGGTATCATAAAGGGTGAACAATATCAGGAGATCCTGCGGTATTTAAAGATAACACTTCCTATGCGAATTTAGGACAAATATTATAATTTATACTGTTTTCAATCCATAATTGTATGTAAAAAATATGGTTAAACAATATTTCGGAAGAAGATGGTGGGTGGACGAGTGATCGGATGTAGAGATCAAGTTTTTGGCTTCAAACCAGTATTTTTAAAGAATACTGGATATGATTCAACGTCATATCACGTTACGTCATAGTCATATCACAGACAAAGAATATGTGACAGTAATTTAAGGATGAACTAGATACAGACCTAGAAGGAAATGTAGGTCATTATTTGATTAAAATTAAGGTGACCTGCTTTAATCAAGGGCAGTTTTGCCAAAACAAAGCTATTTCTCAGAAAAGAGAGAGAGTAAAACTTGTTAGGAATAATAAAATTGAAGGTCAAAAGCGAGAAGTATAATCTGGGAATTGGAACGAAAAACGTAGGAGGAAAAGTTTCAGTATTTCACTGTCATTATATTTGGATTACAAAACGTATTTCTTTGTGGATATTCAAAGGTGTGGATACGGATAGTGAAATGAATTGGCATAATTTTCTTGTGGTAGAAAGCAAATCATAGAGTAAATAAAATGTAAGAAGCAAAGCTTAAGCTATTTCAGCATAAATTTCAGAAAATCTTGCTAGTATATTACCGTGGAAACAAACAAAACAAAGTTGGCAACACTGATTCCGGTGTAACCAGCGTGGTCACCCAAAAACGTTATTATTAAAGTTCTATTTTTAAAAAGCAAACCGCGTTCGGAACACGTCAATGTACTCACGTTGCGTTTCATGTCGGCCCAACACTACAAAGGTTTTATATTGTTAATGAAACTTTTTATAAACATTTACAGTAGTTAATACAGTACGAGTCGGCATCCGAGTCAGCTGTGAATGCCGTTTAGCTTCGGACGAGGAGTGTGTTTACAGAAATAGATTTTTAGAGAAACTAAATTGTATTTTGGATGCGTCACTACTTCCAGTATATCAATAGAATGAAGATCAAGAGCTTAAAGCCAAATTGCTTTTTTTACCTCTTCGACTAAGCATCTGACATATCGAGCCCAAGATCGATTGGGTAATGTTACTAATAACGTATAATTTATAGCAAATTATTTGTAAAAACGATTGAGCGGAAAACAACCCAAGCAGTGTAGGTGTAAATGCAAAAACCACGTGTAATAAATTGCTACCTCCAAGAACATAATAATGAGTATTCCTATATAATACGGTCGGTAGCATTACGATATGATCGAGCTCGGATCGAGATGACATGATGCAATGCCGCCAGCCAACCGCAACGAAGCGCGGACGCATGCGCGGTGACTTTCAATGGATTATAGATCACTATCTAAGAGCTGGGAATTGAGTATTGTTGGCTTAGTAATCTTGTTAAATCCTAAAAGTGCCATCTATGTAGCTTTACTTATTAGATAGATAGATAAAATCTTTATTCATGTTATCATAACAGTCACATAGGTACATACATTACAAGAAATATAAAAACGAAGTAAACATTTTCTAAAAAAAAGCAATTAAAAAGTAACAAAAAAAGTTGATATGTGCAAGGTATGTGTGCTATGGTAACACAAACTAGGCCATAACTCAGCGTTTGTAAATGCTGTATAGCAAAAACACTGATTTTCAGGTATAGCCTAAAACACAAACTTTTAACAAAAAATAGTAATTGAGCATCTGCCATTGACGTGAAAAATATTTACAAATATAAAACTTACGGTTAAAATAATCCTAAACAGAACAAAAAGACAATTAAAAATCCGGTTACAATTAAAACATACTGTATAATAGAGACATTTAAAAAAATCAGATTATAATTAAAACATACAATATAATTAATAAATATAAACAAATTTGAAAAAGAAGATCACTAATTTATACCCTCTGTATTATAAAGAGGAATGATTTGTTTGTGTCTTTAGAAGAAATATAGGGTATAACATCACGCTAAATGTTAATTCTAAAACACAAAACGAGCAAAGCCGGAGTGGACCATTAGTAGGTCTGTATAATATTATTCTTTGATAGGGAACCAAAGGCTACGAGCGCTTTTCGCAGTAGAAAGTAAAAATGGAAAACTAGAGGATCGTTGGAACAATGGACACAACATAGTAAGATAACAAATACACACTCACAGATACAAATAAATACTCACACAGAATCATATTAATTTAATTTAAATATACAATAATATTTCATCCTAATGATGAATTAAAATTTGCATGCTCTAGCTATATATGAATATATTTTAGTAGGATAAAATTTGTAAATATTGTCTTTTAAAGCCACTAATATTAGAACTACAAAACTTTGATAAAACTATATAACGTATTGTATGCTGAAACACAGACTATCGTCTAGTTCGGCTGCAATTATCTTTAAAATTGCACTGTAAAGTTAAGCACAGTTTTTGTTTGTAAACCATTGTAATTAACTTGTACGCTTTTCTTGAATAAATTATTTGTATTTGTATAAGGACCTTGGTGTATACAGCAAAAAAATAAAGAAACAAATTTCTAAGTAATCTTGTCAACTCGGAGAAAAAGTAACGCTTTTAAGGTCTACACCAATTAGTCTTTTTCATAGTGTGTTTTGTTTATCGAATTTGTCAATAGAGAGGGAAAACATCGTTAGAAAAATCACATGACTACGTTTAACTTATATTCGACAATGTATATTCGTACAAAACGGCGATAGGCGTGCCCTGTGCACCTAACACGCGAGTGTACTGACCATCCAACAATTAATTAAAACCACCAACAAGTGACAGTTGGTCACGTGATATTCATAAGTTCTTGTGCCTCCGTCACAGCTTTAGCCATAAACGGTGTAGACAACTAGTTGAAATTAGTAATAAAAACACATCAAAGAAATTCTAGATCTAAATGCGCTAGGTATCTACCTACATCCAATCGAGGTGTGTCTTTATAAATAGAGCTAATTTCCACCGTATCTAATGCACCGTCTAGTGTAGGTACGTGGTAGGTACCCGGTGTGCCCTTGAGACACCTACTTAGACCTGCGGCGGATCGATTTAGTCAGGGCCGCACGCAGGTTACTTTAATTACTGTGAGCTTTTACACCTGAGCTAGGTAGAGTTCAATATTAATTTTTAAACGTTGTTTTTCATACAAACATAATACGTAAATAACTATTTAAGTACTTCAACTTGCGATTGTTGATTGCGAACCGATATATGTTACGTACATACATATATGTATATACACGCGCTTTTATGTCCCATTGGAGTAGGCAGAGCCTATGAATTGCCACTCGTTTGATTCTGAAGAACCTCTTGAGCTTCATCTACATCTACATTCATAAATATTATCGTATTCTTTTGTCAATAAAGTGATTTAATAATCTAATAGTTGTGCGGTAAGATAGTTCTACAAGTGAATACATATTTTTTTAGATATTTACGTCGCCGTTACTACGTAAATCACTTAGGTCAATGACGCAACATAGAGGTCGTATACTCTTACATACTGCCTAGTTTTTGATCTGTGCTTTAAATACAATAAAAGTATCTGGTTTACTGGTAGCTAACCTTACTGACACCATTTCTAAAAGTTTTTTTTTTCTTGTTTTACGGTTATGAATCTCAATAAGTTATAAGTTTGAAGTCCTAATTTTTGTATTAAAACAAATTGTTTTGCACCTGTGGTATCTTACTGAACTATAATATTATAGAAAGAAAGAAACAATTTTAATTTAACACATAAATACATAACTACTACCATATAACAGTTGACATGAACATCGTTCTGCTAAATTAGGTACACAATCAGTATTTTCTAATACGTGTAAGTGTATGCACAAAATCAGAACCGAACTATAAATTGGAAATAATGACTGACCAACAGAGTTACCAATAAGATAGCACCGTACCAGATACACCGACGAGAGTAGCCGGTACTCGAAGATTGATAAACTACGCGGTGGAATTAAAGTTTTTCTTTTGATGTAGTAAAAATAACATAAAAATATACGCAGTTTGAGAAATTAAATGAAAAATACATATACTAATCGTACAACAAGAAAGACAGTTTTATATTTGTCTTTTCGTAATAATGTACTTCTTTATCATAAAAACATTAATTCATAGTTACTATCGAATCCAAGTCCGCACCTTACTAGATCCTCCCACGAGAGCAGCCGGTACTCCTAGATAGATAAACTGCGCGTTGGGTGGACGCTTGGTGACTGCAACCGATCTAATGAGAAGCCGTCACACTATTGTTCTATTAGCATCGGGTTACCCAGTTTGAGTTGTTGAATTTCATGTTTTTCCTTTGATGAAACATATAGGCACATTGAAGGAAATCTACAACAGCAAATTTGTAATATGTCACGTGATGTGATATTCATAAAATTACTCTTCCACCTCTTTGGAGATTTATGGCTTGATTGATGAGTTTATTAGTTGATATAACTATGCAAATTTTATTTTACCAATGAACAAAACACAGACAACTGCGTTGTTGGCTGAGAATATAACTAACCATCTAATATTTTGACATAAAAACAGACATTTCATTGATACTAATTATTCCAATTCCGCACCTTATCCATCCACGAGAGCAGCCGGTACTCCTAGATAGATAAACTGCGCGGTGGGTGGACGCTTGGTGACTGCAACCGATCTAATGAGACGCCGGCACACTATTCTTCTATTAGCATTAGGTTACCCTACTTCATGTTATTGCATTTTATGATATTCTGTGCAAGGAAAAAGACAGAAACAAATGTTAACCCTCTATAAGGCAGTGGCCAAATAGTCGCCACCGTAATTTCAATCCTACATACCTACAAATAGAAGTTAAATACAATGAATTTTCTATCGTATTTCTTCTTCAATTAAGTTACGCAGTTTTGTCATTAAAATGATTTTGACCGCGAAGGTAGTGTCTAAGTGTACCTAAGGTTGTTTCAATTACTCTGATTGCGAGAGTATTTTCATATATATGATCGATTCAGTATTTCCGAAGAAAAGCCTTTATATAAACAAACAAATAACCATATATACATACATACATATACTCACGGCTGTAAATCGCTGGATGGGGTAGCCAGAGCTAAGGAATTAAAAATTCCTCAGCCACTTTTGGGAAGTTAAGGGGGAAAAGATGTAAAAATAAAGGTTTTTGGTGATGGGTCTCAAACCTCATCTGGATATGAAGAAATTAACGATATATTATCTTTTTCTGTAGAATACATAATTGAAATTTGTGCTATTGAATTAACGAAATTAAATATAATAATAGTAACTTTATACTGGCCGGATAGAAGAAGAGAGCCAGAACTTTTTTATGATTCACTTTCCAAGCTTCTTAAATTTTTAAATATTAAATATAAACAAAAACATAAAATTTTTGGGGGAGACTTCAACATTGATATCTTACAGTTAAACACATCTACAATAACTCTTCTTAACCTTATGAAATGTTATAACTTTATTCAAATTGTAAATGAACCAACCAGAATAACAAAAAACACAGCAAGTGCCTTAGATCTAGTATTCATCAATTTTAAGAACTCGTCACATGATACTAAATGTCTGATAAAAGATTTCGGATTCTCAGACCATAAAGGAGTAATTGTTAAACTTCCTTTTATAGAATGTAAACAAAATATTGTCTGGTACACGAATATAAGAATATTTAGTCAAAAAAATATAAATAATTTTAGGCAAGAATTATCGAGAGTTAATTGGATAGAGCTATTGCCAATAAACAACGACGTCGATTTAAATTTTACCTTATTCCATAACCAGATTAACTCAATACTTAACTCAAATATAAAAACTAAATTCATAAAGTTGAAGAATAGGAAAAGTAAAACATGGATAACTAAAGGCATAAAAATATCCTGTAAAAATAAACGTTTATTAAGAATACTAAAATCGCAAGCAAAAAATACTATTATAGATAAGTTCTGTAAACAATACGAAAAAACACTAAAAAAACGGTAGAAAACTCAAAGAAAAATCAATATAAAACCAGACTAAAAAGATCATCTAATATTACCAAAACTATGTGGCAAGTAGTGCGGGAGCAAACAAACAAAAACAAGCAAAAAAACAAAAAAAATCTTAAACTTATAATCAATGACTCGTTAACCGAAAACCCTACACAAATAGCGAATTATTTTAATGAATATTTTACCACAGTTGGAGCGCCACAGCTAGGGTGTGACACTCCTTCCGGCCGGCCGGTTTTAGGTCCCACCATTAATTCATTATTCTGTCATACCACAGATACAGCAGAGGTATATACTATTATCCAGAAAATGAAAAATAAACATAGTTACGGTTTTGATGAGATACCTCCATCTTTAGTAAAATAATGTATTCAAGAAATAATATCACCACTCTCTTATCTAATAAACCAATCATTTAATGAGGGCATAGTACCTGACCTTCCAAAGATCTCCATTGTCAAACCTTTTCACAAATCAGGCAGTGATAAAAACTGCGACAATTACCGGCCCGTTGCTCTACTTTCAACTTTTTCGAAAATATTTGAAACAGCTATGTACAATCGCGTTTACAACTTTTGTGAGAGATTCAAACTTTTCCATGACGCTCAAAATGGTTTTCGGAAAGGGCGATCAACGGGATTAGCAGTTTTCAAGTATGTAAATGAAGCATTAAAAATTATAAACAATAAAAAACACGCTATTGGTTTACTATTAGATATGAGCAAAGCTTATGATAGAGTGTTATATAAAATATTACTAAAAAAACTGTACGACATAGGTATTCGGGGCAAAGCTTATGACTGGTTTACATCTTACCTCAACAATCGCGCACAGTATGTGGAGGTACTACACCATGACTTCACATTAGGACATATAAATAGAGTAAGATCAGAAAAATCCATATTACAAAAATCTATTCCACAAGGCAGTGTACTCGGCTGCATACTATTCCTTATTTATATTAATGATTTACCTAGTATTATAGACATACCATGCAACCTTTTTGCGGATGACATTTCATTGATCATATCATGTGATGATCCCCAAAATTTAAATGAAAGCCTCAATTCAAATTTAAATATAATTTCAAACTGGTTAGAGGATCACAATTTAAGAATTAATTTTATAAAAACCAAGTTAATGCAATTTCGACCATATCAAAAAACACCACTTGACATACAATTTAAATATAAAAATATTCCTATTGAATTGGTAGATAATTATAACCTTCTAGGAATAACAGTCGATAGCAATTTTAACTGGAAATTTAACATAAATAAGATAACAAGTAAATTAAGTAGTTTTACATACGCTCTCTTTGAATTAAAAAAAGCCACCGACCTAAAGACCGCTTCTGCAGCTTACTACGCGTACGCGCATTCCTGGCTGCGCTATGGGGTAATGCTCTGGGGGAGCAGCACTGATGTCGGGAAAGTTTTTATACTCCAAAAGAAGTGTACACGCATTATGGCCAATATAGATAGTACAACCAGTTGTAGAACCTATTTCAAGAAATATCGTATACTCACTCTCGCATCACTTTATATCCTAGAAATATGTATGTATGTAATAAATAATATTAATAGCTTTCCCATTTACTCAAGGCCAGCAAACTTAAGACCTCAAACCAGGCTCGCCATAGTTCAGACTAAATTAAAGATGGTTGACAACGGTCCGTTCTCGATGGCGGTCAAAGTATATAATGCGCTACCAGACAGTATAAAAAATGCCCAAAAGTCATTCAAAACGCAACTTATAAATTTTTTGGTCGATAAGTGTTACTATACGTTGAATGAGTATTTTACTGACAAATAAATAATCGGATTTTTAGTTAATAATTAAAGAAGTATTTTTATTATCTTATATTGCAATTACTAAATAATTTAATGATATATTTTCAATGTTTTATTGTATTTTTTTCATATTTTGTAAATAATTTTGTATTTTTCTTCTTATGTGTTGTAGAATAAGAATTTAGTTATTAAGTATTGTTGTTGTGCCCCAACGGGGTCTTGTTTGTCCTACACTATGATTTGTTAAGATCTTACCTGTAAAACAAGAATGCAAATAAATGAATTGAAATTGAAATTAGTAATTTCAATTACTCAATTACTATTATGTTATCAATATCATATTATTTTAGAGCAGATAAAACGCACTGCATATTTGATTTCATTTCCATGTGTACGATGCAGGGGATGCGCGCGCGCCTATGTGATTTACAGCCACAGCGGGGCGGGGCGCGATGAAGATAAAGATATCACGATGTAACGGCGACATTCTGAGGTCTTAAATATTTTCAAAAAATTTAATACACCGATGCCATCATCAGGCTCTGTTGAAAGATTATTTTCAGATGCGACTATGATTAATTTACCAAAGTCACATAAATTATCCGACGAAATGTTCGAGATGAGAGTTGTATTAAAATCAAATTTAAAATAAAAGTTAATTTATATTTCTCTTAAATGTACCTATACTGATTTCTGATTTCGGAAATAAAGATAATTTGAATGATGAAAATGTTTTTCTTATTAAATAAAATTAATTGATTATTCGAAAAAGTAATTAATTTATCAATTTCTATAATTATTATTTTAATTATCTTCTTATCTTCTTATGTAGCCTCCATCGTGTCCCACTGCTGGGCAAAGGCCTCCCCCTTTTCGCGCCACTCATTCCTGTTCTTGGCCGCCTCCGACCATTCGGGCATAAATTTGTCGAGATCGTCCCGCCATCTGCGCCTTGGTCTGCCACGTTTTCGCCGCCGTTTAATTACTAAATTCATTTTATAATTGTAATTGTTAATTTAACTTTACAATTACTTTACTTTGTAATTGTAATTTGTAATTAAAATTTTGTTTTATAATTGTAATTAGTAATTTGTAATTCAATTACTTTTTGCCCAACACTGCTACATGTTTAAAAGTATCTGTGCCTATGCCACCCTCTCAGGGATATAGGGCGAAAAGGATAATTCTGACGAAAGATAAGATTAAGAAATTCTTTTAAAATTTTGCATACATCATACATATACTCACGGCTATCTTTTACCCGAGCAACCATTACTAAAAAAATAATCCACATAGCATGATTCAGTATACACATACGTGCGACGACAGGACGCGATGGCTTATTTCATGTATAAGTTTGGTGTTTCTATACCGATTTCTATGATTCTTTTTTTATTGAATAGGTAATAATGTAAACTTTTTTAAATGAAAGATGAATGAGAGAACTATAAACGTAAGAGTAAACAAATATAATCCGAATGCTCCGAACTGCTTAGCTATCAGGAGTTACACGTGTTATTGTGAGTCAACCATAAAATATAGACATATGCTGTTCAGGGATATTTTTAGACACTTTTATGTAGAATATTTCCGTTATACTTGATTTATATGTTACTATAACTATTAAGGCTGCACACTCGACGGAAGCTTAAAAAATGGAGTAACTTTTCCCGTTTTCCCAAAATTTCCCACAATTCCCCTTCACTACTCTGCTGAAAAGTATACTATAACCTGC
Organism: Bedellia somnulentella; assembly: GCA_963576735.1. NCBI lineage: Eukaryota > Metazoa > Arthropoda > Insecta > Lepidoptera > Bedelliidae > Bedellia > Bedellia somnulentella. Next base: position 17,587,572 of record OY755178.1, on the reverse strand, counting down.
CCAAGAGTATGAAGAATAATTCTACCAAGTTTCGTTAAAATCCGTCGAGTAGTTTTTGTTTCCATAAGGAACATACAAACCGACAGACAGACAGACAGACAGACAGACAGACAGACAGACGGACAGACGGACAGACAGACAGACAAAAATTTTACTGATTTCATTTTCGGCATCAGTATCGATCACTGATAGTTATTTTGAAAATATATTTAATGTATTTGTAATTGACCTAGGGTTTGTGCCCGGGAATTCTCGTCCCGGGAATTCCCGGGAAATCGGTCGGTCTCGTACCCGGGAAATTCAGCTCGAGAAAAGTCGAGACATCGAGAAGTTTAAATAAACATTTTTACGCTTAGCTTTCTTTGTAAATGCGAGGCGGCAACGGCATCCTTTGACAGCTTCCCACTACTACAGAACCTTCGCCAGGAAATAATTCAGAAGTTGTCGAAGCAGGCGTAAGCGAATCAGAAACTGAACAAGACAGCTTTGCAGCTCAATTAGAGAGAGCAATAAAAGGTGTTTCGAGAAATGGTGAATCAACTAAAGCTGTGGTGCTTTCCAAATCAATTATAAAAAAAGAGTTTTTGCTATTTGAAAAAACAGGCAAGAGGACCCTCAATCTGGAAACACTATACAAAGCATTAATTTCAGTCAAGCCGACTTCAACAGAAAATGAAAGGGTATTTTCCATATCGGGAAATGTGGTCAGTAAGATTAGGAGCCGGCTGTCTGATAAATCTATTAATGCTTTGGTTTATCTTAAGGCATATTTCATAAGAATTAATAAGCAGGCTTAAAGACAGTTATATTTTTCGTATTAATAGTAGATAGATATCTCTTATTTAATTACATTAAAACTTTAAATCTTTTTATTCATGAAAACCTCATGTGGGGATTATTACTAATAAATAAAGAATAAAAAAAGGAAGAAAAATTTGTCTTCCTTTATTTATTCTTTATTTATTACATTAAAACTGCCAAAAATTGTGATACCATACACATAGTGAGATTAGTAAGTGATCTTTAGTCATGAGAAAAATTATGATTGTTTTTAGTGAAGATGTTTGTTTTAAAGTTTTTGTTAACAGAGATTTTGTTTTTTATTAAAGATTAGTGAGATTAGTTATAATAAGAAGTATGATTGTTTTTAGTTAAGATGTTTGTTTTAAGCTAATTGTCAACAGAGATTTTGTTTTTTATTACAGATTTGTGAGATGAGATTAGTTATGATAAGGAGAAGAAGTATGATTGTTTTTAGTTAGCAATTTTGTTTTGAGCTGATTTTTTATTGAGAACTTGTTTTTTTTTAAAAAATTTTGTTGATTTTTTTCATGTAAAATATACACAGTTAAATTAAAGACTCTTTTTATTAATTAAACAAAAATTTAGACGTATTTTATTTTTTCTCGACAACCCGAGAAGACCCGAGACATCAGGCTCGAGAAGTCTCGACACCCGAGAACTAAAAAACCTCGAGAAATCGGAAACCCTAAATTGACCTCTCTACAGATTTATTATAAGTATAGATAAACCACACCAAATTGCTCACTGTTACGAATTCGATTACGACCATTTCATCCAATTGATTCCACTTAGTTTGTTGTGATCATTGTATATCACAGGTTGGGAGATAAGCTATTTACTAGTCAGTAGTTAGCAAGCACTCTTTGGCCACTTTTGGTAACAAAACAATTCCCAAAATTTCTTCCGTAAGTTCGTAAGTGGCGACTAAGAAGGCTATGGGGCTTTTTAAGTGTTTTTTGGGCCATGCGGTTGGATTCCCATGACTTGGATGCCCACCCATGACAACATTTATTTTACTTTCTTTCCCAACTCAAAACTGGGTAAGGAATTATATAACCCTATATGGTATACAAATTTTAAACATTGTTTGTTATTTTTGTGACCTGCTTTTTAGAGTACAGTAATTTCAACTGGACTTTGTCTTCCATGATAGGGAGCAGGCCTACCGCCACTTGGTCAAATACACTGTCATATAACAAACTATACCTCAGCCATGAGGTTTACTTTAGAATATTTTTTTGCCGATATTTAATCACCTTGATAAATCAACTACACATTAGTCCTTGGTTTAAGGTCCAACTTTGCAGGTTTGATTTTTAATTATCAGTATTTAAATAATATTTTTTCTATTTCAAATCATTTTTAAATTATTAAATGAGTAAATTATAAGTTAACATTAAATACATTTTTTTAGTAGTTTCACCAAGAATTAAATATGGCTATGGCTAGAAACCGGACTTAAAATATTGATACAAAGCAGTTAGGGGCTGTATGAACAATTTTTAGACTGATTTTAGGGTGTTATGGTCCCAATGTAAATGGATGTTCTTATTGGCGTGAACTCAAAAATTCAGAATCATCATTATTCTGGGTCACTCAAAGCTTTGTCATTGTCAGGATTTTCAAGTGCGAACCATTGGCTTGGTAGCTTGACTGGTGTAACACAGATTCGGTATACGTTTTCCTAAAGAAAATGCCTTAAGTCTTGACCAAGTTTCTTATTATGAGAATATCAACTGTTGATACTCTGTCTAGCTCCATCATAAACCAAATCATGTAATTTGCGCCACCAGTAAACCAAATCATTGCAGAACTTAGGTAAAATGTGTGATATAATGGTGAGGAAAAATTAGTTATGTTAACATAATGTTTAATTTTAACTCAGTCACATGGATTTAACAACAATCTAGCAATCATAACTGAAGATTGCCATTATTGAAGCACATCAAAATGCTCTTCATGCACCCACAGAAAGGCGCAACAACTGTAGGGTTAAAATATCTACCCCTGAGAAAAATATAAGTGTGTGTATAAGAGTTTGATAACTGAAGGAAGCAAAAGAATTTCAGGATCATACTAAGTGGTGATACAAAGTAAAAAGTCAAAAAGTTTATTTTTCAAAATAAAGTTATACTATCACTTTTTGAATGTCCAAGTTTTAAATTAATCGTTACTCCGTTGCTTCGGAAGGTGTTCGTAAAGAGAAGAAGCAACAAAGAAACTCTTTACATTCTCATTTTTTATTTTTTTCAAAATATGGTTTGTACAATTTACTGGCTGGTTTTAATACTGGCCTGCTTCCCCAAACTGAATGGCAAGATTTTAAGTATTTTTCACGTAACTGCTCTTTGTCAATAAGAAATACTTTATATTCCATAAAGTGATCTAATCTAAACATTGTTGAGTAACATAATTAACAAGTAAACAGAACCATATTGATATACCAGCTTAGAAGTGGACAAATGATAATGCTCACAAGTTTTATGAAACCAAATAATTCCTGGGACATTAATGGGTGGTTAATAAGTCACTATTTCTAGTGTAAACTGTAAAGTTAATACTAGAAATAGTGACTTATTAAGTTAACTGAAACAAGAAAAAACCTTATACTAATTTATTATACTAAAATTGTAACCGCAAATAACATTCTTTCATAAAATCCATTACAAAATTGCAAAGTCTAAAAATAAACTGACCTCAAAGACAGGCTGTTAGCGGGCACTCAGGGTAAGAGCAACACCAGGCATCAACCATCCTGTGGAATGCACAAATGACAATCATAACACTGCATACAACCTTTTTTCTGATTAGTAGTACATGGGAGTCAAGGACATAAACTCTTGGATAACAGCCAATCACTATTGAAGCAAATGAAGGGAAATAAAATTACGGGATTTCACAACAACTCATCATACAGGGTAAGGAAAAAACGAGTAAATTTATTTATTAATTATCAAACTTTTATAGGTTATAATATCCCTATAAACACTGATGAAATCATGCAGTCATTCTAAACAAATTAACTTTTCAGATGTTGGTTCTTGATACACCAATAATATATTAATTTAAATATTGACTAGAAAATATTAGATAACTCTTCATCAATAAGTGCAAATACAAAAAAGGTACTTACAAAACCATACGTTTTGAAAGGCATTTTAACAAGTCACAAATAGTTTATAAATTATTTAATACACCACACAATTGGAACTGAATTATTGAGTAATAATTGCACCAATGAATTTGCTATTTACCACTCTTTTTTTGCTTATGCTTGCAATGCAATGCAATCTAATCCGAAAACGAACGATTAACTTTTGACATTTGTAGAAGAACTAAGTGACAGATGTGGCGTTGCGTCTTTACATTCTAGATTCTAGAACAATCATTATACATGACATGACTGACATCTCCTGCCTGACGCGATTGAGGGTTTTTCAATCTGACAGTTCATAGAGTTTTACTAAAACTGTAGCTTCTAGTACTTATATGTCAAAATGTGGCCAATCACGTTACAGTTTGACTGAACACCAGATTAAATATTAGTAGGACTGGTAGGACTGAACTGAGTTATAGTCAAAGCAAATCATTTTGAGGATTTTGTTTGTATTAATTTAATCATTCCTAATCTTCTCCCAATTTAATTTTTATGTTCGTTTTATGACATAACACCATAATTCATAATTTTTGAGTCTTGAGTCGTAATTCATCACTAATGTTTTGATCTAATATGTACGTACAGAGCGCTATCTCGAGTATCTCGCGAGAATTTTTATTACTAAAAATTATAGTTATAAAACCCCTCCATAGTGATTCTGCCAAGTGCGTTCTTCTAAACCTAATATGTATTTTTCGAAACTGAGTCTCTGCCTGAATCCCGGAAGTCTCAAATTATAGTTCTGATAAATTATACTGGAAAATGCCCTGTATTTGCTTCTTCGTCTTCTGTTCTCGTTAAAATTACGGAGCACCTCATAAAAATCCGCTAAGAATGGTTTGTAGAACATCGGAGTATACTGTCTAAATGGCAATTTGGTTTTCGGCAGGGAATGGTTAAAATTTATAACTTAGTTATCTTAACAACGGATATTCGGAAATAATTTGTAAGAAGAGTTCTTACTAGCGTGTTTTTTAGACATCACTTCAGCATATGATAATGTTCTACTACAGGTACGTAAGCAGTTGAACACTCCTATAGGGCGAACACATAACAAATGAAATTGGATCATACATAGATTGCTATTAAAGATTGTTTCACGTAGAACAGTATAGAAGGGACTTCTGCAGGGCTCTGTTCTAAGTCCCCTTCTATTTAATATCTACAATTATGACCAAAAACACAGTGAAAGTTGCTTTTGTGAGGTGCTCCAGTATGCAGATGATATCTGTGTTTATAATTCCTCCTTATAGTTTATTGGAGGACCCGCAACACAACCAAATTCAGCTCTCAGCTATCTCTTGGTGTTTCCCACTGAATGATCCGTTGTAGTGTTTACGCGCAGACGCGAAATTCCATCTATTACAGTAAAAATATAAAATACCCCAGCCGGTCCCTATAACTAATACTGTAAAATATTTATTGGTTATGCTAGGTTCAAGGCTAAACAGAGTTGCCCATTATAAGTATATAGCAGCTAAATGCGGAAAAGGAATAAACGCTTTACGAACTCTAAGTACGAGTATCACACCCTCGCACGATAAAATTATATACAATGCAATCGTTCGCAGTAATTTTAATTATGCATCTTTTCTATTATTGCCCGTAAATAATTCATGTCTAGCTCCATCTCGTCGTATTCAGGCGAGAGGTTTACGTTTTATTTTGGATGCTATGAAATCAACAGCGATAAATGAGATGCAAGTTGAATGCTGCGAATCACCATTAAGTTTTCAATACCAATTCTTATCCGATCGTATAGCTTTAAAGCTTCCACAATTCGACCCATCAATTAATCCCTAAGCTGAGGATATTATCAGAAGGTTTGGCAGGCAAAGATGCCTGTCCTTCTGTTTTGAGTTTTCGTTTCCTGTCTAATCTCCCACATTCAGTTGCTCAATCCAAAGGGAACCTTCTGTTTTGTCACTCATTTGCATCCCCTAGTTTTCCCACCTGTGAATCTTAGTTTGGGCACTATGAAAAATTAGCTAGAAGGAAATAACTTATATTCAGGAATATGTTCTTCTAAATGGAAAGACTGGACTATATCTATACAGATGCTTCCAAAATTTTGGACAAGGATAAAGTCTGGATACCAAAATATATATTGTTGCGTACCGGGTTCTTAATTTGATAAATACCAGTCACACTTTCGTGCAATAAGGTGTAATTATATTTATTGACCAATAACGCACTCTACACAACACAACAAACACTATCGATAATTAACTATCGATACTCGCACTAATTAACAACACTAATTTACTCCGTTATAGTAACACTGTCCACACCGTTAAGCTTATTTCCGTAATCCGTATATCACTGCACTGTCGTATTTAATTTCTTCGCTCTAGTATTTCGCTTGTTCTCGCTTTAGTTCTTCGCACTCGAATAAATCCGTAGCACGCGTCGCTCTTTATATATGCCAAATCTCAAATACGCGAATATTACAGAAAGTTCTAGTACCACATTCTCGAAAAGTCGATATTCGAGAAACATCTAGTAATTCCTTTACTTATTAGAATACTAGTAACGCCATCTGTTATCTAGTAGTGGCAAATCCTATCTCCTACTTGCGAACAGATGTCGTAACATTACCCCCTCCTTACATTAATACTCGTCCCGAGTATTATTGCTTCCATGGTACTTCGCAAGTCGATCGATGTGAACTATTTTCCAAGCCCCTCTAGGTTGGCGTTGAATTCTGTACGTTACATCGTTTATTCTAGTGACCACCTTGTACGGTCCTTCCCACCTATTTTGTAACTTAGGGGACTTCCCTTTCTGGCGAGTTGGATTGTGTAACCAGACGAGCATACCCTCTTCGAAACGCGGCGTGTTAGCTTTACGGTCATATCTGGTTTTCATCTTTTCACTAGCATGTAAACCATTTTCACGCACTAGGGAATGTACATCTTGCATTCTTTCCCTCAAATCGCTTACATATTCAGTTACACTCTGCGGCTCATCTGGTGACCCTCCTGTCAACAAATCTACAGGCAATCGTAGCTCTCTTCCGAAATTGACGAAAGCAGGTGTTTCCTTCGTGCTTTCGTGAACAGCTGACCGGTAAGACAGTAAAAATAATGGAATGTGTTTGTCCCAGTCCTTCTGATGTTTTTCAACCATCTTCGCCAACTGTCTCTCCAGTGTTTGGTTGAACCTCTCCACCATTCCATCTGACTGAGGATGATATGGCGTCGTCCTGGTTTTATGCATTCCAAGCAGTTTGCACACCTCTTGAAATACTTGTGACTCAAAATTTCTTCCCTGGTCAGAGTGTATCTCCAGGGGCACGCCAAATCGACAGATCACTTCCTCAACCAGTTTTGTAGCCACAGTTATTGCTTCTTGATTGGGTATGGCAAACACTTCAGGCCACTTAGTGAAGTAATCCATCACCACCATGAAATATTTATTTCCGGACTCTGATTGTGGAAACGGTCCAGCCACATCAACGGCAATCCTCTCCCAGGGAGCTCCCATATTGTACAACCGTAATCCCCCTCTACTCCGGGTCTGCGGACCTTTCACCGCGGCACACGTTGTACATTTCCGGCACCAGTCCTGTACGTCGTCCCTACAATGAAGCCAGTAAAACTTCGCACGAACCTTCTGCAACGTACGATTTACCCCTAGATGCCCGCCCGAAACACCGTCATGTGTTTCCCGCAGTACATCTTTAACCTTGGCTCTGGGCACGACCAATTGTAGGTGCTCTTCCTTACCGTTGGGTTTCTCCCACCTCCGGTACAGTAGACCATTGATCAGAACCAGGCTGTTCCATTGCGCCCAGTAAGCTTTCGTACTCACTCCTGTGGACGCTACTTCACTCCAAGCCGGTTGATCGTGTTTTTCCTTCTTCCATTTCATGATGGGTCTGAGGTTCTCATCTTCTTCTTGGGCCTTCTGCATAGCTTCTGTTTCCCATCCATCCAATGGACAAATTCGAGTCACTTTCACGACCTCCTCCTTCGACTCTTGCTTCCGGCAATGTTTGCAGTCTTCCGGACACGGTCTACGTGAAAGCGCGTCTGCATTGCCATGAGATTTACCACTACGGTGCTCGATAGAAAAGTCATACTCTTGTAGCTGTTCGATCCATCGAGCTACCTGTCCTTCCGGGTTTTTGAATTGGAGAAGCCATTTCAGTGCAGCATGATCAGTTCGAAGCTTGAACGGTCTCCCAATCAAATACTTGTAAAAATGCTGTAAGGTCTTCACTACAGCTAGAAGTTCCTTTCTCGTGACGCAGTAGTTTCTTTCCGCTTTAGATAGAGACTTGCTGAAATATCCGATCACAACTTCCTTGTCACCTTGGATCTGTGATAACACTCCACCAATAGCCATATTACTAGCATCGCTGTCAACGATATACTGTCCCTCTGGCTGTGGATATCCAAGTATAGGTGTCTCGCAAAGCCTCTTCTTCAGCTCATTGAAAGATAACTCGCATTCATCATCCCAAGAGAAGGTTTTCTTATCTTCAGTCAACCGATGCAATGGTTTGGCGATCTCAGAAAACCCTTTTACAAAACGTCGATAGTACGAGCAAAGGCCGAGAAAAGCTCGCACGTCTGTTTTGTCCTTTGGCGTCGGCCATTTCTGCACAGCTTCTACCTTTTCCGGATCCGTCTGAATTCCTTCTCGGCTGATTACGTGTCCTAAATAGTTCACTGAAGTTCTAAACAGCCGGCACTTCTTCGGATTCAGTTTCAGGTTTGCTCCACGAATTTTCTGAAAGACTTGTTCCAGGTTCTTGAGATGGTCTTGGAAGCTTTTGCCTATTATGACCACGTCGTCGAGGTACACCAGGCAAGCCTCGCCAACCAATCCCGCCAACGCACACTCCATAAGCCTTTCAAAAGTAGCTGGCGCGTTGCAGAGACCGAAAGGCATGACGTTAAACTGCCACAAACCCTTTCCAGTTGAAAACGCAGTCTTCTCTTTATCAGTCGGATGTATTTCCACCTGCCAGTAGCCTGACTTGCAGTCCAGGGTTGAAAACCACTTCATGCCACTCAAAGTATCCAGAGTGTCATCTATTCTTGGCAAAGGATAGCTGTCCTTCTTTGTCACGTTGTTCAGTTGCCTGTAGTCAACACAAAACCGTGTGCTTCCATCTTTCTTCTTAACAAGAACCACTGGAGAACACCACGGACTGGAGGACGGACTAATGACCTTCTTCTTTTTCATGTCTTCGAGCAATTCTTCAACTTCTTTCTCCTTAGCGATTGGGATTCTCCTTGCTCTCTGTCTAATAGGTCTTTCGTCCCCTGTATCAATTCTGTGTTGCACTAAAGATGTTCTGCCTAAGTCCCCTTCTGCATTTGAGAAGATGTCAGCATATTTCACTAGCAACTGTTTAACCTTGATCCTCTCCAAGTAAGATAAGTCATCCTGGATCTCACTTAACAAGTCAGTTACAGTTGAATTATCGACTTTCACTTTGACTTTCCCATTTGGAGAATGACAGCTCCTCATCCAGACTACTTCTTCACACTGACCAACTACTTCACCCCGCTTAAGCTGTACATCTTCTTGGTCAAGGTTGACTACCTTCACTATTGCCGTCTTGTTGCTTGTAACCAAAGTTCTTGCTGTCAGAAATTTCCTTGGCCCGTTCTTCCCTGTCTCTTCAATCAACACACAACGATGCCTCTTCTTCTCGCTGTCTACAGGTAACATCACCGGAACCAACTTCTGAGAACGCGCAGGAATATTGATGGTTTTCAAGCATGTCACTTCACCGACGGGACCACCCAGTATAAAGATTTCTTCCTGGCCACACTTGAAAATTCCTCTCGTTATGTCAATCCGGCAGTTATATTTCTTCATAAAGTCCAGTCCTAGTATGCATTCATCCATTATCTCAGCCACAATGACTTGATGAGTATACGACGTCTCGCCAACCATCATCCTGACTGAGAGTTCACCAAGGACAGGTATTCGCTGGCCAGAGGCGGAGAGTAGCCGACACTTAGTATCTCTGCTATACTTGATATTCGCTGCTTTCACCAGTGCCGGATTGATCACCGTTCTAGACGCTCCAGTATCAAGGGTCATCTTACAGTCTTGATCATTGACACAGCCCAATATCACCAAACTGTTCCCGTTACAGGCTTGTGAGATGGTCATTGTCGGGGCTTTCTCCTCTCTAGCCAGCACCTGCCCCCCGGTCCTGGCTAATGCTCGTTTCCCTGGACGTTTGCGGCAGAAGCCTCTGCCTGCCTCTTTTCTTCCTTCCTCAGCGGGCAACTTAATCTCAAATGGCCCCTTTTCCCGCAGCCATAACAAATCGGTCCAGTACTCCTTCCGACGGGTGCTTTAATGACCTTGACGTCCTCATTTGCTTCCGCAATCTCACGAAGTCGATGAGTTTGGCGCGTATCCTGGCGGCAAGCTTCAACTTCTAGAGCGTTCGCCAAGGCATCCTTGAGAGACGTGTGGTGTTGAAGTCTCACCGCTGTTCTCACTTCGATATCTCTGATGCCGTCGACGAATGCTTGCACCAGGTTCATTTCCACCGTCTTCGGATCTACACTGGGATAGGCCTTGCGGACGAGCTTCTCGATTTCAAGGGCCCACTGCTGAAGTCCCTCTCCAGAACGCTGGACCCTATCACGCAGCTGAGCGCGGAACACGTGCTCCAGGTGTCGCTCTCCATAGCGAGACTCCAACGCATCCAGCAGGTCCTTGAAACCACCACTCGGAGTCGGCAGCGCCTCTATTACTGACAGTGCTTGACCTCGGAGCGCCACCGTCAGTGCAGTCAAACACTGTTCATCAGTCCAACCATTGGCAGCCGCAACAGTCTGGAACTGATGTCTATACGCCGACCAGGATGTTGTTCCGTCGTAGGGAGGAACCTTCACACGAGGACCATGGACAGCTACTACATTCTCACCGGAGACAACCTTGACCGGTCGTGATTCAAGCTGCAGAACCCTTTTCTCCATTCCGCGGAAGTCGGTCTTCATGTCATCGATATCTTTCTCAATAGTGGTTACCTGCTCCTTCATCTGCTCTACGTCTTTTTCCACAGTAACCACCCGACCACTGACTTCATTGACCGCAGTGAGAACTTGTGAGAACTTAGTTTGCTGTTCCTCGCGCAACTCACGAACTTCTTGTTTCACAACACCCTGTACCTCCGAATGTATGTTTTTTTTAACATCCTGTACCTCCGAATGTATGTTTTTCACAACATCCTGTATGCTTTGTTGTGCTTCACGCATGCTTTGAAACATTTCAACTATCATCGTCAAGTCAGTATTAGTTGCGGCCGCCGGCGCCGTTGATGTAGACGGCGCGTTAGTCACCGCGGACGTCTCCTCTGGAATGTCACTCCGAGGGTTCGTGACCGATGAACTCATTTCCGACAGCTGTTCACCCTCTGCGGCTTTCTGAGCGCGTGTCTTCACACCCTCTCTTCCGTCTTCCTTCGGCATAACTGGCATCTTCAAATCCACTTCTGTCACCAATTGTTACGTACCGGGTTCTTAATTTGATAAATACCAGTCACACTTTCGTGCAATAAGGTGTAATTATATTTATTGACCAATAACGCACTCTACACAACACAACAAACACTATCGATAATTAACTATCGATACTCGCACTAATTAACAACACTAATTTACTCCGTTATAGTAACACTGTCCACACCGTTAAGCTTATTTCCGTAATCCGTATATCACTGCACTGTCGTATTTAATTTCTTCGCTCTAGTATTTCGCTTGTTCTCGCTTTAGTTCTTCGCACTCGAATAAATCCGTAGCACGCGTCGCTCTTTATATATGCCAAATCTCAAATACGCGAATATTACAGAAAGTTCTAGTACCACATTCTCGAAAAGTCGATATTCGAGAAACATCTAGTAATTCCTTTACTTATTAGAATACTAGTAACGCCATCTGTTATCTAGTAGTGGCAAATCCTATCTCCTACTTGCGAACAGATGTCGTAACAATATTTATTTTGAGTTTTTCTTCTGAACACCAAACATTAATTCACGGGTGAAGCTATTTCTATTTGAGAAGCATTAAATAAAATACATAAGGTCACATAATCTTAATGAAGTAGTCATATTTGCTGATTGATTATCTGTTTTGCAAGCAATTTTATCTAACCCATTCCGTTCGAATTTTAACATAACATATAACATAACATAAACGTTCACGCCGTTTATCCCCGAAGGGGTTGGCAGAGGTACCAATACTCCTGAACTCACATGGCAAGCGCCATCTAGTTTCCAGAGAAGGTACCCACGTTTTGCTTAGACAGTGTACTCACGTGATAGGGGGCAGGCCTATCGCCGTTTCGTACGAATACACTGTCACATGACTAAGTACAACTCAGCCATGTGGGTTTCCTCACGATGTTTTCCCTCACCGTTAGCAACCATGATAAATTAACCACACATATGACTTTAGAAAAGACAAATTGGTGTAGGCCCGTCCCAGGATTGGAACTCACGCCCTTCTGTTTTTCGGGCGGGTGTTCTACCCACTGGACTATCATGTCGCGAATTTTAAATTACAGCTAATTTTAGACATTAGGGAATGCCTGTTTAACTGTTATCAAAAAGGATCACAGATTGTCCTTGTCTGCATTCCCTCTCACTCCGGTATTACAAGTAAAAAAAATGCTGTGGCGCAAGAATAACCAGATCGACAGACATTACGAATCTATTACAAATAAATAAAGAATAAATAAGGGAAAGAAAAATTTAGACACATTTATTTATTCTTTATTTATTAGTAATAATCCCCACATGAGGTTTTCATGAACAAAAAGATTTGAATCTATTGCAGTTTAGTTTTTTACCCTTCGGGTTCGAAACTCTAAAATTCGTAGATGAACACATGATGAAGCCAGACTACCCTTTTTTTAGCCATCTTTCCCCGACTCAACTTTCCAAAAGTGGCTGATGAATTTCTAATTCCTTAACTCTGGCTACCCCTTCTTGGGATATATTGCCGAAAGTATATAGTATGTATGTATATATGACCACAAGAATAGAATGTCCGAGGTGCCGCTGGGACAAACGGCTCTGGTCAACGACGCACCCCTTACTAGAGGCATTCGCCTATTAAATATGCTGGCAGATGAGGTCCACATCTTAGTATGCAACACGAGCGAGCTTGAAAAAGCAGTAATAAAGTACATATGCTACGGAAATCCAGAATAATATTTTCATTTTTAAAGCTTTTTTATGTAATTGTTATTAGTTAGTATGAATATATAATTTATTAGATATTATTAAATAGTAAAATTAGTTATTTGTAGGTTATTTGATAGGAAATCTGTTATCGTTTTTATTTCTAGCTATAATTTAAATATTTTTGTTGTAATTTAATATGTATATTAATTTGCCATTTATGTGTACTAAGTATATTTAAAAAAATGTCGCATTGGTGTTAACTGCAATGGCTTTTTTTGTAAATGTGAATAAAGAAATAAATAAAATAAATAAATGAAGACGTACTAAAAAAAATGGGAATGTTAACGATTTGTGTTTCTGTGTAAAAATAAAAGAATATTTATTTATTCATGCCATTTATTTATATTCTCATTGTAAACTTATACATTTTACTATTCATCAACCATTAATCATACCTTATACAACTTACGAAATAAAATTTTCACATTATATAAAAGTTTAAAGCTCAAGAAACAATATACTGGCAACACCGAACAGGTGTTGCCAGAGCACGAAATTTTCTTGAACTCGGGCGCACCATAATTGACTTCAAAGCGAAAACTATAAAAGCAGAATCCAAAATAAATATAACAAAAACATAAAAAAATACAATATTCATCAATTTGAAATCCGTAAAATATAACATGAACAAAAATATGGCACTTTTCGCACGCAGAGGCAGTGTTTTGCTATTATTACTATTACACAAAATAATTATGAAACTTTAAACCGACGTTTTCACGCATGGTAACTTCTTTTGTATGTGAATCTTGTTACGATTCAAATATTAATTAATAATATGAACACCTAGTGTATTAAGTCCATTTCTTATTGAACAATATGTACTTTTTTTGTAAAACCAAAACTAATATAAAATTCCAAACAAACATTTAACAGATATTTGATGATGTGAAAATCAATGAATTGTACCTTGCAGTACTAGGAACATAGGACAACTGATTAATGTTGTTTTAAAACATATTGTAGTTTTAAGTGACTAATTTCGAATGTAGAGTTGGTATAAACATATATATTCGGCACACGAACCTGATCAAATAGCAGAAGCTCGCAGGTTTGAGTAAAAGAAATCCATCATGACCAAATGCGACAATATAGTTACAATAAATACTTAAATAACCTTAAAGCTATCTTATTTTACCTTATATAAAGAATTATGCAATATCTTTGGCGAATACAATGCTTATGTTACAAAAAAAGTTTTATAAATAAGTGCTTAAAAATCGTTGCCGTCGTTTTAGCAATAATTAATCAAAATTACTTATCTAGAAATATTTGTCACGTTTTGAAGTCGGCATTTTTTATGAAATCTTATGTTTAACTAGTCATGCTAATAGCACTCTTAAAAGTCGATTTCGGGATTTTTTGCACATACCATTTGAAATACACTCGAAAAGAAGCACAAACATGAATTTAAGTTTGTATTACACGACATGGTGTAAAGTGTATACGGTAGCAAGTAAACGTATTGTTATAAGCTAACTTAGACTTACTTAGCTTCCCACTACGCTTTTACTTGATAACAATCTTTTTGTACATCGTGTAATACCTACTTTATATACACTGAATTGACGTAAGAGTCAAAATGTATTTCAATGTCAATACCTGTGAGAGCGAGTTTCATGTGAGAAGTGAGATACTGACTGTTTTGTACGAGCAATCTGTTAGCTTCTCACTTCTCATATGACAAACGCGCTCTCACTCTACTAGTGCAGTATTGACAATGTGAGAGCGTTATGATAGGTGTGTTCCCAAATATACGATTTTGCAGTATTGGAAATATTTACGCGTGACAATTTAGATTCTGACTTCGAATGCCTAAGCTTCATAAGTGATTAATTTATTATTGTGTAGTAAAATACACGAATATATCGACACCTTCTATCTACTGAAATGAGCTAGATAAGATTGTTCGATATAATAATATCGCATACTTAATGAATCGACCACATATTACTATTTTTGTATATCGGTGAATGCACACCGTAATACACCAATAAATTTAAGATATTTATTATAGACAGTCTAAATACATAGCTTAATATTAATTATGTAACGTTTTAGTGTTAATGGTGTTCGTATTTAATTTAATACTGTAATTAACTGTTTCGTACATCGCAGGCCGATTTTCTAAAGTCTATATGAGGCTATTATCAATCATATACCAACTTGAAATCCTCGAATGGAATGTTTAGTAACATACTTTAAATGAGAGTAAAATTATTTTTACATTACTAATGCATCGAAAATCACCCTAAAACTACTATTTACATAAAGATTAACTAAAACTCCTTGAGCTTATTCTTAGAGAATACACTTATCCGAAATAGACTCAAGAGATTCTACAGAAATATATCATTTCATGTTCTATTCGAAGTTATTGAATTCACGACACTCGTTTATAAACTTAGTTACATATATACAGTTTGTAGTTAATATACAAAAGATTACAAAGAAAACACTAATATTTGGCTTCAAGCCTGTGCCAGTACATTTCAATAATTCAAACCATTATTTGGCGTTATTGCGAGGAGCCTAGCTAAATTACCTGACCTCAGTCGCCACCTAATGTATATTTGTCTTAATTTAAATTGAGCTAAACAATGTCGACAAAAATGTGCAGACAAAATCAATGTAAATTGAAACAGTTTCGACTTGAGATAACAAGTCTGAAAAAGATATTTTAACAACGTCATTCTTAAACGAAATAACGTTTTGTTTGGTCAAGTATACCATTTTAAAAGCACAGCCGTGTTCATGGACTTTATATTGTTCACACAGATTAGTATATATTAAAATCCTACGTTATTATAGCCCAGTACTATCCTGTTTGGAGTGATAGGCCTAATTAGTGCCTGTCACATTAAAAACATTTTCCGTATAAAACTTCAAAACGTTAATTGTGCATTCAAAAAATTTGGAAAGTGAAAGAAAACCTTTCAAAAACCTACGGCCTACTTAATTCTATTTAAAGACATACGAATATAAAAAATTGCTTCACTATAGCAACAATTTCCCGATATTATTTCGGTCGAATCAAAAAAATATTCGAATCGCTCCAGAATCCATTACGTCGCTACAAAGTTTGTAGTGGGTACGGAATCTGCTCGTAGATGCTATATTCTAACAAGTTATGTTAAACTATGCATCATAACTATACTGCAAAAGATAGGGATAGGGAACCCGTCCCAACTAATGTCTACTTTACCACCCCATCTCAACT